>CM053593.1:238122062-238134297 GCA_028646575.1 Pseudocheirus occidentalis | reverse complement strand
ATCAAGTAATCATTCCCTCAGCCAATAAGTAAGTAGGGTCTTATGCAAATGCCCAGGCTTGAACCTTATGTTACATAAAGAATCCAGAGAAACATGGGAATATGTGTATGAACTGATACAGAATCAAATAAGTAGAATCAAAAGAACAACATACACAAAGGCTACAATGTCATATAAGATCACCAAAGAGAAGCTAACCTCTGAGTTCATGAAAGATTAATAATGGCCCTGGAAAACACATAAGGAAACAAACCTCTCTACCTGGCAGAAAGGCCGGGGATTCCAAGAATCGAATGTTTCATTCCTTGTCAGATGTACTTGTTGCATTGATTGGTTTTGCTTTAACTATCTTTTTTTATAAGGTCAAGTTCAGTGGGTAGGGGGAAGGAAAAGAAATGGGTATATCTAGAAATTACTGTAATGTATAAACAAAAGGTAACAATAAAACAGATTTTTTTTAAGCTTTCACTGACTTGAGTCACTGTGATAATATCAAGGGAAACAGTGAGGAACAAAGGTAGGCTGATGATAAAGTGAGATTTGAGAGTGAAGTGGAGTGGTATTTTCAGTTAACTCTCAAGAAACTTGCAAAAGAATCATATTTTAGGAAGCCATGAATTGGAATTAAATAGGTATATTTATTTTTGTATTAGGATAAGTTTCTCGGTGGAGCTTCCCTCCCTGAGGGCTTAGAAAACACAAAGAAAGAGTTTGGAGTGACTGAAACTCAGCTCTGCTGAACTGTGCAAGCTCTTAGAACAATGGGCAGCTTGGGCCTGGCCTCCTCTCCCCTCCCCTCCCCTTCCCCGACCCCCTATACCACGTTGGTTGCTACAGCTAAAGCCCTGCTATGATGGAATCTGGGAAGAAAACATTCAATCCTTTCACATTCATTTTGCATATTTGATCCTGAAACATAGCACAAGTTATTAAGACTACAATATGAAAATTCAGGTAAGAAAACCCCTTAATGCTGTATTTGACAGGGTCTTATTACAGGGATAGTATAAATTAAGAAGATAAAACTAAAAATATCACATCTAAATTCAGCATGGCCCACCTCTAAGAGAAAATAGAGATTAGCTGTGACTCTGAGGCCTTAATTTGATTTAAGTATTGACTATTGAGAAGTCCCTTTAGCTTCTTGGCGGTCTCCAGAAAGCTATTTGGAAAGAAAAGCTCCGCCTCCTACATCAATAGGCCAAATCCCACCCCCCAGCCCTCAATTGGTGAGTGAAAATTAAAGTCAAATATTGTGGAATCACTCCTGGCTTCCTGACAGTAGGGTTGACTATACAAGTTACAGATACAAACTTTGCTCTTAAATGACGGAGACCAAGTGACTGGGAATATAAACTGGCCAAAGGGTTAGTGGTTAGGAGAATGTGCCGACAATCATACATAATAGTAGAGTACATGATTCATTCTATTTACTCAGCTTTTTGTATCACGTCAGAATAAAGGGTCAATATTTTAACTAGCCTTTATTAGTTCAGTTCCTAACACGGCATGACTGGATCCTATGGAAACTGGAAAATTCATATTTTAGCAGCAACAAAGCATGTATTTCTTGCTTCTTGCTCTCTTGCTCCCCTCAAAAAAAAAAACCGTCTCTGTCTTTTATGTATTTCTATGCACACACATCCACACCTCATTTGTACATGTAGAAAAAAAATTAAAATATGTGAGCTAAATTCATTATCAAAATTCTTAGGTATACAAATACCATTAAAAGCACAAGCTACAAAAACCACCTACTGTAGTTTGGTTTTTATTTTAACACAAATCAAATATTTGATGTGTCTTTGTCAACAAAAAAATGAGGGTGGATGGAAATAAACAAAAGGGAAGTTTTTTTGTCTGCTGATTTCTGGAAGAACAGAGCTGTCCCTAGGATACTACAATCAATAGGCATTTATTAAGAGCTTGCTACACAGGACAGGCACCGTGTAAAATGCTGAGGAACATGAAAAAGAAAAATCCCTTTCAGTCTCTAATTAGCAATCAATAAAACTTTTACATTATCTATATGAATCTCAGTAACTCTCTGAAGTGAAAAAGCATAAACATTATTATTCCCATTTTCCCAGTGCTGAAATGGAGGCTCATAAAAGTTGAGTGAGTTAGAACTAATTTCTCGCAGCTGTTGCAAACAAATAATGTGTGGCAAAGCCTAGCTTCCCCAGAAATCTTTTGACTCCAAAAATCCAGTTTTTTTCTACTATGACTTATATTCTCTAACTCATCATAATAATGTGGCCTCCCAGAAAGATTGTCGAGAGTTAGAAAGGACCATAGAATGATCAGAATTTAAATGAGGGTCTTCATGGGGTAGAACTCTTGATTCTTTAAGATATTGTTATATCTGAAATTATACTTGTAATTCAAGGTTTGAAACATAGGGATTAACCCTCTATGAGTCCTGCTTCTACAAAGTAAAATTTTTGTGAAATTGTATTTTCAGAAATCATTTCTGAAAGTGTAAGTTACACTGAAACGAGTATGAAGAGGCCCTGAAGTAGCTAAAAATATTGGGTCGGATTCCTGGTGTGCTTTGTGACTCTAGACGAGTCTGAGCTTTTTTATACTTTTGTTTCCTCATCTGTAAAACTGCCTGACAAGGTTCAAAACTCTCTGATGGTGACCAAAATGTCAATGGTCACATCATAAAAATTAGGGGAGAACAAAAGGAAGTATCTTTCATTTCTCTGATTAGAGGGAGAATTCACAAACAAGGAAGAGAGGTAATAATAAAACATTAGATAGACCAGACATTGGGAAGCTGGGGCCTCTAGGTCACATAGAACCCTGTAGGGCCTCAAGGGCTGCCCTTTGAATGCAAGCTTCACAGAACAAATAAGTTTGGATTCAGTCAAAGGGCAGCCCTTGAGGACCTAGAGGGCCACATGTGACCTTGAGACCATAGGTTCCCCACCCCTGAGACAGACCATTTCAATTATATAAAATTTAAAAGCTTTTATGTAAGCAAAATCAGTACAACTCTCATTTTTTAAAAGTGTTAAGTGAGAAAAAAATATCACTGACTATAACTTGATATTCAAGAGGCAACTCCTTAAGTCTTAAGGTCTGTAGGTTCAGATAACTACTTCATTAATAGAGAAAGTTTTCAAATCTGGAAATTCTGTATATTAATAAAGTCATAGGACTAGTCCCTATTCCTATCCATACTATATAGGGAATTGACATGAGCATATATTGCCAAAAACTATTCCCCAATAGGTAAGTGGCCAAAGAATGTGGACAAAGTTTAAAGTTGTGGAAATGTAAATAATCAATAAAGATATGAGGGAAAATACTTTTTAAAAAATCACTGATAATAGATCTAGAGCTAGGAGGATCTCAAAGACCTTCTAATTCAATCCCACCCACCTCTTTTACAGATGATATAACTAAAAATGGGGAAAATCAAATTACCCAGAATCACACAGGTTAACAATCATCCAAAGCAGAATTTGAATAGTTTCTCTAACTCTAAAGTTCTCTTTCCACTGTACCATGAGACAGGGAAAGAGAAAAAAGCAAATTAAAATAACTATTTGGACCATTTCATGTGCATAAAACTGACAAAAATGATTAAAAATGGAAACAATGTTAGAGGGATTAGTGGAAAGACAAGAACATTAAGATACAGTTGATGAAGCTGTGAACTGGTCCAACCGTTCTGGAAAACAATGATGAATTATATGAGAAATTACTCAACTATACCCATCCTTTGGCCTAACCACATGATCACTGGGTATATATACCCTAGGGAGCAGCAAGGTGGTACAGTGGATAGAGTGCCAGACCTGGACTAGAGTCAGGAAGATGTATCCTCCTGAATTAAAAGCTGGCCTCAGATACTAATTGTGTGACCCTGAGAAAGTCACTTAACCCTGTTGGCCTCAGTTTCCATAAAATGAACTGGAGATGGAAATAGCCAACCACTGCAGTATCTTTGCCAAGAAAACTCCATATGGGGCCACAAAGAATTGGAAATGCCTGAAACGACTGAACAACTATATATTTATAGATAGATAGACAGACAGATAGATGATAGACAGATGGATAGATAGATAGATAGATAGATGGATAGATACACTGAGAAGATCAATAACAGAAATAAAAGGCCTGTGTACCCAAAAATATTTGTAGTAGCACTCTGTGGAAGCAAAAATTGGAAGCAAGAGGCTTCCCATTAATTGAAGACTAAGGAAAAATCATGACATAGGAATGCAGAGTATTTATTATTGCATTATATAAAACACTGAAGATGAGAAATTTGGAAAAACCACTGGAAGATGTATAAGTTGATACCGAGTAAAGCAAACAGACTCCCAAAAGCAATATATACAATGATTATAATAATACCAAAGTGCAGGTAAGCTCAGATTAAATACAATAAACAATTTGAATTCCAGAGAACCAGAGAATGAAACACACATCCATCCCTCACATTCGTATACAGGTAGGGGATGATGGGTGTGGAATTTTACATACATTCTCAGTCCGGGTAACTGGATTGCTTGATATTGTTTTTCTTTGTTACAAAGTAGTGTTTAATGGTGGGAAGGAAGCATATTAGGATGACTGTGATATTATTGTTTTTTAAAAACCTAAAGGTATTAATAACACTGACTTTTAAAAGCACCTATTGGAATGAATAAGTGAAGAGAAAATAAGATTTGGGGCCGGGGGGGGGGAGAGGGGAGGAAAGAGGGAACTTAGATTCTGCCAGAGTGTGAGTGATAGTCTATGTCATAATAGCAAGGCCAGTGACATGGAATTTGAGCCTAATCATCACTATTTGAGTGTCTGCATCCAAAGCCAGCCTGTCAGTGAACGTGAATGAATCTTCATTCCAGCAACAACTACTGACAGACATCCACCAACAGTCACTAATCCAGCTTCCAGCCCAGCCTACACAGCCGTCATCTGGTGAAGCAGCTCCTGTGGAGAAGGGGCTGGCCATCCCCACCAAGTGTCACATTCAGGGCGAGCAAGCCTAACTAGCTGAAACAGCAGGGCACCCTGAGGGAGAGGCAGGAAGCATGTTTCAGCAAGTCAAACTACCACCATCACCCCCTTGACTACCATATACCCTCAGATCTGATGAAAGCAGTACAGAACCCAGCAGTCTTGGGAGCAATAATGTTTCCAGTCCTCAGCCATCATCCAGGGGAACAAGCCCTATGGAGATACAGCCTCACAACTTCTCTGGCAGAGGCTACAACGACAGCTCCTGAAAACCCAGAAAAGAAAGTTCATAGGGGCAGCTAGGTGGCACAGTGAATAGAGCACCAGCCCTGGAGTCAGGAGGGCCTGAGTTCAAATCTAACCTCCTCAGACACAACACAAATCGGCTGTGTGACCTTGGACAAGTCACTTAGCCCCAATTGCCCTGCCTTTCCCCCTCCAAAAAGCAACCCAAAAAATGGGAATAGAAAGTTCTTGCCATCAAAATCCTTAGCCCTTTCAAATGACTTAGCATCATAAACCAAGGTCATTTTATCAATGGAAATAACTTTAAAGAAGATGTATTAATATTCATTTTGCTGCCTCACCCTAAAGACCACAATAACTCTGACTTGGTGCTAAAACCTTCCATATGTGTTGTCTCCTCCATTAGAATGGGAGCTACTAAAAAGCAGGGGTGGTGTTACTTTTCTATTTGCACCTCCCAGTGCTTAGCACAGAGTTTTATACACAGTTGGTGCTTAATAAATATTTCATTCATTCACTCATTCATTCATATTAGGCAACTCTTCCCTCTCTCCTGCTGTTCCTCTCCTCTTATGCAGTTCTGTGTTGTTGCTTATGATTCTCAAAGAGGACCATGACATCAGAAAGATGATGCCGTGACTTGCAAGTGAATTGGAGTTAAGTGAAAGAGGGTTGTGCAAGGTCACCAGACTCACTTTTTCCTCCTGAGTCATCTGGGTTCAGTGACCAGATAGAGATCGGGATGACTGTAGATGCCCCTGACGCACTTCTATAATTTAATGTGATACCACTGACTAACCACTTGTCAAGTACACGCATATTTTCAAATAAATGTGCAAATAGGAAACTAAATACTGATTAAAACACCCACTGTGAAATGATCCAACTATTCTAGAGGACAATTTGGAACTATTCCCAAAAAGTCACAAAACTCTGCATATCCTTTGACTCAACAATACCACTATTAGTTCTGTAACCCAAAGAAATCAAAGGAAAAGAAAAAGGAACCGTATGTACAAAAGTATTCAGAGCAGTTCTTTCAGTGGTGCAAAGAATTGGAAATTGAGATGATGCTCGTGAATTGGGGAATGGATGGAACAAGTTGTGGTATGTGAAGGTAATTCTACTGTGCTTTAAGAAATGACAAAGGGGATTTCAGAAAAACCTGGGAAGACATATATGAACTGATGAAGAGTGAAGTGAGAACCAGGAGATTGAGCAAAGTTGTAATGATAATCAACTGTGACTTAGCTACTCTGATCAATACAAGAATCTATGACAATCCAAAAGGACTTAATGATGAAAAATGTTATCCATCTCCAGAAAGAGAATTGATGAACTCTGAGTGCAGATTGAAAGATTTTACTTTATTTTTCTTGCTTTTTTTTATAGCATGGATAATGTAGAAATATGTTTTACATAACTTCATATATAAATATAGGTGTATATATATACACATACATATGTATATATATATATATATATATATATATATATATTCATATTTTTTTGCCTTCTCAATGGATAAGGGATAGGTGAATGGAGGGAGAGAATTTGGAACTGAAAATTTTTTTAATTAAAAAAACTACTTATTGTTCTTTGTGAGACAGCTTGGCATAATGGACAGAGAGTTGGTCTCGGAGCCAAAAAGATCTAAGTTCTGATGGCTACATGATCCTGGATGAGTCAGTTAACCTCTCAGAGGTCTAGGCAACACCCAAAGGCTAAAACTGTAGAAAAGGTTCTGACCTGAATGATAGAGGCATTTTCCTCATCTAGAAGTTCCATATGCTGATAAAATCAGGGATCTCTCTCTATCCCTATCACTGTACTTTGTAACCAAACAATTTCACAACCTTGCATTCCACACATGTGCAGAAAATAGTGGCACCGAACACTTGGCTGACCAGCTCAGAACTTACTGAACCTGTGAGTGCCTGCCCAGAAGTCCTCTGGAATGTCCGCTGCCCAGGCCCCAAATTGTGCTGTTACATTTACCCTAAAGCAAAGGTCAGGAAAGTCCTTTAAAAATAACTTGGTAGCTAATATTACAAAGCATTTGTAGAGTTGTTATTTATGGTTGTGGGACCCTCTCTAAAGCATTTTCATATGTTTTGTCATTTTATCATTGTGTCATTTGGTTGTGTCACTAGTGTCTGACTCCCCCCGACCTCCATTTGGCATTTTCTTGGCAAAGATACTGGAGTGGTTTGCCATTTCCTTCTCCAGCTCATTTTACGGATGAGGAAACTGAGGCAAACAGGGGTAAATGACTTGCCCTACATGGGCAGCTAGGTGGTGCAGTAAATAGAGCATTGGATCTGGAGTCTGAAAGACATGAATTCAAATGTAACCTCAAATACTTACCAGCTGTGTGATCCTGGGCAAGTCATTTGACTTTTTTGCCTCAGTTTCCTCGTCTGTAAAATGAAGATAATGAAAGTATGTACCTTCCAGGGTTACTCTGAGGATCAAATGAGGTAATAATCATAAAGCTCTTAGCACAGTGCCTGGCACAGAGCCAGTGCTATATCCATATTAGCTGTTGTTATTAAATGGACTCGATGTATTGATGTCCTTGGTATCATTTACTTGGGGTGTGAGCTAGCAGACAACAAATGTTTATTTATTCATTTGTTTGTTTGTTTGCTTTGCTTTTTGGAGGGGGGAGGGAGGGCAATTGGGGTTAAGTGACTTGCCCAAGGTCACACAGCTAAACAAATATTTATTAAATGCTATGTACCAGGCACAGTGCTAAGGATACAAATACAAGCAAAAAGAAGAGAGTCCCTCAAGAATGCCCTTCACAAGTTTCCATTCTAACGGCAAAAAACAACACAAAAAAGGAAATTAAGGAGCGGGGTGGGGAGGGGCCAGGTGGGGCGGGGAGGAAAGTGTGTCTTAAGGGCATGGTAGTACAGTCCAAGAGCATTAAAAGCCCAGCCCCGAAGAGAATAAAGTTTGGTTAATCTGGGCCTGTCCCCAGTATGGAGGCCCCAGAAGAAGGCCCTTCAGCCATGGGAGAAGGAAACTGGAAAGTCAGAATGGTATTTCATGGCTGATCAGTGTTTCCCAATGCATGCAAAAAAAAAAAAAAAAGGTCTAAATGTAAGGCCTTCAGAATAAAGCCCTGGGCCTAGAGTCAGGAAGACCTGGCTTCAAATTTTAGCTCAAACACTAGTTGTGTGACCCTGGGCAAGTCATTTAACCCTGTTTGCCTCAGTTTCCTCATCCATAAAATGAGCTGCAGAAAGAAATGCCAAACCACTCCAGTATCTTTGCCAAGAAAATCCCAAATGGGAATCACCAAGAGTCAGACCAAGACTGAACAACAACAACAAAGTAAGAGTAGTAGTAATAGTGGTGGTAATGATAATAATAGCTAGCATTTACATAGTTCTTTAAGGTTTGCAAAATACTGTCCAAATATTGTAGTCAATTGGTTGAAAAATCTTGTTATACTTACTAGCCTTGTGACCTTGGGCAAGTCACTTAACCCCAATTGCCCTTTCCTCCTCCCTCCAAAAAAAAATCTTGTTAGTTCTTCCTCTATGACACCTCTTGTGTCAATCCCCTTCTCATTATTCACAGTTTTCACCCTATTTCAGAATTGTAGTACAACTGGAGTTGGAGTCCCTTCATACATCTATTTTCAACATCAAAAACTTACATAAGTAGGTCAGATTGGAGTAGTTTTAATTGCAAACAATATCATTTTCTCATTTTTATTATTTCTTCTGATAGTGTACTAATTTTGATCTTAGGACTGCTAAGTAAGTTGGTCTGACTATATTCAGACAGATTATTAAGGAATGATTCCTATATTATTAATTAGTTATTTCATGTCTATTAAAATATAAATCAGTTACTTTTAATGTTTTATTTGGTGCTCACTATGTCCTAATCTTTTCTCAAAAAAATATTCTTGATGTATCAACATTAGGACTCTGTGTAAGTCTGTGAGCCTTTGGTTTCTCTCCTTCTTTACTCTTGAATGATATTTTTAAATTTTTTTTTTTTTTTTTTTTTTGCTTTTTGGAGGGAGGAAGATAGGGTTAAGTAACTTGCCCAAGGTCACACAGTTAATAAGTGTTAAGTGTCTGAGGGCAGATTTGAACTCAGGTCCTCCTTACTCCAAGGGCCCATGCTCTATTCACTGCACCATCTAGCCACCCCAATGTTTTTTAGCTTTGTACTTACATAGCTTACTATCAATGCATTATTTTCCTCTTCTCTTTGATACTCTCTTCTTTCTAGGTTTTTCTGATGCTGTTCTCTCTGGAGATGTTTCTCCTCTGACCCATCTCACCTTTCCCTCTTGGTCCCCTTAGTTAGATCTTCATTCAGCTCAGACCCTCTAAAACCTGTGGATGTCCCCCAGGCTCCCTTCTGGGCTCTCCTTTCTTCTCCCTCACAACTATCTCATTTGGTGATCTCATCAGGCTCCCATAGATTCAGTTATCAGCTCTACATTCATCATCCTCTGGAACAGATGTTGCTTAGGCTGCAATGATTTTCATGGTGGCCATTTGCGAATGCTTATCACAAGCACCACAAAATGAGGTCACCCAACAGCTGAAGAGATAACCAAAGGAGTGGCAGTAGAAAAAGAATGGAAGAGTCTTCTTTTGAGATACTCATTCATGCTCAGGGAGCAGGCGGTAGATGAGCGACCAGAGAAGAAAACAGAGAAGAGGAAAAAAGACTGGGAAGAGAACAAAAAGAGATCTGTGTCATAGAAGCCAAAGGAAGAGATTATGCAAGAAGTAAAAGTTGACAGTGTCAAAAGTAGCAGAGAGGTTAAGGATTATGAGGACTGAGAAAAGGCCATCGCATTTAGCAGTTATAAGACTATTGTATTGTATTGATTCTTGCTTCCAGAGGGCAGATGATGAAAGATCCTTGCAAAGAGGTGGGAAACCCTAGATGTAAAATGTTGCTCATGTTATTAAAATCGTTTTGCCACATTTGTGGTGTTGATTAGCTTTGCTAAACTATTTTTCTAATGCTATCCATCTCCCAAGAAAGAACTGATAGAGTCTGAGTGCAGATCGAAGTATACTTTTTCTTTATTTTTCTTGGGATTTTTAGGGAAGGGGTTGGGATCTGTGTTTCTTTCCCAACATGACTAACATGGATATATGTTTTGTATGACTGCACATGCATAGCCTATATCAAATTGATTGTCTTCTCAATGAGGGGAAAAGAGAAGAGGAGAGAATCTGAAACTGAAAAAAAAAAATTTTAAATGAATGTTAAAAATTGTTTCTACATGTAATTGGAGGGAATAAAATATTAAATTAAAAAAAGAAAAGCTTTAAAAATAAACTATTTTTCTTTGTTACAAAATGAGGAAAGATTCTAAGACTTGGGGTGAGAGATTTGGGGATATTTGTAGGCAGTAGGGCAGGAATCAGTAAATAGGGAAAGACTGAAGATGAGAGAGAGAAACGTCACCTTCGGGGCAACATGCTACTTCCCAGAATAGCCCATTTCCACTTTTGGACAGCTGTAATTATTAGAAGGTTATTCTTTACATGGAGACCAAATTCTGCCTTTCTGATAGTTTTTACTCCTAGTTCTGCCATCTGGGGCGAAGTAGAACAAATTTAACACCTCTTCCACTTGACAGGCCTTCAGATACTTGAAAACATGTTCCTTTGTCCACTCATTAATTTTTTATGAAGTTATTTTTATACACACTTAATAATCTGTCCCTCCCACTGCCTCTCACTGAATAAAAATAAATAAATATAACTTGTCATAAATATGAATAATTACTCCCACATTGGCCATGCTTATAAATGTATGTCTGTCTTCATTTTAAATCCATTACTTCTCTGGCAAGAGGTTAGGGGCCCATTTTATCTTCGTTCTTTTAGCCTTTTGGTTTGTCACTCAAAATGCTTCCGAAACTGTTTGGTACATTTACTTGTAACCAAAACTCAGAAAACAATAAAAATCAGCTTATCTCTCTCTGGAGGCAATACTCATTATAAATGTACAGACAGGTGAATAGAGCACCGGCAACAGAGTATGAAAGGAAGTTTGGGGAAGAGAAATTCATCAGTTTCCAGCAAAGCAGCAAATTCTCTCCAGGCAAATCACTGCTTAAGCCCATCAGTGATCTAGACAAAGCTTCAACAGCCAATTCAGAGCAGCAGCACTCTTCCTTTGCAATTACAGCTGGTTTGACTGCTGCATGCACCCTAGGCCTCCAGAGTTCCTAGACTTCCCCCATTCTGTGTAGCTTCTGCTTCAAATGATCTTTTAATCCTTTCTTCCACCTGGGAATGACTATATTTCTTGTAGACTGACTTTTACAAAAATTTATTTTAGTTTTCAACATTCACTTCTATAAGATTTTGAGCTCTAAATTTTTTCAATTTTTCCCCCTCCATCCACTTCTCCCTCCCCCAGACAATATGCAATCTAAAAAGGCAAAATGTGCAATCATATTGAATATATTTCCACATTTGACTTTTTTTTTTTTTGGACATGGCCAATGAGGGAAGTAGTTTTGCATCACTATACATGTTTGTAATAGAGGGGGTTTGGTTTTGGTTTTCTTTTCTTAATGAAGAGAGAGGGAGATGGGAAGGAGTGAAAGTGGATTTTTTGCTGGAAAAAAAATTTAATTGGAAAAAGAAGAAAGAAAGGAGGGAGGGAAAGAAAGAAGGAAGAAACTACATTTCCATTAGATCACTTGCTGAAGTTGTTGTTTCATTTTCAGTCATGTCCAACTTTTCCTGACCACCTTTTGGAGTTTTCTTGGCAAAGACATTGGAGTGGTTTGCCATTTCCTTCTCCAGCTCATTTTACAGATAAGGAAACGGAGGCAAACAGGGTTAAGTGACTTGTCTAGGTCACACAGCTAAAGGGCTACAAATAAAGATGTCCTAATCTTATTAGGGCAGCAGGTAGAATGGTGGAGAAATAGTGTGTGGTATAAGACCTGAATTCAAATCCAGACTCAGACACAAATGAGCTGTGTGGCCCTGGGCAAGTCACT
>CM053593.1:238088645-238121562 GCA_028646575.1 Pseudocheirus occidentalis | reverse complement strand
AGATCTCTTTCAGGTGGTAGTATATTTTCTCTATTTCTACTTTGCCTTCTTATTCTTGAATGTCAGAGCAATTTTCTTTGATGCTTTCTTATAATCTTGTATCAAGATTCTTTTTATATCATAGTTTTCAGGTAGTCTGACTATTCTTATATTATTTTTCTTCGATCTGTTCTCCAGATTGATTGTTTTTTTCTGATGAGATATTTCACATTCCCTTCTATTTTTTCATTGTTTTGATTTTGTTTCATGATTTCTTGGTGTCTTAGAATATCATTAGTTTCCCCTTGCCCAGTTCTAGTTTCCAAGGAATTATTTTCTTCCTTAAGTTTTTGATTCTCTATTTCCAGTTGGTTGACTTTTCATGATTTTCTTGCTCTTCTTGGATTGCTCTTTTTTTTTTTCTAATTTTTCCTTGATCTCTATTATTTAATTTTCAAAGTCCTTTTCATGTTCTTCCAAGAACTCTTGTGCTTGAGACCATTTGACATTCCTCATTGAAAAAGCAGTGGCTTTTTATGTTCCTCTGAATATGAACCCAGAGCTTCTCTATCCCCGTAGTAACTATCTGTAATTGAGTTCTTCTTTGCTTACCCATTTTTAATTTATTTTTTGTTTTATTTTGTTTTTAGTAGCTATTAATGTAATCAAGTTGTAGTCCCGAGGTATGGCCAACGATGCCCCAAGCCTCAGGTCCTTCTTACTGATGTTTTCTGAGGCTCAACTCTTCACTCCCTAGACACACTGTCCCACTAATGATCTTGTTCTCTGCAGTCTGTCCAGTGGCTACAAACTCCAACTGTCCTCTCTGCCCCAGAACTGAAACCAGGGACTCTGCTCTCCTGCAAATGTCCACAGCTAACTGGGGCCCTGCCCGCTGCCAGTGAACTCACCAAGTATGAATTAACTCCTTCTCCCGAACAGCTGTTCTTGGTGTCACTCAACAGTGAAAGATCCTTCAATTGTTCCTACTTATCCATCACTCCCCCACACAGTCTTCACAAGGAAAGGCTGAGATTTTCTCTCTAGCCAGCTGCCCCCAAGGCTTGTTGTTTGTCGATTCTGCAAAGTGGCCTGGAGGTGTTTGCACTTCACTCAGGCCAAACATCAGCCCCTGAAGTTCCAGTCTTTCCTGGGGTCTTCTCAAATTGTCCAAGGAGGACAACTGCTTTACCTCATGTTTATTTCTACTGCTCTGAAGCAATGTCCTTTTGTGTGTGTGTGTGTGAAGGAAATTTGGACAAAGTTTTCGGACCCACTCTACCATCTTCCCAGAATCTTCTCATTATTTAGATCGCTCAGTGATTCAAATATCAAAAAGTTTTTTCCTTATTTTAATTCTAGCCAAAAGCTTAAGTCTGGCAGATATTCATAAGATCTCCAGGATCCTTTTTCTATGCTCAATTTTTTTTCCCTTTTCCTTTGGGTTGGGGAGAGGTAATGGTAGTGAGTCTATGCAAGCATTGTAAGATGAGAGATCGGGTACTTTTATATTTTATATTAAAAAAACCGTGATTTTATCAGTGTGGATATTCCCTCCCACAAGTAGAAAGTACTTCATTCATTAGCTGTTGGGGATAAAAACATTTATTTCCAGGAAATTAAACTTCAAGGGTAAAAAGTTCCTCTTCAAGTTTATGGGCCAGGCACCATCCAGCTTGAAAAGACCTGCCAGAAATTGTGTTCCATTGGACTCCCAGGCTGACACCTTTAAGGTCTGGTGTAAGACGTAATATTAATAACTAGCATTTATATAATGCTTCAAGGCTTTCCAAGTACTTTACAAATGTCTCATTTTATCTTTGCAGCAACCCTAGGATGTAGGTGCTATTACTATCACCATATTACAGATAAGGAAACTGAAACAGACAAGTTAAGTGAATTCTCTGGGGTAAATGTCTGAGGCAGGATTTGAATTCAGTACTTTTTCACTCCAATTCCAATGTTCTTTATCTACAGAGAAACTAGTTGTCTTTGTAATGTGATTTTTGGAAACAATGCTGGATTTGAAATTGGGATGGGGAGGGAAACTTGTATTTGAATCCTGACTCTGCTATAGTCTAAGCTCAGTTCAAGCTCTGCCTCTTAAATGAGACAATTCTCTCCTTTCCCCTTAAGTGAATCCACAAATACTATGAATTCAGACACGAATTTGTAATAGCTTTTTGCAAATTACTCACATTCACTTACCCAAAGGTCTCTATCTAAATCTACATTTACATAGTTTGGTCCTAGAATGTAATCCCCTTGAGGGTAGGAACTATTTTTTGCTTTGTTTTTAGAGCACACATGAGATCATATCGTGGATTGAAAATTAGAGGTTCTATGATTACTTGGAAGCCATCTCATTTTAAAAATTTGGAAACTGAGTTACAGAGAGGCTAAATGATCCAGGATCACACAGCTAGAGAATTTCCAAAGTATGATATGAACCCAGTTTTTCCTGACTCCAAATCCATTGTACTTTCTAATATATAATGCCTAATATAGTGCCTATTATGCTAAATGCTTTATAATTATTGACTCTTTTGATCCTTAACAACAGTCCTGAGATGTAGGTGCTATTATTATCCCCATTTTACAAATGAGGTATCTGAGGCAAACAAGTGAATTGACTTGCCCAAGGTCATACAACTATGAAGTGTCTGAGGCTGGATCTAAACTCAGGTCTTCTTGATTCCACTGTCCACTGACCTACCTGGCTGCCTACAATACTGCTACAGGTGCTTAATAAATGCTTGTTAAGTCAATGAATATTACTTATTACCTTTGTGACCTTAAGCCCTTTCACCTCTCGGGGTCTGTTTATTCATCTATGAAATGGCCTAAATGACCTCTATGGTTCCTTCTAGCTCTAAATCAGTGATGCTTTTGGTGGAAGTGTGATCTGATCAACCTTAAAAAAAATAAAATAAAATAAAAACTCTAAGGTCCTTGATGACTTGGTCTTTTTAACCATGATGTCTTGAGACTGATCAGCTGTTAGGTTAGAACTTTTGTGAACTAGTTAATTTTGCTAGACATCCTTTTGATATTTCACTTTATAAATCCAACCTTACAATAGTGAAGACCTAGGAGCAGCTAGGTGGTGCAGTGAGTGAGTAGAGCACTGGCCCTGGAGTCAGGAGGACCTGAGTTCAAATCCAGCCTCAGACACTTGACATACTGGCTGTGTGACTTTGGACAAGTCACTTAACCCCAACTGTCTTGCCTTCCCCCCTCCAAAACAAAACAAAACAAAAAACAATAGTGAAGACCTATTCAAGGATATACTGGATAGAGCCAGCTGCCACTGGCTCAGCCATAGCTAAAATTTCATTGTGAACATTTACACCTCAAAAACTGGCAAACTCTACAAATCAGGACATGATTTATTGTTTTGTTGATTAGACTTAAAAGTGAGGGGGAAATGTTAATTATGCACATTAAACGAGTATGTTGTATAATTTTTTTTTTCTAGAGAGTTAAACATTTACCAGCACACTACTGCCTGTCTACAGCACCATGACCCTGCCTGAGTGAATCTTGGCTACAGTCGGTTCAGTGGAGAGCTCCTGTCCTCTCCACCTCTGAGTTGTTAAATCTTCTTCAGTTAAACCATTAGAGTCTGGCAGCTTCTACCACATAGTCTGGATGCCTTCTCTGGGACAGGTTCAGCCTTGACTTGCTCCTAAATAACCCAGAGCTTTGTCTGGCAAGAGCTTCCGAATGAAAGGGCCTGGGCCCTTTATTTCTACTTCTCAGTGCCAGCCATTCTGTCTTCTTGTCATTCTTCCACAAATTCATGTCCAAAAGCTAATTTTTCTTTGTCAAGACTTCAGAAAAATGATTCAAGGGACCTTTGAAAGACACAGTACTGTGAGAGTGTTGGGGATGCTAGAGTAATACCCACAAATAATTTCACTTTGGCAAGGGGCGTATTGTCTATGTAACAATGCGGCAGCCGAGTAGATGAGGTAGAAGTTCAGAAAACCTGGCTTCAAAATCTACCTATCTCTGGCACTTACTAACCCTGTGACCCTGGGGAAAACCTCAATGCTAGAGTTAGCCTCTCTGAGTCTGTTTCATCTGTATTCACTTTACAATTCATCTGTAAAAATAAGGATAATAAGATCTGACGTTTATATAGAAATTTAACTTTGGCACTACACACATATAGTATGTCATTTAACCCTTCCAACCCTTCCAACCAACAACTGAGAGGTACGTGCTATTCTTGCCTGTTTTACAGATGAGGAAATTCAAGCTCAGAGTTCAATGACTTGGCCAAGGTCATACAACCAGTAGGTGTCAGGGTCGGTTTGCACAATATCAGACTGCCTCAGTATAATCACATCTACCTCAGGGTTTTTCTGATTTGGACTTTACAAACCTTAAGGCATTGTGTAAGTGGGAGCTATTGTGATTGTTCCACCTTAATTTCTACTGCTACTCTTATTTCTGTCAAATCAGATCAGTCCTGAATGACCCCAGTTACCATTCCTCTCTAGTACCTAATGGAGCTGCTAAACATATTTGCGAACTGATTGAAAACTTTTTCTAAATGATACATGGCTTGAACTTGTTATTAAAACCTGGGACTATATAAACTTGGACCAGTCTCTTTTTCCTTCCTCAGCATCTTTTTTCTCATCTCTTATTACGGGAATAATAAATAACTCACATATTTATGTTGTCTTAAGGTTCAAAAGCATTTTACTCAGAATAAGCCTGTACTATTTTTTTGTCTAAGTAATATTATTCCCATTTTGTAGATGAGGAAATGGAAGCTCCCAAGAGATCTGGTGACTTCCTTCCTAAGAACCAGAATTTCAGCAGTAGAGATAGAGTGACGGGCCTGGAGTCAGAAAACTCATCTTCCTGAGTTCAAATCTGGCCTCAGACATTTAATAGCTATGTGACCTGGGGCAAGTCACTTACCCCTGTTTGCCTCAGTTTTCTCATCTATAAAAATGAGTTGGAGAAGGAAACAGCAAACCATTCCAGTATCTGCCAAGAAAACCCTATACCGGGTCACAAGGAGTTGAAGACTCCTAAAATGACTGAACAACAAAAACTCAATTAATAATAATCATAGCTATTTTCCTTTATTTTTTTCCCTTTGGACAAGACTAATGTGAGAATTCATTTTGTTTGACCAGACATATTTGTAATAGGTTTTGTTTTTCTTGCTTTCTCAATGGGTAAGAAAGAGGAAGGGAAGGAGATAATTTAGAATTGAAAATAAAATAAATTGAAATAAAAATAATAATCACTAGCATTTATAAATTTTCAAAGTACTTTTATGAATAACGTCTCATTCATCTTCCCAACAACCTCTGGAGGTAGAAGACAAGTGACTTGCCCAAGGTCACGCAGCTAGTAAGTATCCCAGGCAGGATTTGAACTTAGCTCTTCAGGACTCTTAACTCTACCTCCTACTTATTTTCTATCAACCAAACAGTGCTGTTGTGAAAATCAAAGGAAAAAATCATATAGTTCCATGTAATTTCTATATAGTTCTATGTAGTAAAGAACTATAAAAATATGTATTATTATTTGACCTACATACATTTTTTTGCATTAAAAAAATGCTTGAAACCAAAGCAATAGTTTCAATAAGTTCTGCCTCCCTAATAGTGTCAGAAATTTAATTTATTATCATAGATTTAGAGGTGGGAGGAACCTTAGAGGTCACCTAGTTCAATCCCTTATTCCATGGATGAGAAATTCTACAGGACGAAAAGCTCCACATGAAGATCATGGAGACATTGAAAGGTGACATTAGTCCTAAATAAGAATGCCTGATATTCTAATTTTTAATGGTTAAAATTTTCTTCAAATAAGATGTTTTCATGCTTTTATTTGTAGGTGGCATAGTGAATAAAACACTGGGCCTGGAGTCAGGAAGACTTGTATTTAAATATGGCCTTTGACATACCTTAGCTGTGTGATCCTGGACAAATCACTTAACATCAGTCTGCCTCAGTTTCCTCAATTGTAAAATGGAATCGTAGTACTACCTGCCTCCCAGAGTTAATGTGAGGATCAAATGAGATATTTGTAAAATGCTTAACATAGTGCCTGGCACCATAGGTAATTAATAAATGCTTTTTTCCCTTTCCCTTTCCTCAAAATCTCTGGCAGAAACTTCTATTCGTTGTGTCCCCTTTACCTTTAAAGTTGTATGATCTCTAAGTGTAGTATGGTAGTCTATTGCTGGTCAAGAATTCTTCATTCTTGCTACTAGGCCCAATATTGCCTCTAGGATGCTTTGTTACCTTGGGCAACTCGCTTAAATTCTATAGAGATCAGGATCTTGATCTGGAAAATGAGGGAAACGGACAGAGTGACCTCTCTGGTCCTTTCCATCAGTCTCCGAAATTCTTTGCCTAAGTGACTTGGCAGAGATGGAACTCCTATGCAGGTCTTCTGACTTAAGGTTATTAAAATCAAAACTAAAAAAAAAAAATTGGCACAGCATATCACATCAGTAGAAGCGAATGGCCTCTGTTAAAATAGCAGCCAGGCTTGATCTCTGTGCATCAAATAGCAGCCAGCTGGCAGCCTTACCCTGAATGCATTGCCCTTCCCACTGAATCACAAGCTGAATGAATGTCTGCTCATCGGTCAAGATTAATTACTCTACTTATTAGAATAGTTGTATCTTAAAATCTTAAATTATTATCAGTTAAAGATTTACCTCATTGAGAGTGTTATACTTATAGTGTTGGAATTGGACAGGAGAAGATCCAGAGATAGATAAAAGTCTGGGTTTTTTTTTTAATTTGCAAGGGATAGGATACACAGAAAGAAAACATCTAATACGAATTAATACACAACTTTAGCGGAGAGCAAAGTACTATGTGAGGTGGGAGGACAAAGGTCATTTTTCACTAGAAAGAGCAGGGAAGGCTTCTTAAAGGAGGGGGTAATTTAAACTGGACTTTACAGGCTAAGTAGGAATGCAATGGGTTAGGAGAGAAGGGACATTCCCTTGATAGGGAACAGTATGATCAGATGCACAGAAGGGATCATACAAATAAATGTTTGCTATATTGAATTAACTTAGACATGGGACTCTACTTATGGAAAACAAAAGAGTAGTCCAGTCTGACCAGACCACAGAGTATCAGAAGGGGAGTAACATGTGAAGAGCCTAGAAAATTAGGGGATCAGGGAAGTGGGTATAGCCTTTGATTGACAATCAAAGGAAATTATATTTTCATAAAGGTTACTTTCTAAAATGTTTTGAAAGATCTTTTGCTATTTCCATTCATGCTTGTAACATCCCACAGATGGAGGATAACTGGTTAAATATAGTCAACTTCATACAAAACCACTGTAGTCAAAGCTATTTGACCTCTGATATTAAACAGTTTTACTGGATAAAACATTTCGTCTGTACTTTTCATAATATAAGCTTTTCTTAAGAATGAGTTTGTAATCATTGATAGAGATAATACCATTCTAAATCACCAGAGCAAATCCTTTGGTCTCAAGTCCAATGTATTTTTAGATGTAGAACTTTGGCTAAACGGATGTGTATATTCCATGAAATTTTTATATATTTGTGTCTGTTTAATAAATGCTTGTTGATTGATTACAAATCTGGACCAATGTATTTCCTTGATTACTCCTCTCTTTATTTTAACATTTAACCAAATGAATGCATTTTAGAACAAATTCTTAGGACTCTTTAATGTCTCTGTCACTGACAGAGGGGTTGTGATCTGTCACTGGAGGGAATACCTACCTTTAACAATGAAATCACAGGTATCTTGAAGTAATCTATGATAGATTATGTCTCTCTTGCTCATTTCCTGTACCCAAACCTTCAATAAAGTTAAAAAAAAAATTTAAAGAGTGGAGAAGGGCAAGGTAGGAAAGGGGAGAAACAATACTAATATTGTAGAAGTGATTTCTTCTAGGTTTTTGTAGCAGCGAATGCCTAAGGATGTGTGAAAAGCCCTTTCTCCTCAGCTGTTGGTGATTTCATCAGAATAGGGGAACTCCCAGTCTATGACTCAGTAGATAAGTCATAGGGAGTTGCCTGAGGCAGACAGATCACACAGAATTGCAGTCTGGGCCACTTCTCTTCCCTGAACTAGGAATTCAAGTCCCTACATAAGGTAACCTTTGCCTTGTGTACTTGCTGTCCTCTGTTCTGGCACTGATGGTGACATTAGTACACTTGAACTGGCTCCTCACCTAGACCTTTAAAAGGAAAGGAGAGGGAGACAGACATCTCAGTAGAGGAAGAAGAGATCTAAGGAGACATCACACCCCCATAGAGAAAGCAGTAAAACGCCAGACATAGACACACCCATCAAAAAAAGCTAGGATAAGCAACTGAGAGACACCAAGGCAACCCAGATGGAACAGGTTCTCTGCATATGCCCACTCACACTTCCCCAAGAAAAGGAGTCATGGCCTGGAAGGCTAGCAATTTGGACCTGTCCCTTTGCTGATTCTGTGAGCCAAGTGAACGATTTAGCTAATGAGGGCAGTTAAGGTAGGAACACTAGATGGCAAGAGTTGGTTGACTAATTTGGACCTGTGTATTTCTTTGTGTTTTCTATTGTTAAATAAATTCTTCCCTATAATTGATGCCTTATTAGCCTGAGTGCTTGAATGGGAGCTAAGGGCACTTTTTTTTTCTTTTGTGTAGATCTGGATGTAATCCAAATTCTAATGCTCTCTGGTAGAACCCTAGGTAAGTTAAAGAGCTAAGTAGGGGAGAAGCCTCCAGAAGTGAATGCAGCCCCTATGATCTCAGGTCTGGGGTTCTGAGCCTTGGCACCATAATATAACGGATACTTCTATAATACTTTGATAGGCTTGTGATCTTATTAATGAGAAAATTCCCTGAATCACTAAAGAATGCTACCTCTCCATGCCTTCTCATCCAGTTATTGCTTTTGTCTATTTCCTTCTATAAATCCATTGTAGAAGTGCATTGGAGATCAATTTCGTAATGTTTCAAGGATACCAGAACAACATTTTTGCTATATGTTAGCCCCCTTTTTCTGTTTATTACTGATCCATGTATTTTTCCCAGTTATACAGGTCTTTGATCATGTTTTTCATATCACATCTTAAAAATATATTATCATTGGTAGAATATATTATAAATCTGTTAAGATCAAGGACTGTTTCATTGTCATTTTTGTAACTCTAGGACTTAGCATGTCATGAATGTTTGTTGATAGACTGATGGGTAAATTGTATACTTCAATTTAACATCCATCATAGCTCTTTCCATTTTTCTCTGGTCACCTGCAATTTGGTTTCTTCTAAGATTATGATATTCTAGAATGTCTATAGCATCATCAGGTTTTTTGTTTTGTTTTGTTTTGAGGGAAAGTAAGGAGCAATGTGGACTTGTATTTTCTCAGATATGATGAATTTCTCTATCAGTGTAAAGCTGATCTGTAACATTGTCTTAGAAAATTGCTTGCGGCACTAAGAAGCTAGATGCTTTCCCCAGGGTCACACAGACCCTGGAGACTTAAATCCAGACTTTCCTGCCTCTCAGGTGTGCTCTTTATCCACTCCCCTATGCTGGTGCTTTTAAAGGGGAGGCTTGAAAGCGGGAAGCAGCATGGAATCACTGAAAAATTGATCCAGTTTCCCACATGCAATCTAACTTGCTCTTTTCCTCCTCTTCAATGCTAGTCCAGGCTCTTTATACAAATGAAATGCTCATCTAAGATATATGTACCAATGTTCTATTTTTTTTTGCTTTTTTTTTTAAAGGGCAATCAGGATTAAGTGACTTGCCCAAGGTCACACAGCTAGGTTTGTGTGTGTGTGTGTGTGTGTGTGTGTGTGTGTGTGTGTGTGTGTGTGTGTGTGTTAAGTGTCTGAGGCCGGATTTGAACTCTGGGACTCCTGACTCCAGGGCGGGTTCTCTATTCGCTGCGCCACCTAGCCACCCCCCAATGTTCTATTTCAGTGGATTCTCCCTCCAGCTGCAGGTATACTCTGATCAACAGATATTCTTTATCTACTTGGTTTTCCTGTCTGGATTGCTAGACTGAGTTCTTACAAGTTCTTAAAAGATCTTGAAGATACCCGTATCACTGGTTTAGAACGTCAGAGGTAAAATCAAAGGATTGGATCAGATAATCTCTAAGGTCCCCTCTTGCTCTAAGTCATATGATCTAATCGGCAGAAGTTGGAAAGAAGTTGGTTTTTATCCAAAGAAGTTGTTTTTATCCAAGGGTAGAGTGGGCTGTGGGTTACCCCTCACTAAGGATGTTAAGCAACAGCTAAATGGCCATCTATCAGCTCTGTTGTAGAGGAGATAACCTTGTTCAGGCCCCTTTGGAGCTGCTGAAGTTCCCAGATTCCGGAGGTACATAGCATAGATCATTGTCATTAATCTTGATCATTAACTGCATTGATCAGAGTTCTTAAGTCTTTCAAAGTGATCACATAAGCATTATACATATTTTATATGACATATATATGTATACATATATGTCTATGCATTATATGTAATATATATTATGTGTATAATATATGTGTATATTATATATGTGTATATACGTGTAATATATTTATATATCCTCTAATGTATTCTCATTTGAGCCTTATAACATCCTTGTATGTTGTTATGGGAATCTGAAGATCTTCCCTGTCCCTAGGCCCTTTGATAGGCTTAAGTGGCTCTGAGAACCTTCCCTGATTTGAAAGTATACTCTGCTCCCCTAATAGGCTGAATGTGGTAACATGGAGCTTGCGGCAGGAGGCTTGTTCTTTAGGAATGCCCACGCCTTCTTACTTTGTGATTGGGCAGCAGGTCAAGAGGGCTGTTACATTCTCTGACCCAAGGCTATATATACCCTGATGTGAGGTTTTGCTTTGGGGCTCACTTTGAAAAGAGTTGTGTGATTTGGCCAGATGAGACTCTGGGAAGCAGTTGATTCCCCCCAGCTTTGAAAAACCCAGATGTTGGTGCTTCCCTCTCTGGTAACTTAGGTATGGATGTAATGGTCAGACGGCTGGAAGCCCTGTCTGCTAATATATTTCTCTGTCTGCTTGTAACTTCTGTTTGCATTCTCTGAAGTTCAGGGTGCTGACTTTTTCCCCCTGAACTAGGTAAATGATATAAGTTTGATTGATTAAAGTAAGATTGTTAACCCATTTTGAGTTGCTTTCCTTTAGAAAAGCAGATCTAAGAACCTGTGCTAGCAGCCATCCTGGCTATGCTGGGGTGCTTGCTGATACATATGTGATGAAGTAGGTGGTACAAGTATTGCCCCCATTTTATAGGTGAAAAAAAATGAGGCTGTCTATTGGTTATCTCCTACTATGTGACTAGCCCATTGCTTTTTTTCAATCATATGTTTTTCTAATGATATCCTTTATGCTATTTCTCCTGCATAATTTCTAATTTCTAAAGCATTCTAATTGCGTATCATACTCTGGAAAATAAGCACTCTTTGACTTCTTGGTCTTTAAAACATTGCACATAAGGAGACTTAATAAACCATCTGTTGAATTAAGTTACTAATATATGACTCACCCAACCCTTACTTCAAAATAAGGATAAAAATCTCCACAATTTTACAACAAAGAAGGGTTCTAGACTGCAGATTTATTTCAAAATGAATTATGAGCCAAGAGTAACTGTTCTCAGATCATCCTACAAAATAAATTCTGCTCAAGGAATCTTATTTAAGGAATACGTTATTTGGTTCCTGTTCATGTAATGGTTATATAAGGGAATATGTTAGAAATGAGGATTTATGCAGTGCATGATTATGTGCTCTCCTCTTTCTAGATGAAGAGCAGGAAAAGATGCTGAGTTCTTTGTAGGTTTTTAGCTCTATAAAGTATGAATTAATTACCTTTTATCCCTGCCTCAAAAGTCCCAAACACCTGGAAAAACCAATAGCTAAAACAAAACCATGAAAAAGATTTGGGATCTTGGGGAGAAGATGTGGGGGAAAGGAAGGAGGGAAGGGGGAACTGTGTCCTGCACCTAAGACTTAATGAATGAAATGAAATGAAACAAGAGGTGTGCTTACATCTCATTTCTTTCCTACTGAATGTTCTGTGACTCTTTTTTTGTACTGGGATTTATTCATGTGGGCATACTTGTAAATAGCTTCATATAGTAACTGCAGTTATAAGGGTTGGTAATGTCTTTGGAGAAAAGTTCTGGAATTTTAATGAATTTAACCAAGCTGCAATCTCCAAGACACTGATGATGAATATTGTCCATTGTGGATGTGAGCAGACTATAACACAAAACCATGAGGAACTCAGAAGAATAAGAGTAAAATCTGTTATCCAGTAAATGCATGCCAGGAAAAGAGGGTGGGCTGGTCACATGGCAAAGGCAAGGGTTGCAGCTGTATAACCTGAATGCTTTACCAGTATGATGTCTGGAAAAAAGCTAAAAAAGTACATTGGATGGGGGCAGCTAGGTGGGACAGTGAGTAGAGCACCGGCTGTGGAGTCAGGAGGACCTGAGTTCAAATCTAGCCTCAGACACTTAACACAAAATTAGCCATGTGACATTGGGCAAGTCACTTAACCCCAATTGCCCTCCAAAAAGCAAAAAGAAAAAGTACATCAGATGAGGCCCCTCTGGGAAATTTAAGGTAAATTTAAGGTATAACATGGATAAGAATCATATAGAATGGGAAGACTTGGTTGTTTTGCAGCCTGCCTTGTTGGAGAGAACATCCAAATCCATCAGATCAAAGATCCATTCAATTAGTTCTTTTGGAAAGACTGGTTCTCAAGATGGCCAAGAGGAAAAATTAGTGCCATGGCTTATAGATTTACAATGTCACACAATTCCTCTCTGGGCCTTCCTTTCCTTATCTGCAAAATCAACATATTGGACTAGATGGCCTTTACAATCCCTTCCAACTCTAAATTGATTATCTTCATTTGGTTTGAACCTCTGATTGCATCAATGTGGCTACTCTAGGCCAAGTCTGATTTGGGCAGGTCCAGTGGGGAAGGTTTGGGTTTGGAAGGAAATGAGATACTTATGGACCATCTGACAGTTAGCAAAAGGAAGTTTGCTCAATCATAGCACAGAAAGGCTACTTATCAGGGATATGACATTGAATCAGTTGTCTAAATTTTTGTCATGCTCTTATTTACATTTTACTGATGTAGGACTTTGGTCTTGTTATTGTATGTTATTGTCCTGGGGTTCCTGAAATCAGGCATGGAATGCTAAAGTGATTAATCATTAAGTTAATTTTTTAAGCTTCAAAATAGGCATTTCAGTATAGACTTGAGTTCCTACAGCTGAGAGTTTCAGAAGATGGGGTGCCAAGTTCATTACTATTGAATAAAACAAAGCAAATAAGCAGAAATTTAAAATGTGCCATTTTAGGAGAGTTCTTTATTTCATTTTTGCTTTTTATAAAAATTAAATTATTTCTTTTTAGTTTTCAATATTCACTTCTATAAGTTTTAAACTTTCTCCTTCCCTCCTCCCTCCTTCCCCAAGACAGCTTGCAATCTGATGTGGGCTCTACACATTCCTATTAAACACATTTTCACATTAGTTATGTTGCATAGAAGAATGATAATGAATGGGAAAAACCATGAGAAAGAAAAAAATAGAACAAAACAAAAAGGAAAATAATCTGCTTCGTTCTGCATTCTGACTCCATAGTTGTTTCTCTGGATGTGACTGGCATTTTCCATCATGTGTCCTTTGGGATTGTTTTAGGTCCTTGCATTGCTGAGAAGGGCTAAGTCTGTCAAAACCAGTCCTCACACACTGTGGCTGTTACTGTGTACAATGTTCTTCTGGTTCTTCTCCCCTCACTCAGCATCAGTTCATATAAGTCTTTAGGAGAGCTGTTTAATTTTTAGTCTTGTCTAAAGGACTTTTGGAGAGTTAAATAAAAATAATGATGCCTCACACTTGTATCATGCTCCATAGCTTGCAAACTGCTTCACAAACATTATCTTGATGAGTATTTTGAGTTTATTGAATGACTAAAAAAAAAAAACAACACCTCAATAACCCAGTTGTTTACTCCCAAAAGGAAAATGCCTACTCTTTGAGTAGAACAAGCCTATTTGGATAACAAAAGAAAATTGCATATTAAGTTTTTCTTTTTCTTTCAGTTCTCCTTCCAGAAATTCCACTAAATTGTACCCACTCACCAACAAATGGGAGAAAATAAAAACTAATTTGATTTTATGAAGCTAGTGATTTAACCTCAGAACTCATCTATCTGCTGTTGAAATACAAAGTTATTTTTTAAAGTTGTCAAAAATAAAAAAAGAAGAATCACTTTAAAAGCACCTTCATCTCTGTACTTCAGCTATCATGATGGAAAAACAAAAGCACTGGTTTTCCTTCTCTCTTTAAGGGTGGTAATTGAGTAAAATGTCCTGAAATTTAAGCCTTAAGCTATAATGGGATGTACAATCATTTGTAACTTGGTATGCATCATACAGCAGTTTCTTCTTGTTACCAAGTCTTTACCAAGTTGTGAATATCTTCTTTCCAAGTTACATAATGTATTAGAAAAAAAAACTGGAGCCACAAGAATCAAGGAAATAAAGAATTTTTAGAAAATATGGAAGACTAATACAAGAGACAGCTAGGTAATTAAGTACTAGCTGTGTGAGCTGGAGCAAATCAATTAAGCCTATTTGTCTCAGTTTCCTCATCTGTAAAATGAGCTAGAGAATGAAATAGGCAACCCCTCCAATATCTTTGCCAAGAAAACCCCAAATGGGGTCACAGAGAATTGGACGTGACTAATCCACTGAACAACAATTTACCTATCTATCACCTATATAGCTATCTGTTCTCAAACCTGAAAATAACATTTTTACCAAAAAGAAAAATATATACTCATATATGCTTTTCCTTCCCCATCTCATCCTCTAGGAATTCTTCAGCATAAACATTCAATAAGGGAATAAAATAGCTCTTAGAAGGTTAAGAAAAATAAGGTTGGTGGGGCAGCTAGGTGGCTCAGTGAATAGAGCACCACCACTGGAGTCAAGAGGACCTGAGTTCAAATCTGCCCTCAGGCACTTAACACACAAGAAAAAAATTAGCCATGTGACCTTGGGCAAGTCAATTAACCCCAATCGCCCTACCTTCTCCTCTCCAAAATAAAAAAAAAAAAATAGGTTTGGGTAACAAAGACTTCCTATGTGATTAAGTAAACATTTTCAACCTTGTAAACCAAACAGTACAATCAAAGAGGAATAAACAGTTAAGAGAAGAGGCCCATGATCAAATATAAGGCCTGAGTCAAAAGGTGGAATGAATAAATCCTTTTTTTTTTTAATTCCTGTGATAAAACTCTGGGGGAAGAATCTAAAACTGGAAAGGTAGGAAGGGGCCAAATTGTGAGGGGCTTTGAAATATACACTATATGATATACATAATCACCATAAGATAAAAGAACAAAGATCAATGTACTGATTACCAATGTTAACTCCTGAGAATGGATGATAAGGAACATCTCAGTCTTCTTTACAGAGAGGTGATATGTAATAGTAGTAGAATGGGACCAATAATGTTAAAAAGGATCATTGTAACAATTTGTTTTGTTTAACTTGTACTAAATGGTTATAAGAGGGGTTTTATTAGGATGGTGTACTGGGAAATGACAGCAATATTTTTTAAAAGAGTCAAAATATTTTTCAAAAAAATTAATTTTAAACCTTGGATTTTTGGCATCAGAAGACCTAGGTATGGATCATCATTTTCCCATTTATTAATTTCAGGATTACAATATCTTTGAGCCTCAGTTCCTCATCTATAAATATTTATACTACTTATCTCACAGGGATGCTATAAAGGAAAATGCTTTGGGAACTATAAAGTCCTATATAATGTGAAATATTTATGTTCTTCAGTCATTTCAGTTGTGTCCCAACTCATCAGGACCCCATTTAGGGTTTTCTTGACAAAGATACGGGAGTGGTTTGCCATTTCCTTCTCCAGCTCATTTTATAGATGAGGAAGCAAACAAGGTCAAGTTTCTTGCCCAGAAATCACACAGCCACTAAATGTCTGAGACTAGATTTGAACTCAGGTCCCCCTGACTCCAGCACCAGCAGGCTGTATCCACTGCACTGCTTACTTGCTCAGTAATAGATAAATAGATTGATAAATAGATGGATGTATTAAATACTTACTATATTCCAGGCACTGACCTGAACATTGGAGATATAATTAAAAACAAACAAGAGAGCTCAGTTCTTTCAAGGGATTTACTTTCTAATGGGCTAGAAGAGATAAGGGAAAAGTTTATCAGGTGTGGTATAGAGATAGCCAGAAAGTGTCTCTGAGGCCTAGTTCTAGACAAGATAAGGCAAAAGCACATCTGTCAAAGCCCAGCTTCCCAGGGATAGAGTCAAGGTTTCTGCTGGGAGGAAGATGAGAATTGTGGCCAGAGTATAAGCAATGTAGTGTGGAAATGGGAAAAATATTGAGACAAAAAGTGTTAAATCTTTTAAAGTTTTTTTTTTTAATCTTTCCTTTCTCATCAATACTAGTATCTCAAAATTGCTCGGGGTTGGGTCTTTTTAAAAAATGTGTTTTGATATTTCTGCCTTTATATCAGTCTTAAGAGTCTACCCATTATGGCGAACCTTTAATAAACTTTGCTTTTCTGTGGCTGAGAGAAGACCTGAGTTGAATTCATTTGGTAGGAGCCAGTGTGCTGGTATTTTAGGGTCTCATGCACCCCTACTTCTATACTTAAACATTTTAAGGCAACCTCTACATCAACAAAAATATCAAGTACAGAAATTTCCCTGAGACAACCTCCTAGACCAAGGATAGCAACTGGGGTACTGAGAGATTTCCTGAAGAAGTACAAGGCCGAAATAGCCATGTGCCCTTATAGCGTTAAGTCTGGTGGAAAGGGGATTGCTTACACAGCACCCTCAAAGTACATTTATATTTTGAGGGAGTCCAAACCACAGAGAAGTACTATAAGTTGGGGCAGGGAGTAGACTACTATGTAGAGATTTGTGGGAAAGCAAAACTTACCAGAATGTCAAAAAGTGAAGGATTTATGGTTTTAGAGTGTTTTATGTTTCTGTATCTGTTGAAGGTTCATGTGAGTCCTGTGCATCTTCTGTGTCTTCTGTTAATGAAATAAAGATTATCTTATCTGATATGCATTTAGTACCCTGAGTGCTTGAACAGGAGCTGAGGACCCTTTTGACTACTTTTATGGAAACCTAGACATGATCTATAACCAAACTTTATTTTGAAGATTTTTCCCTGGATTAAACTCCAGGGTGGACCCATAATGAGCAAAGAGAAAATGACTCCTTTGCTTAGGTCCCCAAGATTAGACTTAATTTACATGAGTAATATGATACTTTTATCCCATATCTTAAGGTAGAATCCAACAGAAAAACAGCATTAGTTTTGGAGTTAGAAGACCTGAGTTCAAATTCCTAACTCTGTCACTTACATCCTTAAACAAGTCTGAGACTCAGTTTCCTCTTTTGTAAAGTGAGAGAGGTGAGGTGAGAGTTGAACTAGATGATTTCTAAGGTTCTCTATAGTCTCTGGGAATCCCCTTGAACTGTTTTTGAATCTTCCCACTGGGTCTGGCATTTGCTTGAGGCCATAAACCTACTGTTATCATCGAGACTAAATCTCTGTTACCCTTATCCTAGCCTAGCCCTCAATAGTCTGTTATCTCCAGGTAGCCTTCAGCTACTTCCCACCCTTAATCCCATTCTCTGGATTCCTGGAGTCTGACCTCAATCCCATCTAGATCCTCCTTAAACTCAAGACCCTCCCCAAACTCCTCCTCTAGACCACTCCTAAATCCTTTCCACAGTCTTTCTGTATATAAGATCCATCTTGCCTCCATGGAGTAACTGAGATTCAATCTAGCTCAGGCTCAGTCTGTGTCAGATTGTTCTGGCTGTTTGCCAATACAAGAATCACAAATAGATAGGCTCCTTAAGAGTCTACTCATTGTGGCAAATCTTTAATAAACTTTGCTTTACTTTGGCTGAGAGAAGGCTTGAGTCAAATTCATTTAGCAAGATCCAGTGTGTCAGTATTTTGGGGTCTCCAATACCCCTAAACCCCAAACCTCAACACTTTTAGATCCAAAGTTGGGATATTATGATCTTGTGAAAAGGCTATTGAGCCAGAGAAAGGTTAATTGACATGTCCAATATCACAGAGTACATTAAAAAGTAATTTTAGTATTTTTGGTTTAGTATTTTGGTTTTTTGCTTTTTGGAGGGGGGAAGGCAAAGCAATTAGGGGACTTGCCCAAGGTCACACAGCTAGTAAGCGTTAAGTGTCTGAGGCTGGATTCAAACTCAGATTCTGATTCCAGGGCCAGTGCTCTATTCACTGCACCACCTAGTCCCTCCTAGAACATAAACTTTTCAAAAAATTCAGTCATCAACTATTTCTACCTGCCCTCTCTAACAACATCTGCTATTATTTAAGCATCTGGCATACACAGCAACTTACAGAACTTAAACAAGATCCTTCCCCACTTGCCTGCAAAGATGTAATAGATAAAGGTGTTCAGCAGGGAACCTGCTTAAACTTCAAAGACGATAGCAATGTCTTCGGTCTGGGCTATATTTTGAACCATATGCCTCTATTGGTTCAGGTTCAAAGAGCTGGCAGATGACAGCTAATGTGGGTTAGCTAAACCACGACTGTTTCAAAGATGGATGTCCCTAACCTATTAAGTAAGTCTATTTTATTTTAGGTCACATCAACAAGTAGGATGAAAACATCTGCAAAGTCGGTGGAAGAAACCAACAAAATTACTTCTGGAATTTTCAAGATGGCTTCCAGAAACAGTCTCCATTGTGTGGTGGTTAAGGTAGTATCACAATTACCTATGCAATCTTCACCGAGTCATAGATGCCTAATTTTTAGTTGCCATGGGTGACTATTAATGTAAGGGACAAGTTTTCTTTGACAGACTGGGGGTGTTTCCTTAAATTTAAAATTCTAAGTGTGCTAGAGGAACAGCTTGTAAATAAATACAACAGATGGTACTAGAGTGATAGGACAGAGCAGAGAGACAATGTAAAGGATATTATACTGGGGGGGGGGAGGGAGAAAGAAAACCCAACCCTAAAGTATCATAAGCTTAGAAATTTTAATATCATAACAGTAGGATACCGGAGTTTCATCAATTTATATTGCCTGTGGGTTGTTTTTTTTTTAAGAATTAAGCTCTCCATTCACAACTGATTAAACAATGGTGTGCTGTCACTTCCAGATATAAAAAAATTGAATGTAATCCTGATTGGAAATTTGCTTTCTCTGAACAGGAAAAGTTGAAAGGGAAAACTAAAATACAGGAAAAGTTAACACAATAATTACAATGAGCTTATTAAAATACCTGATCTGAAGAGAGGTGGTGAAATGTGGTGCTCACTACACTCTGCAGCTTCTGCTCTTCTAAGTTTTAACTGGCAAAGGTGAGTGAGGGGGGAGGGAGAGGAAGGCAGGGGCAAGGAAGGAAGATGTCCCTCCCAGTTTAAATCCAGCACCTCTAATCTCTTCACCTTGCTACTAAGTCAGTCCTTGACTGACAACACCTCCTTTAGCCTCTTCAGATCGTGGGCTGGAGGGTGCCATACAAAAGTGCTCTCAATGCCTTCTTTTACACAGGGCAGAAATCGGACTTTTCTTCAACTCATTTCCTTCTGCCTCCATTGCTTTTCCTCATTTCAATTCCACCCAAGAAGATGCCCCTTATCTCCGCATCTCACCTTCTTGCCTCCTTTTATATTGCCTTCCCCAGCCCCAATTGGATGGTAAATTCCTTGAAGATAGGGACCATCTTATTTATTATTGTATTCCCCAGCACTTAACACTACCTGGAACATAGCAGACAATGCTGAATAAATTAATAAATTGGATTGGATTGCAGAGGATCCCTAAGACACACAGAAAAGGAATCTTGTTAATGGTGGGTTATATGATTTAACAATGCCTAGAATAAATAGGAGTTCAAATCTGGCCTCAAACAAGTTCAAGCTGTGTGACCCTGGACAAATCATTTAACCCTGCTTGCCTCAGTTTGTCATCCACGAAATGATGTAGAGAAGGAAATGGCAAACCACTCTGGTAAACCTCAAATGGGGTCACAAAGTTGGATAGGACTGAAACAACTGAGCAACAACAGAATAGATAAGCTTCATTATTTCTGTTATTAAGGGAGGAAGGAAAGATAAGTTTTTTAAAAGGAAGTGATGAGGGATAAAGATAGGTGTTTCAGGGACCCCAGTGACTAGAGTCCCTTGATGGGCAGTCTGGAATGAATTCTTAGGCCCAAGCATTCTGAGTCAAGTTGGCAAAAGTTTATTGTTACACTATACATCGGGCAGGAGGTCTTAGGAAACCTGCAACCTTAGGTATACTTTTCCAGAATAATCCATAGTATAACCTAGGCCAATTATGCTAACTAGTTGAGTAAGGGTGGGATTAGGGAGGAGTAAGGAGTGGTCAGTGATTAAAGGGACATGCACTTTTAACATCAACTGTGCAGGTGTATTGCCCATAATTCACTGGGAAATAGCCCAAGGTGGGGCTAGATGGAGGTGTGTTTTTAGGCTTGAAATGTTACTAGGTCAACTAGTGGTCAGGGATGACTGAGAAGTGCCCAGTCTGTTACCCATCAATGTCCTGTTTGACAAGATGGATGTTGGGAGTATACATATGTCCCAAGCTAACAAGGGATCCAAGATGTGTATAATGAGCTAAGGAGTATACAGTATGACTGAGTCTACGATATATATGATAGATGCCCATACCCAGCTGCTTCAGCCAGTCCACAGTTGGGTCAAATTACTAAATTCTGTAGATGCAGGCGACCACTGTAACAGGAAGAAAGATAAATATTTTGTTAGGGCAAGCTGCCCTCGAGCTAGGGAGAAACTGCTTGAGAAAGTATTTGGGGGCTAGGGAAAGTTGAGGCTAGAGAGAAATGTGATTTTACAAACTGGGTTTCAAGCACAGGCACCCAAGCACCCCATCATTAGCATGATTCCCCAATTCTTAACTATCTCTTAATACCATTGTCCATTTGACAGGTATTGTGGATGCATTACCCACTGTATCTAGACCAGTCTGGTAATATTTTGTGTGTTTTGTCAACTTGCTTTCAAGGGTCATCTCTAAAATCCTGAATAATCAACACCTGTTGAATACCATGATCTCAAAGAACTTTATGCAAGAATACTAGCAAACGTTTATATAGCACTTTAAGGTTTAAAAGATTCTTTATATGTATATGATCCTTCTATGATCCTTGCAACAAACCCTGTGAGGTAAGTACCTATAGGTATTATTGTTATTAATTATTGTTTTATATTTATTATAAATTACTATATATAAGTTATTTGTTATAGTTACATTTATTATTATTTATTGTTATCATTTTACATATAAGGAAACTGGGGCTCAGAGAGATTAAGGAGAGCTGTGCTAGAGACAACACAGTTTTGAGGGCATCCAGGAATTAATTCTTGAAATATGCAAAGAAGGGAAAATATCCAAAAACATGACTAAAATCTCACAATTTATTATTACCCTCACAAAAAGGCAAATGATGGACTATGAAAAGCTGTTGTTCCTTATGCCTACTTTCCCATATATATAAAATTTGAATGAGAATAAAATACACCAGAGGTATAAAATACAGGCCATTGGGAGGCACATTGTCTACAACATTCTCTAGTGCAGCCAAACTAGATTAAAATGCGATTGGGAGATATTTAACAAATTAAATTAAAATTCCACCAGATGTAGATAATGTTAATGTGCAGTTTTCTAAATCATCATGCAGCCTGGAGGTATACTTATGTATAGTTTAGTTTCTTTTTGAATTTGACACCACTGATCTATACCAGCGTTTAGGGCCTTCTTGAAAAGGGTGTTACAAGGGAAGAGGTAGGGATAAACAAAGTAAAGTCTGCATGTTCCATTGATATCCTAAAGTACCAGCCTCACCACATCACTTCCTTGTTTAGGAAGCTTTAATAGCTCCCTAACACTTCTAAGGGGCAACTAGGTAGCACAGTGGATAGAGGCTGGACCTGGAATCAGAAAGACCTGAGTTCCCATTTGGCCTCGGACACTTACCAGCTGTGCGACTCAGAGCGAGTCATTTAATCATATTTGCCTCATTTTTTCATCCATAAAATGAATTGGAGAAGGAAATAAAAAAGACAAAACCATTCCAGTATCTTTGCCAAGAAAATTCCACACAACTGAAATGATTCAAAAGTACTTCTAAGATAAAATACAACTTATTGTGTAATATTTAAAGCCCTCCACAATCTAGCTCTCACTTACCTTTCCAGGTTGATTATACATCGTTCTCTCTCAGGCACTCTACATTTCCACCAACTCAGCATGCTTGCACTCCTGGTAAATGACTTCCATCTTCCACCCATATGCCTGGAATGAGCTCTCCCCTTACCTCTTCTTCTAGGCACCTCTAGCCTTCAAGATTCAGCTCAAGGATTACCTTTTCCTGATCACCCCTCCTCCCCACCCACATGTACACAACACACTGCCCTGAAATTGCTTTGTATTTATTCTATATCTATTTGTATATATTATTTTTCCCTATTGTAAGCTCCTGGAAGGCAGGAACAATTTTGTTTTTGTCTTTTTATTCTCAGAGTTAAATGTTAAACATCACACTGTTCTGGGCACATAAGTGGTAAATATTTATTTAGCTCTTTGAAATTGAGTCCGTGAAATGAAAAGGGAATATGGAGATCTTCAGCATGCTGAGTAAGCCCTCTGTGCTAAATTTAAGGGAAGACATGGCTGAGAGTAGCAAGGGGCATGTATGAGTTATAATTTGCATCCCTGTAAGGAACATTCCTGATTGGAAGATGACAGAGCCATTGGAGTATTAGAGTTTACACATATATGGATGCTCATGACATAGATGTATCTGGGCTAGTGATTGAACAGGCTAGTTTTTTCTCATTTGTCAAAATTTATGTTACCCTGTAAAGAAGAAAAGGAATTATTGTATTGAAAAGAAAAATAATCACTATTATAATGCATTCACAAAGAACTCTGCACTTGTTTTCTTCTTCCTAAATGATAATTTAGGAGCTTTTAAAAAACACTTGGCAATGACACTTGCAGATTCAGATTTAGAATGGAGAAATTTTTACGGTGATTTTTTTTTTTAATGAGATCAGGCTCAATCTCTGGTTTGCAAATTTTGATTTCTTGAGTTATCTAAGAGGAACACTGACAATTTGTGGCCTAGTTTTATGTAACCTGCATTTCCCATAGGTAAGTAACCAAGACATAAAAAGATGTCTGTCTATAAAAGGCTTTGTATTTTTATTGACTGATATAAAAAAATTCCATTTGTGCGATATCATCCATTTCATGTACTAATTTTAATTTTATTAACGAATATAGCAGGAAAGTTTGCACACTAGTTTAGTTTCTGGAGATTAGATTGGATTAAATTGAAAATGCTTCCACACTATACTGTATCTTTGCGTAAGAAAATCTGACAAAGAATAGACATCTGTAGCAATGTTAACATAATTCTTCATGTAAGTGAACTTCAACTAAAGAATTCAAATCCTGTTTTTTTAGTTATCGAGTTTTTGAAAAGTCATTAACAAAGCAAAATACATTTCTTAAACATCTTTCCCTCTCCAAATGTGATTAACACAGAAAGGGGTACAGGCGCCAATTAATCTTTCACAAGGATTTTTTATACTAGAAGACTTTGCTCTTCTTCAGTATGTAGCTATTTGCAAAGTGCAAACTTTTAATGTATTTCAAATATTCTGCAGGAATTGAGACCATATAGCACTCCATATGGTACATCTTTTGGAAACATTGTTAGGCAGTAGGAAGGCCAAGGGAACTTCCTGTTGCCATGTTTTTAGGAGGAGGGTTCTATTTTTATTTTCAAAAATCAATCATCTAGGCATCTTTATTATAATTCCAATGATAAGGGGAAATATTCTTGCTCTCTGTAAGATGAGGAAATAGGTTTGGAAAACATGGAAATGGAATTAGGACTCTTTATTTTCTTTGCTTGGGGTTGAAAGGTTGAAACTGATAATCTCCCTTACAACTTCAAATTGTTCCTTTTTAACTTTATTTTACACAAATCCCTTCTATTGATCTTATTCTCCAGGAACTAAATTGGCTATTTTCAGAATGCACCTCTTGATTCTTCTTGCCTCCCAATGCCTTTGTTTATGCTTTTCTCTGGAGAAATTTCTGTTTACTGGAAATATAAATACGTACACACACACACACACACACACACACACGCACGCACGCACGCACGCACACACATATATAAAGAATGGCTTTTGGAGTCAGGAAACAAGAATTCAAATTCTGGTTCATAACCCTATTGCCTTGGTAACCCAAGGCTTTTATCTTTTCTATAAGAGATGCTAACAACGTTGTCTTATAAACTTTGAAATTCCTAGTAACTAGCACAGTTCTCTTCAAATTGATTCAAATACTCCATGTTCATCCTCCTAACACTGACCCCCTCCCAAAAGTAAGAAAGCTTAAATTTCATCCAGGTTGTGCAATTAGTCTATAATTGGTTGTTTGTCTTAAACATGACATGAGGTTGAAAGAATTGGGGATATTTAGCCTGATGATATAAGGGGGCAGATAAGGTATAGTAGAGAGAGAGCTAGCTTTGGAGTCAGAGTTCAAATTCCTGCTGTTCCACGTATTATCAGGCTTCAGTTTCCTCAACTGTAAAAAGAGGGAGTTGGACTAGGTGACCTAGAAGGTCCCTTCTATGTCTAAATCTATGATCCTATGATAATTGTTTCAAGTATTTGAAGGACCACTACATTAAAAAGTTGAGACTTGTTCAGCTTGGTCCCAAGGGACAGAACAAGGATTGATGGGTAGAAACTTCAGAGAGTCAGAAGCTTGATGAAATGGAAAGCTTCCTAACAAAGATACATTCAAAGGTGGATATGTAAATCTTGTAGAGGCAGTAGGTTAGCCTTCACTGAAACACTTCAGGAAAAGCTAGATGATCACTAGTTGGCTATGTTGGAGAAGGACTTCCTGTTCAGGTATGGTGTGGGTGGCCTTTGAAGTCTCTTTTTCTATGAAATACTTTTTTTGTCTCTTCATAAACACCATCCTATGATAAGAGTCCTTTATGTTTTACAGCTTAAAAGATAATTCAGAGGGTCTAGGGATATCAGTGAAGACTTTCTAGATGAAGTAAGATTTGAGCTAAACCTTGAAGGATGGGTAGTTTGTTGTTTTTTTAATAGTCAACAAACATTTACTAAGCCTCCCACTGTGTGCAAAGTATTGTTTATATAGAACAACAATTAGCATCTCATGCAGAAGGGGTAAAGGTCCAAGGTCACAAAGAAAATAAGGTGTACATTAAGCAATATATTAATCCCTGCCCTCTATGCTAGTTTCATTTAAATAGGTACTGAGACATTCCTGAGGAAGTCACTGATGAGGATCACTTCAGTACAAAGCAGCCTTAAGACCCTGGGAGGAAGAAGGTGCTCTAGAGGACTTGGCTGATGGATTATTAAGGCAAGAGGCTTGGCTCAGCTGAATCAACTAGAGGTGCCCCCATGCTTATCTTTATTGAATATCCTTTTCTTGCTATGGTTAAATAAATCGTTTGTTAATCATTAAATGATGCACAAGAGTCTCATTTTGTTCCAGTATTGAACCTACGCTTATTGGAGAACTAGCTTGATTCTATAAAGTACTTTTTTTTTTTTATCTCTTCAAAAACACCACCTGATGGTAGCTAGGTGGAACAGTGAATAGAGGACCTGCCCTGGAGTCAGGAGGACCTGAGTTCAAGTTCGGCCTCAGACACTTAACACAAAACTAGCCATGTGACCTTGGGCAAGTCACTTAACTCTTAATTGCCCTACCTTCCCCCCTTCAAAAAGCAAAAACCCCCAAAACCCACCACCTGATAATGATATGTTTTATAGTTTGTTTGGGGGTCTGTGGTTTACAAGAAAACTCAGAGGATCTGGGAACTTCAGAGAAGATTTATTGTATAAAGTGAGATTTGAACTAGGCCTTAAAGCCTCTTACTATGTACAAAGCACTGTGCTAGATACTAGGAATTTCAAAGTTTATAAGAAAACATTGTTAGTACCTCTTGCAGAAAAGATAAATGAGGGTCACCAAGGCTATAGGAGTATGAACCAGAACTTGAATTCTGGTTTCCTGACTCCAAAAGCCATTCTTTGTATAATTTTTCTCCAATGAACAGAAATTTTTCTCCCTTCCATCTCCCAAAGATGGACAAGATTTCAAAAAATGGGTATGGAAGTGGGGTATATTCTAGGCATTGAGAAATGCATGAACAAAAGACATTGGGAGGTAAGAAGGATCAAGAGGTGCATTCTGAACATAGCCAGAAGTTCACTTTAGTTCCTGATCAATAGAAAGGAGTTGTGTAAAATAAAGTTAGAAAGGAACCAAGAAACCTTAGAAATGATCACTTTCAACTCTTTTTTATTTTTAAATCTTACTGACATCTTTTGTTTTTATATCACATACATTTACAAATAGATCCTGATGACAACCCTGAGAAGTAGGTGTTAGTTTTATCTCCATTGTGCAGATGAGGGAGCTGAAGCAGATAGGACTTACCTATTGTCATAAAGCCAATAAATGTCTGAGACCAAATTCAAAGTCATAGCTTCCTGACTGCAGGCCTAGTACTCTATCCACTATCCTTCCTTGCTGCCACAGAGAAAAAATAGTAAGATACATATATAGGGAACATATGGCCAAGACAACTTATAACTTGGGAAAAAAGAAAGAGAAAGGGAAAGGGAGAGGGAGAGACAGAGACAGAGACAGAGACACACAGAGAGAGAGAGAGAGAGAGAGAGAGAGAGAGAGAAAGAGAGAGAGACAGAGAGACAGAGACAGAGAGACAGAGAAAAGGGAAGGGAAGGGAAGAAAAGAAAATGGTTTCCATTTAGTGAAGTGTGAATCCCTTGGGGATTTACAGTGACATCTGAAAGGTTCTTGCTAAAAAAAAAAAAGAAATCTTTAATGGCACCTTTAAGTAACAAATGATTGCTTAATTATGTTACAAATATGTGTGTATATATACCTATATAGGTGTTTTCCCCTTAATGATGAGCATCTGTATTTTGGGGGGGGGGGAGCGGGAAGGGGGAAGGCAGGGTGATTGGGGTTAAGTGTCTTGCCCAATGTCATACAGCTAGTAAGTGCTATGTTAAGTGTCTCAGGCTAGATTTGAACTCAGGTCTCCTGACTCCAGGTCCAGTGCTCTATTCACTGTACCACCTAGCCACTCCAGCATGTGTATGTTTTAAGCATGATAGATTTCCTGTAGTGATTTGTAGTGGTTTTCATGCAGCAATTACATGAAACTCTGACCCTTCTGATTAAGCATAATGTGTTTTTTTGGGTTTTTTTTGCTTTCTGGAGGGGGAAGGTAGGGCAATTGGGATTAAATGACTTGCCCAAGGTCACACAGCTAGTTTTCTGTTAAGTGTCTGAGGCTGGATTTGAACTCAGGTCCTCCTGACTCCAAGGCCAGTGCTCTATTCACTGCATAATGTGTTCTTGCCATATCTCAACCTGTCATCTGTGTTTCCAAATCACAAGAATTTGACACTCAATGCAAACTGATTCTGCACACTGCACTAGAGTAGTTTTTTCCTTCCTCTCTGATAGCCTGTAATCATACCTCATCAGCTGTATAATCATGTGATCAAGATGTTATGAACATTTGCATTCTTGCATAGCAAATATCAGACTATTTGAAAACAGCTATCACTGGATTACAAGCCATCTTGAAACCATTATGGATCACCACAAACATTCTGCTGAAAAAGACTTTATATTTTAATTTCAGTATTAAAGTTGTTTTTAGATTTAAACATCCTCCATTTAATTTACTTTTCTTCTATTTGGAGGATTTTCAAATGAACTGGTCATTCAGTAATTTCTGTGAGAATGTAACCAATGTGCCAGTGGTAGAAGAGAAGGAAGTAACTTCTGAAGAGATTCTTTGATTACAAAAGTTAGTATGAATATAAACATTGTTAAAAAAATAAAGCAATACAAACTATTGTACATTTGTCATTTAATATACATTATTGTTAGCCAGAAGAAAAGCTAGAAAATATGTTGTAGTGTAAACTAGTCACTCATTATCAATGATTGATTCAGGTAACCAAAAATGTAAGGGAATAAATTTCTAACACTCAGAAAGAGAACATGTGAATTTCTGCTATTTCCCACAATGTTTGTGTGAATGAACTTTTCACATTATTCCTGTGGTAAATCAAAATATAGAGGTAAACCCAATAGAGACTGTTTATCCAAAGTTGAGCCAAATACTGCAAACTCTTATTCAGATAAAAAATTCCAGCATTGAAATTTTAGTATGTTAGACATCTTTTAAGCTGTAACGTAATTTCTTGTAAAAATGTTACTTTTCTTCAACAAAATTTGTAAAATAAAGAAATTTAATATGAGTCTTGCAGATAACAGTAAGCATTTAAGGTCTTGCTAGATTACTTATTTTAATTGTGTCAAGATATTAAGAGGCACTTTGTTTTCCAAAACTAAAGCCCAGCAAGCAGATTGTGCCCTGAGGTTGACATAACAACAATCCTTTGCACTCCCCCTCTGAAACTGATGGTCCCTGAGCAAGCACTAACAGACCCAGACATGAAGTCCTGCTATGAACTAGACTTTTTGTTACTAGACAACCCTGACTGTTGCTACACTCGACTGTTTCTCTTTGTCCAGCCACATGTACATTACACCAGGTCCCCCCACTAGGGGTGGGGTCCTGGTACATGTGTAATCTGCCTCCTTGCTTGCAAGCCAGCTCCCTCACTTTGAAATTAAACTTCTGTTTGATTCCTGATTCTCCTGTCTCTGGCCTGCTCTGTTTGGCTCCACCATCCATGGGTTAAAGGCTGGTTCTTATAGCATGTCCTAAGTAAAATATTCATAATTGTTTTATAAGTTTATATTTAGAGTTTTCAGTTATTACTACAATAACATTTCATATTGTATAACTATACATTTTACTTTGGAGCTTTTTTGGGCAAAAGTTGATATTGTAAACACTTAATGATAAAATCTAAAAATATTACAAATAGTATAATAAACTACTCTGAGGGTTCACATTTTTGCTGTTGTTAAAACTGATTCTTGGAACAAAAAATATCAGAAACCATTGGCATACTGGATAAAGTGACTTGTTCAAAGTTACACCAGTAGTATGTGTGTCAGAAGCCAGGTCCACTGACTTTAGGGCCAATTAAGGCTCTTTCCATTCTACCATGTGGCCCAAGCAATATGGAATCATAGAAGGTTTTGGTTTTGGAGCAGGGGAATGCCATAATCAAATCTATATATTACAATGAATATGGCAGTGAAATATTGAGGGAAATGGGAAATCCTGGGAGAGTGGAGGCTGGGAAGAGATTTTAAAAAAACCCAAAATTAAGGCTATATCTCTGGAGAGAGAAAATGAGGGCTGGAAGAATCTTGAGCCTACTCTGCATTTTGGCATTGCCCTAAGGAGGAGGGAAGCTACAGGTTTGGAGAATAATTCAAGTCCCCAGCTTACTTAACCTTGGTTAATTACTTGTCTTTTATATGATAATTTAAAGTACTAAACATGTGGTCCTAGGAAGACTAAACTGAATGCTTTCTAGGTAGTATCATAACCTGGGAATCTGAGGAAAACTCTTGTGCTGAGGTTACCATGTGTAGTAGAAGCCTGCTGTAGTGGGGGACTGGAAGACTTGAGTTGAAATCCTGTCTCTGACCCCTAAGTAAATCACTTTATCTCTATAAAGTCTCAGTTGTAAAAACAAGAGACCTGCCCATATCATATAATTATGAGGATGAGATATAAAAATGTACTTTGTAAAACTCAAACTATGTAAACGTTGGCTATTATTGTTATTATTAAACTAGGGAATGAAAGGCGAGGGAGGGGGGAAACCTAAGAGAATCAGGGCATGGGATTCGTTTTGCAGGTCGAGAAGGATGCAGTATATACTGTGAAGAGAACAAAAATTTGCAAAATTAGGCAGGGGTACACAGCTTGAGAAACCTATGAGTGGAATCTGTTTGGAAATAAGAGGTAAATTGACTTTCTTAGAGAATCAGACAGAAAAGAATTTTACTAAATATTGATGGGAGAGATCAAGACTTCTTGCCTTTATTCCTTCCCCCAATCACCTGGTATTTATCTGTGTACATAATATATTCCTCTAGAATGTATGTTTCTTGAGGCTAGGAACTGTTTTCTTTTTGTCTCTGCACCTCCAGCTCAGTGGCACAGTGGATAAAGTGCTGGACCTGAATCAGGAAGACTCATCTTTGTGAGTGCAAATCTGGTCTCAGATACTTACAAGCTGTGTGTGACCCTGGGTAAGCCACTTAATCTAACTATTTGCCTCAGCTTCCTCGTGTAAAATGAGCTGGAGAAGGAAATGGCAAACTACTTCCAGTATCTTTGCCAAGAAAACCCCAAATGGGATCATGAGAGTCAGACATAACTGAAAAAATGATTGAACAACATCTCCAGTCCTTGTACATTGTAGGCTACTTAATAAATATTAATTTGAAATAAGAGAAAAAGGAAGGCGTCTGCTTCCAGGGAAGGTGCCTCTAAGCAATGTGGTATATAGGAAAGATTCCTGGATTGTAAGGTTCTAGTTCTAAGACTACCACTTACTAGCTGGGAAACTTTGTCCAACAAACTGTGAAATGAGGCTGTTAGACTAGAGATAACATCTAATGTCATTCCCAATTCTAATGTATAGTTTCTTAAAGATAAATGATATTGCAGTCCTAGAATTGTCAGTACATAGATACTGGGTTAGGTGGTAACTGAGAGAAAAGGAAGAGTCAAGATTAACTCTGAGGTTTCAGAATTGAAGGGTAAATGGAACCATGAGTTCAACTTTGGACATAGTTTAAGTCACCAATTGGACGTCCAAGTGGAAATACATAGTAGGTAGTTGGAAATCTGAAACTAGAAAGGGTAAAGCTGGAATTATTTTACTTTATTAAGCATTAAAAAAACTTTAATTAAACATTTATTAAATGCTTACTCTGTTTAAAGCACTTTGCTGGGCACTAGAGTGGACACAAAGTTTAGATAAAGGTTCCTGCTCTTATGGAGCTCACAGTTTGGTAAGAGAACTAGACACATAAATATGAAGAGGGAACAGCTGAAACCATGTAAGTAGATGAGATTACCAAGGCAACATATAACACCTGTGTTAAAGTCAGAGAGAAACTGGGCCACCAAACCATACATGAAGATCTCTGTAATAGCATATTGATTTAGAAAACTACATATTAACAGTACCTGTGTTCTACTATATTTTTATTTATTTTGTTAAATATTCCCCAATTACTTTTACAGGCCTACTAGTTAGGCATTTAACATGTCTGCTGTAGAAGAAAAGGAGTCAAGTATAGAACTTTGGAGGATATTTAAATTTAGGGGCAGAGAAAAAGAGGACCCATTAAAGGAAAAAGAAAGAAGCAGGGGAGTACTGTATTACTCACATCAAGAGAGGGAAGGCTTTCAAGAAGGGTATGTTTAATTTTGTCAAATGCTAATGAGATGCCAACAAAAATGAGGATTAAAGAAAAAGCCATTGGTTTTAACTATCACTGTTGATATTTAAGACAATAGTTTTCATAAATGTAGTGGGGACAAATACCAGATTGTAAAGGGTTGAGGAATGAAAGCAGGTGACAAAGGAATGGTACCAGGAACTATAACCTACATTTACTAGAATTCTTTCAAAAGGAAGAAGAAAGAATATTTGTCATTTGACAAGTTCTCCTTTCAATATGTGTTTGTCAATAGGGAGAAGGCTCTAGAAAAAGTGTAGTTAGGATTTTGTATTTCCTGGGCATTTAATGCCTGGTCCTAGGGAAGGCAGATCCCAAGTAGTGGTTTGGGTGAATAAATGAAAGTTAACTTGAGCAGTGGTTGGTTACATAACCACTAATACCCCTCCTTCTAACTCAGAAATTCTAGGGTCAAGTTTTTCAAGGGGTTGGATATATCTGAACAGGTTTGAAGTAAAAAGGAAGGAGGCAAAGGAGTATGAAAGATATAGGAAAAAAAAGGGATGTTTTTTCATTAGGTATTGATCACCTTTTCCTTTGAGAGGGGAGAGGAGGAAAAGATGAGGATATAAGTTTGAGGTTTAGAGAAGTGAAAAAGGTCTAGTAAGAGCCCTGCCCCATAGTAGAATTTGCCGCCTTATGATGGGGTGGGTTCCCCTTCCCTGGACAACTTCAAGGCTGGGGGAACAGCTAACAGGGATATTGTAGAGATGACTCCCATCAAGATAAAGTTTGGATGAGATACTCTTTGAGGTCTCTAATCTTAGGATTTTCTGAAATAAATAACACTTAGTACAGGGTACATATGATACAGAAAAGGACAAGTAAAGAATTATTTTAAATTAACTTTGTTAAAACATCAGAATTACACCATTATTCTGGAGTCAGGAAACAAGAGTTGCCTTAGAGAGCTTTGAGCTTGTAGAGGGCATGATTTGATATCCAAATCTAGTACTGTAGCTGACCAGTCCTACATCCTAGGCAAGACAATGCAATTGTGCTCCTCCATCTTACTGACATATTTTTTTGGGCCCCTCAGCTTTGGTTCTCATTACATCTTTGTTCAGATCTATGCAACAAAGAACCTGTTGAGCTCTACTACTGTTTTCAAGAATCCTCTTTCCCTTAATCTCTTTGGTCATCTACTTTCATTTTCATTACATTTTTTGAATTACACATTTTCTCCCCGTCTTGCTCCTGCCCCAACCCCATAACAGCAATCCCACTGTAAAGCCCCTCCCCTGCTCTGCTCTCCTATTTTCTGGTGGGGCAGGAGGGCTC
>CM053593.1:238061347-238088145 GCA_028646575.1 Pseudocheirus occidentalis | reverse complement strand
GTTATCCTGATAGTGCTTCCACAGTATTCAAATGGTTTTTTCTTGGCAGCCTGTAATATTTTCTCCTTGGTGTGGGGATTCTGGAACCTGGCAATAACATTTCTAGGAGTTTTCTTCTGGGGATCTTTTTGAAGAGGTGATCGGTAAATTCTTTCAAGTTCTATTTTGCCCTCTGATTCTAAAACATCAGGGCAATTTTCTTTGATCCTCAAAAGATTGGGTTGGTTTTTTTTCCCTCTGATATAAATTGTATCCTTAAAATAAAGACTTTACAGTCACTGCCTCATGTATTTCTCTATTACCACAATATCACTTTAAAACTTCCCTTGGAACAACAACAAAATAATAAACATAGCTACCCAAGAAAGCAACGAGATCTGACAACATTCTGTCCCCAAAGTATCCTTCTTCCCCACCCTCACAACTGAGAGGTTAGCTTGGCACACTCTTTGTTCTTTGTAACTGAGAAGATCCACTGAAATTTGCCTGACTTCATCTGTTTTTGCACATTGTTTTCATCAGTTAAGCTACTGGAATCATTACATATATTATTCTCCCAGTTCTGCTTTCTATGCTGTTCCTATTTATATAGTGCTTTGTTTTGTAAGGTTTTTAGCTGTAATTGATATATTTTGTTTATTCATCACCTATACTGAATATATTCCTCCCTCCTCTCCTACCCAGAGAACCATTTCTTAGAACAAAGAATTTTTTTAAAAAAGGAAAAGAAAGCATTTTAGCAAACTAATCAATTTATCATCCAGGTCTAACAGTATATACAATATATTCTACATCCATAATCCCCCAACATGAGAAAAGATGAATGGAAGCACATTTTATTATCTTCCCCTGGTACCAGGCTTGGTGATTATAATTACCCAAAATTAAGATTCTTTTGTTTGTTTATTCTTTCCATTTATACCACTGTAGTCATTATGGATGTTGTTTTCCTGGTTCTGTTTATTTCATTTTGTATCAGTTCACATATATATTTACCAGAAGTCTTCATACCCATCATTAGCTTCCACTTGGCCAATTCTAATTTTTAAGGAGCTATTTTCTTCAGCATTATATTTTTTACCAAACCATTAATTCTCTTTTCATCATTTTCTTGCATGACTCTCATTTCTTCCCCCAATTTTTCCTCTACATTCTTATTTAGTTTTTAATGTTCTTTTTTCTTATTTTCATCTCTTTAACTGTTTAGAATTCTTGTTGGGCTTGTATCTAATATGCATCTTTAAAAAAAGATTTTGCTTATAGATATTTTCTAGTTATTATCTTCTTTTGTATTTACATCTTGAACTTTCTTGTCTCCATAGTAGCTTTTTTTGCGGTCATATTTTTTTCTCTCATTTTTTCCAATCTATTCTTGACTCTTGACTTTGTTAGTTTGGGGCTCTGCTCACTTCTGTCAAATGTCTGACTTGAGCTTCTATCTTTGTATGTTCTGCTGCTTTCACAGCTCAGGCTGGAGCCTGTAACTTTCCAGTGTTTCCAAAGTGGTATGATTCAGGGAGTGTTGTAATGGCAAGCAAAACGGTACTTAACTCCTTGTTTCAGTTATTCAAGCTTCTTTGAGTCTCCCCTGTGATTATATCAAGTCTTTGTTAGAAACAGAACCTGTGAAGCCCACAGTGGGAGGAACTTGCCAAAGACCAGAACAGGAAGGATGTAAAAGGAAGGATGGAATAGGAAGGAGGAGAGAAAATAAAAGTTAGAGCATGAGCTGGGACTGAACATTTGATGATAGTTCTGCAATGTGTGTGAGTATTGTAACTCTGCTAAACTTGATGTGTGAAGCTGGACTGAGAGCTGCATGGAGTTGGGAGAGCTGCCCACCTGTGGATCCAGGTGACAGTCCTGTGAATCCAGGCAAGAGTTGGGAAAGCTGCCTGCCTGTGAATCCAGAGGAGCCATGAAGTTTGGAAGTCAGCCTCAGTCAAGATGAAAGGAAGTTTACTTGGGTACTTAGTGCTGACTGACAAGATTATGATTTACAATGACTTGGGCGTGGAAGACCTTTGTACTTTCCATTACCCCTTAAAGATGATTGAGTTAAGGAAGATGGGAAGCCAGTCTCCAATCAAAATGAAAGAAGACTTCAGATGGACACTTTATATTGAGGAGACTGTGACTTACTGAATGATATCTTTTGTTTAAGACTATGTGGCCACCTTAGTAATAAATTGTTATGAATGTTATGAATATATTGTTGTGAATGTTTTGCTTTAGTTTACTGCTGAATAAACAGAGAGTTCACTATACTATGCGATCAGAAGCTTAAAGTTATTTACAGCAGCAGTCTTCAGGAGACCTGCTTGTTCTTGGCTTTACAGGAGATCAGATCTTTCCTGGGATCTTTTCAAATTTCCTTAGGAGGACAATTTCTTTACCCCATGTTTATTTCTGCTGTTCTGAGGCAATGTTCTGTCTTTTTTTTTTGTGGAGGAAATTAGGAGAGCTCAAAGTTTCTGACTTACTTTGCCATCTTCCCAGAATCCCCTCCCTTAATCAACAGATTTTGAAAATCTTGGGGTATAAAGCAAATGATTAGATCCGGGAAAATTGGGAATCAGACTGACTTATCTACCCATGGAGAAAAGTGACAAGTCTCCCCTCCTCCACTACTGTCCCCAAGTCATCCACCTGAACCAACCCAAAGCTCTTCTGCTCCTTAGGTAGCTTTGTTTTTATTCCCCTGATCACGGTTGAAAAGGATGCATTTGGACTCGCTTATCCAAAGACGTTAAATCTGCAGTCTCTGGGCTTTTGACTGATCTGTTCCCAATACCTAGAATGTTCTATCTCTCCCTTCACACCTATATCTCTTAGAATTCCTTGCTTCCATCAAAGCACAGCTAAGATGTCAATCATTTCCTATAGTCAGCCTTTCCTGATTCCTCCCCAACCCCCTAGTTTTTAGCACTATCCTTAAGCAAGCAAAAACAAAAACAAAAAAACCACCTTTCTATTAACTCTACATCTATTTTTATTCATATTCTTACTTATACAGTGTTTTCCCCCAATAATATCTAAGTTCTTGGGGGTCAGAGACTATTTAATTTTTTATTTTTGTATCTCAGCAGTTAGCACATGGGGTGTAAAAAATATTTGCTGAACTGAACTGGTACAAGCATCCTCTAAACTTTCTCCTCTCGATTTTCAGTCTATCAGATCTAATACTTTCTTCCACCCCCAAAAAAACAACTATGATCCATCTTGGTAAGATGAGACTTTTGTGTTTTTTAAGCCTAGAGTTCAGAGGCAAGAGGAAACAGCACCTTGGTAATGAAATAAAAATAGATCAACTCCTGACTGAGATTTTTTTAATGATAAATTTCAACCAACAAGAGAATTACCAAGCATAATTTATTGCCTATTTGCTTAAGATTCAAAATTCACACTTGGGAGGGGAAAAGAATATTTGAGGAAATTTTGCTGTTGTTTGTTGTCTTTGTCCAGACTTGTGATTTCATTAGTGGAAGGAGTTCCAGGTAAGGATTTCCCAGGCAACTTAGGGTCTTAGACAGCCGCCTGGAATACTGAAGGGCTAAGTGATTTGTACAGGGTCACTTGTTAAGTATTTGTCAGAGATGGGACTTGAATTCAGTTTCGTTAGGTGATGTACAAACAAAAGATAACAAAAAAAATTTGTAAAAAATCCTGTCCTCCAAAAATGTAAACACTGGATATATATTCTGTTTCATTTCTTTAACCCTGGGAAGGTTAAAAAAGAAAAAAAAGGAAAGGCAACACTGAACATAAAAACAACTGTAATGATGTGCCACAATCTTCCATGTATTTCCGAGCTACAAATCAACATCAGCTATGCCATTGTTACTGATTGGGATGTGTCAATCTATTTTCCTGAAATCCCTCTCTCCTCCCCCCACACTTTGCCTCATATGCCTCATATACTGTCTTTGCATTTGTATTTGCATTCCAACTTTACTTCCTTAGTATTCAGCATATTTTAAACACGTAGTAAATTTAAAAAAAATACATTCATTTACATTCATCTAATTCAGATCTCCTGGACAAAAGGAGGCTCCTTTAAAAAATATTTCATCTCTTCTTTTCATTACAGAACTATCATTTCTCAATGATAATTTGTTACAATCCCTTGTAAGAAAGAAGTCCAGCCAAGCAAAGTAAATTAATATCCTAACCATGACTAAAAATGTACCACCCCATCAGTACTTAGAATTCAAAAGGTCCACACCAAGAGGCAGGGAAGATGCCTTGCTATCTGCCCTGTGGACTTGTGCATGATTGATCATTGCAGTGATCAGATATTCCTTTAGTATTCCCTGGGCTTCTTGGGGTTGTCTGAATAGGAACCCTGAGCAATTAAAGTAGATTCTTGGAAGGGTTGTGACTGAAACAGAAGGGACATCAATGGTAGGAAGAATTCCTGTTCACTTGTGATGCTCCTACTAAGCAAAAACTATCAGTATTTGTCGGCTGAATTCTGGGAATGCTACTAACTGATTTTGTTCATTGAGTTGGAGGGAGAGAAAAGAAAGAAAATAAGCATTTATATGGCTCTTACAAGGCATTAGGCTCCTCATTAAGTGCTTTATGAATAATATCTCATTTGACCCTCACAACAACCCTGGGATGTAGGTGCTATTATTATCTCCCCTTTATAGTTGAGGAAACTGAGATAGAGAACAAGCAATTTGTTAGATTGACACAACTAGTGTCTGAGGCCAAATCTGAATTCAGATCTTGGCGACTCCAGGCCAAGCACTCTTCCCGCAGTAATACCTGGCTGCCACAGTAAGGAGCAAAGATACTTCCCTGAATGGATATAAGCTCCTTCATCAGGTTTTTTTTTTCTTTCTCTGGCATCGTGTCTCAATACTTGCCCCAAACTTCTAAAAGTAAAGTATCGTCCCCTTTAACCACAATTTCTTTAAATACAATGTAAAACAGAAGTCCCCACGACCACCAGGGTCAGATAAAGCCCTTGGGCTCCTAAGGGGGACTGAAGGCATTAATGGAGTGAATTCTAATTCACAGGTGGTTGCTTTGTGGCATTCATCTTCACAGGAAGGCAGGGTCAGGTTATGCCAATTTTCGTTTTTAGATCTGGAGCCAGTTCCACCTAGGATCTCGAAGGATGCTGAAGAATTTATCAAGAAATCTCGGGTTCCCACCCCAAGACAAGAGTACGTTCCATTCTTTCCAATTGCTTTGTTTTTAAATAACGCTCCGGAATCTGAGGTGCTCAGCTCGATTTCCTGAAATAGACCAGAAAAGGCTATGGTAGAAAGGGAGTACTGGATCTGCTGAACAGTCCACTCAGAAGGAAGTGTGGTGTTGAAAGATGACACAACACTTACACTCTGAGCCTCAGTTTCCAAATCTGTAAAAAAAAAAATAGACTAGCATTCCCCCATCTTACAGGGCCTCGTTAGGAGTAAAGGCAAACCCTAAAAGGCCCCTTTAAATCATTATCATTACTAGTTGTAGATACACCGGGGCCTAAGTCTTAACTGCAATGAAAGCACAAGCCTCAATGCGCCTGCCCCACCCCTTAAGGGACAACTTTTCAGGGCTTCCAAGATAGCTGATTGGCCGTTCCCCGGAGGCACCGCCCCTTCTCACCCACTGGCCAATCGCTTCCTCGGGCTGTGTTAGGCCTCAGAAGGGCAGGGGCAGGTCTCGGGTTTGTAAACGCGGCCTCGTGTCGGCGAGGCTGGGCCCAGTTCACTGCTGGACAGAGCTTTGGTTCTTCTGGCTCTGCCACCTCTGGGGAGGCTCCTACGACAGGAGAAACTCGACGTCTTCCCCCCTAACTACCGCCTTGCCTACCCCGCCACCCCCCCGCCCCGTCCCCGTGATGTCCACCAAAGAAACTCACAGCAACTGCCCCTCCCGCAACCCCAGCGCCGCCTCTCGCGTCCCGGCCCCTGACAGGAAAACGCCCACAGCGCCCCCTCGGGCCACGGGCGGCAGTACAAGGGGGCGAGGTGGCGGCGGTGCCGCCCGCGGAGGCTCCCGAGGGCCCTCGGGAGTCCTGGAGTATCGGGCCCGAGGCTCCAGCTACAGGGAAGCGCCGCTCTGTTTTAAACTCGATAACTCCGTCGTAGGAGCGGTCATAGGTAAGGGGTCCCGGGACCGGGGGGGGGGGGGGGAGGGGGGAAGGGAGTCTTGTACTTGGGTTTGACCCTGGACCCTCAAGGGTTAGATACCTGCCCCGTAGACCGGGGCTGTTTCCTTTTCCTTCTTTCTCTACTTTGATGATCTCGGGTCTCTCCAGCGCCTGTCATATACAGTAGACACTAATATTCACCCTTTGATTGGAATGGAATTGATTTAGAAAAGATTTGCTTTGACACCCCGCACCTGGTATGCTGTAGGAGCTTAATAAATGCTGGTTGACTTGGCTTGAGGAACAGAGTTCGCAGAGGCTGTGTGACCTTCCAGCTTTCCCCCTGATGTTGTGAACCTGTGTTTCCTTTGACCCCCTTCCTGGGCAGGAGCCCCCAGCTTCGTCTAGAACTGACCCCAACTCCAGGCCATTCCCCGTTTGGTCCCTCGGGGAGCATTTCTCCCCCTCCCCCCTCCTAACCCTCGCTTCCCCCTTGGGACCACTTTTAGGGTAGGAAAGGGGAGGGAGAAGATGGATGCATACCCTGTAGAAAGGAGAGACCCCAGCTGCCATTTCTAAGAAAAGGACGGTCAACTTTGAGCCTGGCACCCCTACAGGGTTCCTGTTGCTTGTACATTACTTATCCCTCTTGTCTGAAGAGTGCCTTCCGAAGAGGTTGGGTTTAATTGGTAATCCAATTCAAGCCTACCTCCTAAACTGTCATCTTATGTTCACACCCAGAAGGTGTTGGCTGTTAACACATAAAGGTGTTTACGATTTTATATTTTAAACCTAGAGACTGTAAAACCTGCAGGCCTAAACCAGTTAGATTTTAGGTTTTAACAAGCAAGGAAAGATCTGGTCAAAAAGAGCTGATTCCAAGTCCCAACTCATTTCCTTGCTACCAGGTGTGATTTTGAACAAGTCAGATAAACTCAGAGCTTTGGTCTCAGTTTCTCTTAAAAAGGGAAAAACTATTCAGTGGACTACATAGGCATTAATTCATTTTTTTCAAGCAATCAAAATCTCTCCTCTTACCCCATTGAGGAAGCAAGAAAAACAAAACCCATGTTAACAAAAAAATCTTCATTCTGAGCTCATCACCTTTCTTTTTGGAGGTGGTAGACAAACTTTGAATATATGATCTTTTTTGTTTGTTTTTAAATTTTTAAATTGATTTGTTTATTTATGTTTAGTTTACAAGATTCAGTTCCAGAATCCTTTGAGTTACAGATTTTCTCCCCTCCCCCCCACCATGGTGGCATGCACTATATGATCTTTTGTTACAAAAAACAAAAAACTTTCCTTTATCAGTCCAATACAACAACAAGCATTTATTGAGCCCAACCTTTGAGGAAGGCATTGTTTAGGCAGTTGGGATACAGAAAAGTCTCAGTCCTTGAGGAACTTATTCTTCTGGTTTGGGGAGAAGAAGAGTACGTGCAGTATGTAAAACAAACAGAATAGCACCCATTTCAAGAAACTCAAGCTTGATTTTTATTTCAAATGTGTCAGGAGGTCAGAAAAATGTTTGTTCATTCTTCTCTTTAAAAAAATATGTCTGTGGGGAAAAAATGGTTAAAAAATGTATTTGTGGGCAGAATACTCAGCCATAAAGGTGAAGGTGGGAAGGAGAAAGTAGAAAGCCCCTATTTAGTCTAGTAGTCTTTAGACACCCAATAATTAATCCAACAAATTATCAATCATACTTATTTTGTATAATTTATAAATGTTTTAACAGGTCGGGGTGGAGCAAAAATAAAGGAAATTCAAGAATCAACAGGTTCTAAAATTCAGGTAAATGGTAATTTTCATCATCTTGAAATGAAAGCTCTGAAACTAGACATGTGATTTCACAAAAATCTGATCATCATAGTTATTCTTTGAAATGTAGTAATGGAAAAGGAATTGGCATAATGTTACTGGTGAACCTTGAGCAAATTGTAAACTGGCAACCTTCAATTCTACTTTTATTCTAATTTTGCTGCTTTTAATAATTTGTCATGCAGTTCCTTGTATTTTTATATCAGTTTAGGTATCAAATTGCCTTCACATATATTATTTCATTGTGTTCTTCATAACTACCCTGTGAGGCAGAATTAAACTTGTTTTGTAGGTGAAATTCAAAAATTTACTTAAGGTCATATGGCAACCATATGAAAAAAATGCTCCAAAATTGTAATAATAGGAAATGTAAATGCAAATCTAAACAACTCAAAGGCTTTATCTCATACCCTGCAAATTGGAAAAAATGACCAAAAAATGCAGTAGTCATTGTTGGAGGGATTATGGGAAGAAGGTGTATACGTTGTCTTTGAAATGGTATAACTATTTTAGAAAGTAATTTGGAATTATTCAAATAAAGTTACTAAAATGTCCATACCCTCTGAACCAGAACCTCCATTACTAGACTTATACCCCAAGGAAGCCATCAATAAGAAAAAAATCTCCCCAAAATATTTATAGCAGCACTTTCTGTGATAGCTAAGAATTGAAAAAAAATAGATGCCTATCAGCTGGGGAATGGTTAAATAAATTGTGGCAAATGTATGTAACAAAACATTACTGTGCTATTAGAAATGCTATGTATGGTGAATACAGAGAAGCCTGGAAAGAGCTACATGAACTGATGCAGAGTGAAATCAGCATTCTGGTACAAGGAGGGAATAACCCAACCAGTTTAAGATAGGACTCTATCGAGAAGAGACGCAAAACTGATCATAAGAGAGGAATAGAGGGGAGGGAGAAGAGCACTGCATGAGATCAATTTGCATCAATCTTGGTTTGAGGAAGAAATAACATACAATATTGAGTATAAAAATCGATCATATTGTACAGGCAGTAGGAGGAGAGGAAGGGCCAAGAAAGGAGGGGGGTTAGAAGGGAGGGAAGAAGTAGCAAGGGAAAAGGGAGGGGGGCAGATAAGAAGGGAATACTGAGGGAGGTGGTCATCAGGAAAACTCCTAAGAAGGGAAAGGGAGAAGGGGAAAAACAAAAGCAGAAATGGGAGGGAATAGGATGGAGGTAAAGACATAGATAGTAATCATAACTGTGAATGTGAATGGTATGAACTCTCCCATAAAATGGAGGCAGATAGTAGAATGGATTAAAAACCATAACCCTACAATATGCTGTTTACAAGAAACACATCTGAAACACAAGGATACACACAGGGTAAAGGTAAAAGGCTGGAGTAAAATATACCATGCCTCAGCTAAAGTAAAAAAAGCAGGGGTAGCAATCCTTATCTCAGATAAAGCAAAAGCAAAAATACATCTAATTAAAATAGATAAGGGAGGAAACTATATCCTGCTAAAAGGCACCATCAAAACTGAGGCAATATCATTACTAAACATTTATGCACCAAGTCGTCCAGCATCTACATTCCTAAAGGACAAATTAAGGATGCTAGAGGAAGAAATATATAGCAAAACTATACTATTGGGGGACTTCAATTTCCCCCTCTCTTAGATTAATAAATCTAACCTCAAAATAAACAAAAAAGAAGTTAAGGAGGTAAACAGAATCTTAGAGAAGATAGATATGGTAGACCTCTGGAGAAAATTGAATGGGGATGAAAAGGAATATACCTTCTTCTCAGTGGTACATGGCACATACACAAAAACTGACCATGTACTAGGGCATGAAAACCTCACAGTTCAGTGCAGGAAGGCAGAAATATTAAATGCATCCTTCTCAGATCTTGATGCAATAAAACTTATATGTAATAAAGGGCCATGTCATGATAGGCAAAAAACTAGATGGAAACTAAATAACTTAATCTTAAAGAATGAGTGGGTCAAACAAGAAATTATAGAAACAATCAGCAACTACATTCAACAGAATGACAGTAATGAAACAACATACCAAAACCCGTGGAATGCAGCACTAAGTGAGAAGAACAGAACCAGGAAAAACTTGTACACAATCACAGGCACATCGATGTGTGATGACCTTCATAAACTGGACTCTTCTCAGCAACGCACAGTTATAAGACAACTCTGCAAGTCTCAGGGTGGAAGAAGATACCTACATTCAGAGAAAGATCTAGAAAGAACAAAGTTTAAATGGAGACTGAAGCAATCTCCATGCTCTCGCTCTTTTCTATGTTTGATTTTGTTTCCTTTTTCCCATTGTCCACTCCATTGGTTACAACCCTTCAATACAACCAGACTAATGTCCAATGTGAAAGTATTTGCAGATTCTATACTTGACTGCATGCTGCCATGGGTGGGGGGGCAGGGTGGAGAGGGAAGGGAGAAAACTTGAAACTCAAGGGACTCTGGAACTGAATCTTGTAAACTAAAAGTAAATAAACAAATCAATTTAAATGAGAAAAAAAACCCTCTGCTCAAACAAACAAACAAACAAAAGTATACTTTCCATATATGGGCCAGAAGCATATTTTCCATTTGGATTAGGCTCTGAATATTCCTTTCTTGACTTTGCAAACTTTAGTATGTTTTCATACTCATGTCATCCCAGTATTTGAAGTATGGACACATGGCAGAGACTCCTCAGTGGGATCCACTAGATAGTGAACATAACATGGGTTCTGCTGGGTGGTTACCCCAGTGCAGGCACCCCACAGTATGCACCCCACTGGTGAAGAACCAGTGAAGAACCCATGGACAGCTACTCATTAAAACCTACAGATGGTTTTATGGAAACAATGGAAAATAAGTAAACTGTAGATTAATTTGAAAGGAAAAAAAAGAATATGAGAAGACATCCCCAATTTACCCTTTAGTGGAGGTGCGAGGTCTAAAGTGTTACACATTTCACAAATTTTCAGACTTTCTTAATGGATTTTTCAGTTGTACTGACTTTGTTTTCCTCTTGGGAAAAAAATACTGTTTGTCATAAGAGATGGTTTTTGGAAGGAGGGAAGGATGGGATATGTGGAATGATACTGCCTTGTGAACTGAAATATTCTTTTTTCCTAGGTAATTAATAATTTCTTAATTAGACTTTCTAGCAATCAATAAATTGATGGTCAGCGGTTTCTCATGGTAACCAAAGACTAGAAGGGAGAGTGAAACACCTTAAATCAGATATATACTTTCTGAAAGGGAACTTCATTGACAAATGAAACTCAGCTGTGATTTGTGAACATTTAATGAGTAGGTGAACTAAATCTTCAGCTCCTCCTGCTAAGAATGTGACTTGATCTTGAGACTCAGCAGCCAACCTCAAAGCATCTGGGCAAGGGGTGAAGGAATATTTTTATCTTAATTGACCATTATCATCCTGAAGCACTTCTAAAAATTCTACTTTCATGGAACAGTTCTGTTATCATTTCCTTTATTAGAGGATTAGACCTTATTCTAGGGTCCATCCTAAGTAACTAATTCAACTATTAGAGATACATCCATTATGAAATTGGAAGGTCCAGGAGATGAGCTAAACAGCTTCTGAAACTTGATAATCCAAATCTATTAGCACTTTTATTATATCTATTTAAATTTTTTACCATTCTGAATTTGGAGACTTGTGAATATAATAAGATTATGATTATTGATGTCTTCCTGTATTTTTAGATAATAAAAGGGGATCTTGAATCAGAAACCAGAATATATGGCAACAAGGAGAACCAGCAATCAGCTAAATTAATGATAGAGGAAATAGTAAAAAAAATAGAAAAGTTTTCTAAAGAGCACACAAAAACTGGTGAGTAAGTTAATTTTATATCACAAGTGTAATCAACCACTATAACAGAATCCTTTATGCAAAAGCCATTAAGTGAATTTTCACCTGATGCTGGACTTTAACAGCTATAACATTTTGCTCCTTCCCACAACACTTCTTCTCTACTAAATTTCAGTGAATCTCTAGTCTTTCAGAGGTTTTCCCAGTTTCTGTAGTCTATACCCCTTGCCTTAGGGAAAAGGCACTTATTAAGTGTCCTACTGTATGCCAGGGACTGTTCTTAGCACTTAAATATCATCTCATTTGATCCTCACAGCAACTCTTTGAGATAGGTGCTCTTGTCTCCATCTTACAGTTGAAGAAACTGAGACAGAATGTGATTTACCCATGGCCAAATTTGAACTCAGGTCTTCCTGACTCTAGACTCAGTGCTCTATCTACAATGCCACCTAGCTTCCTTAGTTGAAGTAATGTTGGCTGTCATGAAAAACATGACATTTGTCACACTTTGTATTTGTATCCACAACTACTCCCCAAATTCTGATTTGAACATACTGACTTACCTTAATAATGTTAATGACCAACAAAAGACAGCACTATTGAGTCTACATATAAAGTTGTAAAATCCTATGTAATATAAGCTGTTTTTTGTACAAACTTAATCATTTATTTAATAAGCATTAACACCTATGATACATAGTAGTGCTTTAGACTTTTGGAGGATAGAAAAGCAAAAGTATGTTCCGTAATTATGTCCTGGGTTTAAATCCTATATGTCAGTGGTTCTCAACCTCCCTAATGCCACAACCCTTTAATACTCGTATGTAGGCGTATCTGCATGTGGGCAGACCCCCCTGGGGACAAATAAAGGAGCAGTGTCTCAGTTCCTAAGACCATCAGAAATAATGTTTTCCTATGGTCTTAGGTGACCCCTGTGACCCCTGTGAAAGGGTTGTTTGACCCCCAAAGGGTTGCGACCCACAGGTTGAGACCCACTGCTGTATGTGATCTGATCAGCTGTGTGACCTGGGGCTAGTCACTTAGCCCAGGGTTTCTTAAATTTATTCTACTCCTGACCCCTTCAGCACTTCCTAAACTGTGGTTCATAACTCCATATGGGATTAAGACCCACAGTTTCAGTGATGCTGACTTAGCCTACCTGAGTCTTAGTTCCTTCAGAATGGGATCATCTTGTTTACCAACCTCTAAAGTTCTAGAGCTGTGATCCTGTGATAAATGTAATAGGATACTTGTACAATCCAACTCACTTGGCTCTTATGAACATACTGTGTCATCTTTAAAATGCTTTAGAAATGTGAGTTGCTATTATGTTTTTGAAGGGTTTTCATATGCCGTATTATTCTCAGAACAATACAATGCATTGGAGAGTATATATAGTTACCAGCTTATTTTGTAGATGAGAAAAATGAGGTACACATAATTAGTTGGTAGAGAAAGCCTGGGTTTGTTAGACATGTATGTCTAACTTGGGAATTACAGAATTAATTATTTAAAGAGAGTTGTTCTTTAAAATTCCATCAGAATGGAGAAAAGATGAAACTGTATAATTCACATTTATATAATGATTTTGGGGTGTACAAAGTGTTCTCACAACCCTGCAAGGTAAGTACTATAATTAGTCAATAATGTATTACGACTCACTTCGTGGGAAAGGAAAAAAAAAACATTATAAGGGGCCAGCTAGGTGGCATAGCTGATAGAGCATGGTCCTGGAGTCAAGAGGACCTGAGTTCAAATCCTGCCTCAGACTCTTACCAGCTGTGTAACCCTAGGTCTTAGGGTCTTAACTTAAGGTTTAACTCCAGTTGCCTGAAAAAAAGAGTGAAAACAAACCCAACTATGAGGAAAGTTTGTTTTTCTTTCCCCATTACCTCCCTTTTATGTTAACAAATCTGCCTTAAAAATCATGAGCAATACTTCATATTGAACTAGTAAAAGTAATCTATGTTGAAGACAGTGTTTATAAAAGCAGAAATTGTTACAAAGTAATTTTTTAAAATTTCTGATTATTGCCTTCTTAACTTCTGCACCCTGAAGGAAACACTTTGAAATCATCCTGTAATGAAAATAACCCAGAGAAAAAAGTGCAAGCGATTGATTGGGAGGCTATTAAACAGGACCACCTCCACTACATTAGAACAAAGTGGGACGGTTAGTACAGCATAAACATTTTTTTGTAACTTTTGTTTTAAATATAAATGATAATTCTGGTAAAATATACTTCTCTTACCCATTGTTGAAGAATTCTATGGAGAAGGAACATAAATAGTTTTATAGGACATCATCTTATTTTAATCCTTTGCACAGATTGCTTGCTAAAGGGTAAGTCAGGCAGTAACTGACTACAGCATGATATGACTACATCGACTTTTTCTAATTCTTTTTCACAAGCCATCTTAGAGTATGTATTTGTGTGTTTGTACATGCACACGCATGCGGGCATGTGTGTTAGTAATATATGCAGTTAGTAATGTTATATATATTTAGGAAGAGGGTTTGGGGAATGCAGACCTGTGATTTCACTGGTATAGAGAATTCTTGTTACTAAAGCAGGTTTTATGCTGAGACATTGGGAAGTTAAGTGGTCTTAACTTGGCCCACTCTGTGTCCAGGTTAGTACTTGGACTTAGGTTTTCCTTAGCTCCTGGCAGCCTTTCTATCCAATACTCCACTGAGCTCCTCAGTCTTAGGTCATATTAATAAACTCCAGATAAGGAGATAACTGCCCCATCTTCTTTAGTTTTGGTTCTAGGATCTGAGTTTGAAAAAAGTAAGGTAAGCCAATATAATAAAAAGGACAATTCTTACTAATCTACTTATTCAACGCCATCCCAATTAAATTACAAAAAAATTGTTTTATTGAGCTAGAAAAAAGTAATAAAATTCATTTGGAAGAACAAAAGGTTAAGAATATCAGGAATTAATGAAAAAAAAAGGAAGGAAGTTTAGCAATACCAGATCTTAAAACTATATTATAAGCCAGAAATTATCAAAATTATCTGGCATTGGCTAAGAAATAGAAGGGTAGAGCAGAGTAGACATACAATACACAGAAGTAAATGATTATAGTAACTTTGTGTCTGACAAATGTAAAGATTTAAGCTTTTGAGATAAAAATAAACTGGTAAAAATTACTGGGAAAACTAGAAAGCAGTATGGCAAAAATTGTGTGCAGACTGAAAATATCTTACACCATTTACCAAGATAAGGTCAAAATGGATACGTGACCCAAATATAAAGGGATATATCATAAGTAAATTAGAACAATATGAAACATATTACCTATCAGACAGACAGATAGTAGAAGAATGAATAAACAAGAGATAAAGAACATTGTGAGATGTAAAATGGCAAAATGGATAATTTTGGTTAGATTAAATTAAAAAATTTTTGTACAAATAAAATCTGTGTATCCAAGATTAGAAGGAAATCAGAAAATGGGGGGAGAGAGGAATTTTACAGACATTTTCTCAGATAAAAGTCTCACATCTAAAATATAGAGAACTTTGTTTCATTTTTAAGAATATAGGGGCAGCTAAGTGTCTTAGTGAGTAGAGCACAAATCCTGGAGTCAGGAGAACCTGAGTTCAAATCCAGCCTCATATACTTGACACTTAACTAGCTGTGTGACCTTGGGCAAGTCACTTAACCCTAAATGCCTTGCCTTCCCCCCTTCAAAAAAATTTAAGAATATGAGTCATTCCCCAATTGGTAAATGGCCAGAGGATAGGAACAGGCAATTTTTCAATGAAGAAATCAAAACTATATATTGTCATCAAAAAATGCTCTAAATCATTATTGACTAGAGAAATACAAATTAAAATAACTGTGAGATATCATCTCATACCTGTCAGGTTAGCTAAAATGATAGAAGGGAAAATGACAAATATTAGAGGGGATGTGGAAAAACTGGGACTTTAATATATATTGTTGGTGGAATTTTGAACCAGTCTGACTATTTTAGAAGGTGTAATGTCATGCGCTAGCAGATTCCCCAAAAGAATGCTACTGTGAACAGCTTTTAAGGTTCAGATTACACAGTATAGTGAACACTTTGTTTATTCCATTACAAATCAAGGCAAACATTCACTACAGATCACAATATAATATTCACAACATTACATCTTATCACAGAAAATCACAATATAGTGTTCACAACAGCTTAACATTGGAACGGCTACACAGTTTTCACTACAGTGGCCACAATATTTAGAACAAAGAACAAAAGAATAATCATCTGGTTTCCCTAAGGGGGAAACCCTGCTTACTTAATCATTCAATCAATTCACAAAACAACAATCAATCTTCCACTCATGGGGCAATTACAGATTAACTTAATCAGTCACTTGTCTAGCAGTCAGTCACTAAATACAATCCTTAGAAAACCACACAAACACTCTACCCCTGAGGTCCAGCAAACTCAATTTCATCCAAGGGGAGGCCTTTTCTTCATCTTGACTCAGGGCAGTCTCTCAGATTCCCTGGATCCCCTTCCATGGTCCCTGCTCCTACCTGAATCCACTAGCCAGTCACCAGGATTCAGAGGCAAACAGCTCCCAGGTCCTTATCCAGTCCATAGAGGTAGACAGCTCCTAGGTCCTTGTCCAGTCCTCCAGGCAGTCCCTGGCACACACTAAAGTTCACAGGGTCCAGCATATCTCAAACCCTTCACCACTTCTGTTGCCAGGAACTCAAGGATCCACCAAGCCACAAACTAATAAAGGCTTATCTCGGTCATGCTTCTTCAGTTCTCCTGCAGTTCAGCTGGCCCTAGGACCCAGGAGAAATCTCAGCCTTCTAGGCAGCCCTTCCAGGCAGCCTTCTCAGCCTTCCAGGCAGCCTTCACCAGATTCTCCAGCAGCCCAGCTCCCAGATGCTGGGAAAATCCTGCTTCCTCCACCAGGAGGAAGATTCCTGATTCTGTCTCTTTGTCTCTAGAACTCTTCTTATATACACACGCTGGCCTCCTGTCTCAGCCAATCCCCTCCTGTCACATCAGGATAGTAGACAGAGCTCACACTTAGCCCTAAATTACTAAGTGCTAAGTATCTGTTAAATTGATTTCTGTTATAGAAGGCAATCTAGAATTATGCCTAAAGAGTTATGAAACTGTGTATACACTTTGACCTAGCAATACCACTACTAGATCTGTTTCCCAAAGTGATCAGGGAAAAAGGAAAAAAACCTGTGTGTTCTAAAGTTCTTATAGAAACTTTCTTTGTGGTGTCTGGAAATTAAGGGAATACCTATCAGTTAGGGAATGGCTGAATAAGTTGTGATATATGCTTGTGATGGAATGCTACTATGTTGTAAGAAATGATGAGCTGGGTTAATTTTATTTTATTTTAAAAATTTTTTTATTATTTTTTAAAAATTTTATTTATTTATTTTCTTGTTTACATCATTCATTTCCATGAGATTTTGAGTTACAAATTTTCTGAGCTGGTTGATTTTAGAAAAACATGAAAAGACTTGTATGAAATAATGAAAAGTGAAATGAGCAGAGCCAAGAGAACGTTGTATATACAGTAACAGCAATTCTCTTGAAAGAATAATTGTGAACAACCAAGTTATTTTGAGTACTATAAATGTTCAGATCAGCTATAAAGGACATATGAAGGAAAATGCTTTTTACTTCCAAAGAAAGAACTGGTAAATAGAAGTATGCATAGTATGTTTTTTACATATATTTATAAATTCTCATCAAGTAATGGCCTTCTCTAGGGTGAGATGGGAAGGGAGGGAGATAGTTCATAACTTAAAAATAACAAAAATAAATTTAAAAATGAAAAATCTTAAAAAATAAAAGGTAACAAGAATAAAAAAGGGTCTAGAAACCATGTCATGGGGAACATTAAAAGAACTACAAAAGAGGTTTACTGAGTTCTTCAGATATTTAAAGAGTTGTCATATGGAGTAATTATTCCAGATTCCAGAGAGCCAGAGGAGAAGCAAAACTTTTTAAGCAAAGTGTCTTCAAAGTAGATGCTCTGGAGATATTAGGAACGTCAGATAGCGCTAGATGACCATTTGCCATGGTTGTTGGAGAGGTCATTGATAAACAAGACAGGTTTGACTGTGTTAGGATAGTTGACTTCTGTGACCCATTCTGATTTCATTATTATGATGAATCAATACTTCTTTTGTAAAGTATGATAACTGTAGTTGAGATAAGTCATAAAATGATTGAAAATGTCACACTGAAAGAGATTTATTTTCCTTTAGTGAGCTTGATGTCCAGTTGAAGTTATGGTTATCTACTACATATTTAGGCAATTATATTTATATACAGCTTAATTCTAATAAGAATTTCCAAGTACTTTGACTAATGGAGTTCTTTTTTTTTTCTTCTACTAAGGTCTTCCCCCAATTAAGAAAGATTTCTACATAGAATCTTCAAAAACAAAATTAATGTCACAAACACAAGTAGATAAGTGGAGGTAAGTAATTTTTATATATTGAAGTACTTCAGGTGAACTCACTTTATGGTTGTTTGCAGTTGGCTTAAATGTATCAGGGAAGTCAAATGCCAGCAAATTGAAATAGAAAATGTGCTATAATTTCATCTCTATAATAATTGAAACTACTAGACTGAGAATAAAGTGATAATTACCACAGAGGCTAGTAAAAGAATTTCTCAGGTCTACCTCAGATTAATCTGGGAATGAAAGTCTAATGGCATCCATTGTATGAATTTTTATGTATCTGTCAAAATTATAACAGCTTTCCATGGATAACTTTCTTTAAATATATCATCATTTGTAAACACAGTTTTTACTGGCCTTGTTTTACTCTTCTTTATGCTTTGTCAAAGAAGATAGGAATTTTTGGTTCTACATTCAGTCTCTCTGTTATACTCATTTATATTTGAATATGCAAATTTTCTTGATGGTATAAATGTTAAACATAAGAGAAGGTTGGGTCAGTGCTTATTCATGCTCCAGATTAGTAAGCTCTAAAGGGACCATGTTATTAAGCTTTCTCTTTTTTCCTTTAAAGGGAAGAAAACAATAATATAATATGTGATGACTTAAGAGAAAATGAAAAACGTGTAATTCCCAATCCAGTATGTACATTTGAAGATGCGTTTGATCATTATCCTGATGTTATGGCTAATATAAAGAAAGTAGGTTTCACAAGACCTACACCTATACAGGTATTCTATAAACTACTCAGTGTATTGATTGGGGTATAATATTTGGAGGAGGGAGAGGACAGTTACAGTAGGGAGATTACATTTAAAGCTGTAGTTTGGGTTTTAATGCTTGTTATTTTTTTTTTCAGTCACAAGCATGGCCAATAATATTAAAAGGAATTGATCTAATTGGCATTGCCCAGACTGGCACAGGAAAGACTTTGGCCTATTTAATGCCAGGATTTATTCATCTCGACCTGCAGCCTGAGTAAGGATTCCTATTTTCATGTTTTGATAGTGTAGAAGTGATGTTTTTATTTTTTAAAGATAGGATTCATCTTTTATGAGGGATTTAAAAATCTTTGATAATTAATGTCAAAAATGTGATAAATAATCAACAATAATTAATAATAATAATAGAATTACTCTAAAATCAAGTCTTAAAGCACACTTTCATCTTTCCATAGCAGATTTCAGCCAGGTATAGTTTTACTGCATTTGTAACTAAAAAATTAGAGACCCCACAGAAGTAATTACTTAAATAATTGAAACATTTCACAAAATAGTACCAAAAAGACAAAATATTTTCTCACATATCGATCCCCTGCAACCCTAAGTTAATATTTGGTATCAGATCCTATTCTTAAATTATAGACTTTCTCCAAAGTTTTTTTTCATACCTGTTCTTCCTTTTTTCTCATATCTGATAATCTACCATTCTCACATATTCAACTATCACCCATGCCTATTACTCCCAGTATCTTAATCTTTACCACCACCACTGTCCCCACTCCTCACTTCTCAGCTGACTTGTTGAATAAGTTTCTCCAGTACTAAAATCTTCTGCCTGACTTCCTGTTTCTGGATCCAATCACCATTTCTCACATCCAAGTTTAAAGCTTTGGTCAGGTTAGATTTCCCTTGCCATCTTCCAACTCTCCACCCTCATCTAATTTAAATTACTAAGACTTTATTTTTTATTTTTTTATTTTTAAAGTAGCAAAGCATGGTTCCTGTTGAGTATAACTAACACTTCTTGATCTGCACTCTAAAGAACCAGGGAGAAAAGGGACGGTCCCGGAATGCTTGTGCTGACACCAACCAGAGAATTGGCTCTACAAGTCGAGAGTGAATGTAAAAAATATACCTATAAAGGGATTAAAAGGTAATTTTGTATTGCTGGTTAGATTTTAATAGTATTTCTTTGGGGAAGATTTTTTTTTTTGTAACTAAAACTTGTGGACTCTTGGCAGCATTTGTATATATGGTGGTGGAGACAGAAGAGGTCAGATTGAACATGTAATGAAGGGTGTAGATATTGTTATTGCTACCCCTGGTAGACTCAGTGATCTTCAAATGAATGAATTCATCAACCTGAATAGCATCACATATTTGGTAAGTCTATTCAGACTGGGGAGGAAGTAGAGAGGAATGAAAAAATTACCTTCCCCAAATAATTTTTAACTTTGTTAATGGAAGACCCCAACAACCATTCATTTTATCCTCAGTGAAGTATGTATGGCCACAAAAGGCATGTACTTACTGCATTAGAAATTAAGCAAAGTATAAAATCAAATTCCTAGAAACCTAAACGAGATTTTATTGTGTATTGCATGAAGTAACCATAACTTTCATAGAGAAATCCTCATAAATCAGAGGTCCTTAACCTGGGATATGTAGATAGATTATCAGGTGGTTCATAAATTATGTCTTTATTTTCACTAACCTCTAACTGAAATGTATGGCTTTTTTTTTCTTTTTGGAGGACAATTGGGGTTAAGTGACTTGCCCAAAGTCACATGGCTAGTAAGTGTGTCAAGTGTCTGAGGCCGGATTTGAACTCAGGTCCTCCTGACTCCAGGGCTGGTGCTCTACTCACTGCGCCACCTAGCCGCCCCTGTATCACTTCTTTTAATTATGAATATAGGCAATAAACAATATTCTGAGAAAAGATTTATGGGCTTCACCAATCCATAGGCTGATCACCAATGGAGTCCATGAAACAAAGGTTAAGAACCACTGTCTTAAATAATTAGTAGGTTTTAGGTTGGGTATGGGGGGAAATGGAATCTAAAAGAAGTATTTAAAATTGTATTTCCGATTTTTTGTAGGTTCTAGATGAGGCAGATAAAATGTTAGATATGGGATTTGAACCTCAAATAATGAAGATTTTATTAGATATACGGCCAGATAGACAAACTGTTATGACCAGGTATTTAATTTATATAATTTCTATTTATAAAATAGAATTAATGGAATTTGTAGGCTCCTTCTGATTTCACAATTTTCTGATGTATTGTGAAGGCCATTTCTTAAAGTTCTAAGTTGTTCCCTTGAATAGTATTAACAAAATGAATGCTAAACCTAGTTTAGAAACTATCTAATGAAACTCCTTTTTAGATTAACTGCCAATTCTTTTCATTTTCTCCTGATTTCCCTTCTGACCTGGAATGTAACATCTCTCAAGTCATACCTCTTTTTTGCCAAAAAAATGTTCTTTTTGACATTCTCTCAGTGATATTACCCATCATGTATGCAAGACACCACCTTCATCTCTTACCACTCTGTATTCTATATCCAAATCTTTTCTCCTTAACTTCCATTGCCACCACACATGTATACATTATCTCACTTAAACTTCACATTAATCATTTTGGATAGGTACCTCTGTATTCCCATGTTACAGATGAGGAAACTGAGGCTCAGAGGTTAAATGATTTATCCAGGCACACATAGCTAGTATGTGTCTGACCTAGGATTCAATCCCAGGACTTCTTAATGTCACAGCAGCACTTTATCCACTTCCTCTTATCCACATTTAGCCTTACCCCCTAACCCCAAAACATCCATCCCAAGACTGTCAAATTAATCTTCCTTATGCATAGAGGTGATTGTCTTTGCTTTTTCAAACCATTCAGTTGTTGCTCACCTAAATACTTTACAATATGGTGCCACCCTGCCTTTTCAAGTCTTTGTTTTCTTAAACTTTCACCTACTCTTATTCAATACATTATAGTTAAATTCCCTTACCTAACTTTCAGTCTAATGAATTTTGTACCTCCTTTTATGACCCAGATCAAATACTACCTTCATGAAAATTTCCCTAATTACCTCTTGCCCCCTCCCCAGACATTGAAAGAAAGGAAAAATTACTTCCTTATTTTTGCCCTACTAGAATATAGATTCCATGAGGTTATGGCTCATATCTTCAATATCTTTGTTACCTCTTCTACTACATGGTACAGTGGCTCACACAGTCACATATTTTGTTTGAGACCAGTATCTAGAAACCTAACATGTTTCTATGTATCTTGTTTTCTTAAATCCAGTGCTACTTGGCCTGATGCTGTACGTCGACTTTCACAAAAATATTTGAACGATCCAATGATTGTTTATGTTGGAACACTGGATCTTGCTGTAAGCTTTTTCAGCTTGGGATTTGTGTCACTTCTTTTGAGTGGGTATAAGGCAGCTTATGTTGCCAAGTTGGTGAAGACAGTTACCCATATCCTACATAGAGAATGAGATCTTGTCATTCACATGCTGTTAGGAAGACATTTTAAACAGGGACACAGCACATGGTATAATCCCTCCACTCTCCTGTGTGTTTTAAGGGTTTGGGTGAGCTCCAACCACTAGATGACAGGTATAAATAGGTCCCTGGTGAAACAGGATTACAATGGCGTCTAAATATACCTGCCATCTTTACCTCAGGCCTTTGGAGTTCTAGTCTTTGAGCCTCTTAACTGGCCAGCCTAAAAAAAAGGCATGGTTTGACCAATTTTAAAAATATAATACAATGATTATTTTCCAGTACAGAAAAAAGAGGAACATAGTTCACGTATTGAGGTCCACAGAAGAAATCAAAGGATAAGACATGCTTTGTTCATGTTTTTAAGTAGGAATAAAAAAATTGCTCTAAAGGAAGCGATGACACTATTCATAGCAGTCTATTGCTTATGTTTTGGATGAATGACGGCTAACAGGTCATAATTTATAAAACTGATAACATTTGTATCTTACTTTACCTGTTTTTCTAAATTTGGAATATCCTTTCCTTGAATGGTGTAGGCTGTGAATACTGTAAAGCAGAAAATTATCATAACCACAGAACAAGAGAAGCCTGCTCTTATATATTCCTTTATTGATTCAATGAAGCCTGAAGATAAAGTAATTATTTTTGTAGGGAGAAAACTTATGTGAGTACTATCTTTCATTTGTCCACTGGTCTCAGAAACAGCAAATTTTACTGATCTTATTCGTGTCTCTTTTAGCAATAAAAGCAAAAATCTGATTGGGAAGTATGATATTGCTAAGATACCACCCTCTTAATCTGGTAGTGGTACTGCTAGAAATCCCTGTAATTTAGTAGTTCAGATTGCATTTTAAATTGTTAGTTTTATTTTTAGTGCTGATGATATATCCAGTGACCTGAGCATTAAGGGTTTACCTGTACAGTCATTACATGGTAATCGAGAACAAAGTGATCGTGAACGAGCACTGAACGAGTTTAAAAAAGGTATGTTTATACAATGATTACTATTCCACTGAATCATGCTTGAGATTTATTTTGTCTTTAAACCAATTAAATACCATTGACGAGATACATAAGACCTGTAAGCACCAACAAAAAATAGTGCCTAAAAAGTGTAAAAATATCTCAGATGTTGATTGAAGATGTATTCCTTGGTGGTTAGTAAATTGAACAACTTGATTTGCATATAAACATAAATGTATATATTAAATCCCTCTTTTTGGTTTGTCAATTTTTCTAGGAATAGTAAGAATATTGATTGCTACAGATCTGGCATCGCGAGGTCTTGATGTCTTAGACATCACCCATGTTTTTAACTTTGATTTTCCTCGAAACCTTGAGGAGTATATCCACAGAGTAGGACGTACTGGCAGAGCTGGGTAAGAATGTTATGCTTTAACAGTTAGAACTTTTCATTAATCTTAGCCATGCAAATTTCTTTACTGTTCCTTGCATAGAAGTTGCCTATTCCTACCTAACTTTATAACAGGCCTCCTTTGTCTAATATTCTGCTACTTCATTTCCTTTTCAAACTTGCCTGTTAACCTGAAACTCCATTAGTAAATCAATAAGACCATAACATACCTTATTTCAATATTAGATAGAAAACATGGTTAGAGTTTATTTATATGAGATTCTTCTGTTAAAGGCATACAGGGGAATCAATTACCCTACTTACTAGGAACGATTGGAAAATAGCTGGTGAATTAATCAATATTTTGGAGAGAGCCAACCAGGTGAGGAGATATGATTTGGTATTTCCTGATTTCTTTAATTTTTAATTTTTGCTTATTAGCAAATATGAAACATGTTTTAGTTATGTTAGTTAAATGTGAGCATAAATTTAATTTTGTAAGATTTCATGATAAGATCTACACATTTACTACTAAGAAATCTGGTTTTTTATGTTTTTAACATCAGTAATTAACATTTCTTCTAAAATTCCCCTCAAATACTACTGAGAATGTGGAATAGCACCACAGAAAGCAATTTTTAGTAAAACTCAGGTAACCTAATGCACTTAATGATTTCAGGAAATTCCAAATGAGCTTATATTAATGGCTGAACGATATAAACAACACAAGCAGAAAAAAGATGAAGAAAGAAACACGGCGAGAACTCGTGGAAGGACAAGAAATATTTATTGATCTTGAAAAGCGTATACAATCCAAGGAACAACCTATTTACCTTCAATTTAGCAAAGGCTAAACAATTAGCAAGTTGGAAGACATGAGAGGAAAGATGAGTCTGGAGTTTGGGGGGCGGGGTTTGCTTTTTTTTTTAATATATTGTCAGGAAATGAGTATTATAAATTTCTGATTAAACGTTGAAAGTTCAGATCTGAATGGAAGTAGAGAAAATCTGACTTGCATATGAAGCGACAGTTCAGTTGTCAATATAATGTTTAAAGGTGTAGACATCTTAGAACATTTTTGTACTTTGTTTAATAAAATCAAAAGTATTTTTAAAATGTTTGGGCTCTTTGGAGTCTTTCTTTCTGATTCCTGAAGACCTCCCTCCAAAAAAGTCCAAAGAACTCTTTCTTGCTTAATTTGACTACATATGCTAAAAGAATGAGAACTTTGCCTTCCTTCTCATGATGCATCTTTATTTTACCCTGTTCCTGCATGACTGGACCAGAGGCTTTTGTTTTTACTAAAGAGCCTTCCCAGTGCTTTGGAGGCAGTTTCTAGATTAGCCTTACCTTAAATGACCACCTCCTGCTTTCTATCTAGACTTCCCTAGGCTGTACCTTTTCTCCTTTAAGGAATGATGCCTCCTGGGCCTCACAGGACACTTTATCACTTGCCACAAGGTAGTAGATCCTTAGCAATCTAATGACCTTCCTCCCTCAATAGACTTCTCTCCAGGCATTGATAATATTCCTGAACTTTTTTCTCAGTGGTTAGGCTACTCCCATTCCATCATACTCTTCCCCATCTTAGTGATTCCGAACTTGAAATTTTCATGGTACAAATCCCATTCTCCATCCTTCATTGTCCCCTCAGCCCTAACCACCTTATTCCATGACGCACTTCAGATCTACCCACCCCTTACAATGCGCTCTCTAGAATGACTGGTCCATAATGCACAAATTTACCTTCAACTTAAACCTTTTTCTTTCTGACTACTTCCATTTTCTTGCACTAAGAACTGCCTCATTCCTGATTTGCTGCATCCTTGGCCACCCTTTTTAGTACCCATTGCACTTTTATTCTACACACACACACACACACACACACACACACACACACACACACACAGGTTGTCATGAGAGAATAATCCTTGCTCCCTTTTGCTCCCTTGGAAATTTCTCTCTATTACCCTTACTCAGTAAACTTTCCTCCAAGGTCCAAATCAATTCATAGTCATCCCCAATCAAGATTCCAGTAGCTGTTATCTTCCAACATTCAATACATTTAGGTATTTAACATCTTTCCTCAATGGACTCACAGTCTTCTCTATGACACTCATACTAAAGGACTTCAACATACATACTATTGTTCCCTCAAACACTCTTAACTTCCTGGTTCCTTATTTTGCTCATTTCCTATGACCTTACTCATGGATCTCACCTATACACAGAAATTTGTTTTTGATTTGTAATACTCTTGATTTGTCCACAAGTGTCCTATATTCATGTTTGTGAACTCTGAAATTATTTTATGTTACCATAATCTTTTATCATTCCATCTTCCTCTATGTCTTAGACCCCTAACCCAGTTCTTGCCTCCTAATGTGACCTTCAGTCTCTCCACTACTAATTTATTTTGTAGGCCATCATCGCTGCATGAGCTTTACTTTTCTCCCCAACTTGAGCCATTGGTGAACCAGTTCAGTTCTATACTATCCTCTCCCCAGAAGTCCCTTGCCTCTTTATCATCAATTATGCTTTGTTAAAGCCCCAACTTCCGAGTACTCCCATCTGCTGCCTTCTCTCCTAATCACATGCTGCTGAACAGAGCTGGAGAAAGTCATAAAAATCATGCTGACTAGGTTCAAATTTATCTTTTTTTAATTAACTTTTGTTTATTTTTAGTTTACATTATTCATTTCCATGAGATTTTTGAGTTACAAATTTTCTCCTCATCTTTTCCCTACCTACCACCTCAAAATAGTGATCCCACAGTATACCCCCTCCCCCAATCTGCTCTCTCCTATATCCTCCCCCATCACCCTTCTGACTTTCCAGCAGGGCAAGATGGATCACCTTACCCCAGTGCCTTTATATCTTAATTCCCAGTTACATGTAAATAATAATAATAATAATAATAATAATATATGTATATTTTTTCTTTTAACATTTAATTATAGAACTTTAAATTCTAGATTCTTTCCCTTCCTCCCTCATCACC
>CM053593.1:238035167-238060847 GCA_028646575.1 Pseudocheirus occidentalis | reverse complement strand
CTATCCTATGGGGCTGTCACAGAGCAAGTCTCTGCCAGGGCATTCTGTGGCACTCTCACCTTAAAAGGAGATGATTGTATTTTTTTATCCTGGACTATTTTCAGTTTCCCGATGTTCTTGAGTTGTCATCGTAGCTTCACTAAATTGGTCCTAAGGTCATTTTAAAAAAAAACCCCAAATCCTGGTTTGACTTTAAAGAAATTAATAATGTAAGGTATGGTTAAACAGACTAATCTTTTTCATCCAGCTTCAGTGACTTCCACTTGTCTCTGGTATAAAATAATAAATTTTATTTGAAACTTAAAAGCTGCAGCAGTGAGCAGCTAACCTTTATATAATATGAATTTACTATGGTCCAAGCTCTGTGCTAAGTACTTTACAAGTATTCTCACATCTGATCCTCAAAACCCCCTTGGGGGGGCGGCTAGGCGGCAGTGAATAGAGCAAGGACCCTGGAGTCAGGAGTCCCTGAGTTCAAGTCTGGCCTCAGACACTTAAAACACACACACACACACACACACACACACACACACACACACCTAGCTGTGTGACCTTGGGCAAGTCACTTAACCCTGATTGCCCTCCAAAAAGCAAAAACAAAAAACAAACAAAAAAACCACCTTGGGAGGCAGGTCCTATTATTCTCATTTTATACACGAAGCTGAGGCAAACAGGGCTTAAACTACTTGTCGATGGTCAAACAACTAGTAAATATCTAAGGTCTGATATGACTCAAGGCCCAAACCCTTCACAATCTGGTTCCAGCATAAATTCCAGACCATTTTTGTGTAACTCCCTATATTCTACATTCCAATCAAGTTGACCTATTTAATGTTTCCCTATATCACAATCCATCTCCAAGTCTCAGACCTTTGCACGGGTTGGTCCTTCCTCTTCCATCTGGAATGATTTCTTCGTACCTCTGCCAGCTTCTTCCTGTCCTCTATCTTCTTTCAAGTTTTGACTCAGGGATCACTTTCTAGATGCGGCCTTTCTTCAACCATTTTTTAGTACTTTATGCCCCCTCTCCAAATTATTTGATATTTACCTTGTGTATATTGGATACTTACACTTCTCTCTGTATTTGACTCTGCTCGGGAAATATAGTATTTTTTATTGATGTATCATCCCTACTGCCTAGCTCAATGCCTTGCACATAGAATCATAGATTTGGATGGGGTATATGGGATGTTTAAGGACTGGTGTGAAGGCTTTTGGAGCTCTTTTTAGTGCTGCTCATCCACCTTCTGGCGTCTACCTGGCATTCACCTTTTACCTGTGGCTCCAAGAAGCTGTAGCATGAGCAGGGGCCACACCCAGGTTAACTCTCAGCAGACAGGCTAAACTAGCTTGAGACCTCAAACACCTGTCAGTGCTTTGGGAGGGTGTCTACCCCAGGCATATAAAGACTTCCCTTGGCAGAATGGATGGATGAGAACAGCTTTGCCTGTAGAATACTTAGAGGTTGCTCAGACATAGAAGATGCTGATGTTATCTGCTGTATCCTATTGCCCTGATCTTGGCCCATCTGTCATTTTGATTTTTGTCTTGCCACTGGACTTTGATGACTCTGGAAGAGTGAGGCTGATGACTTTGTGCAACTCGGCCTCATTTAAACTCAATTCACTACTGAGTCAAGACATCACCCAGTGGTGTCACTGGGTTTCTTCAAAAAAGGAAGGACAAACAACAACATAGATTTAGAACTAGAAGTTGTAGTGGCCATCTCTTCTAGACCCCTCATTTCAAAGATGAGGAAACAGAACCATCTGAAGTTTTGCTCAAGCTCACATAGTAGCTAGTAACAAAGGTAGAGGAGCTAGGTGGTGAAATGAATAGAATGCTGGACTTGGAGGCAGGGAAGGCCTATCTTGAATTCAAATCTGGCCTCAGCTACTTACTAGCTAGGTAACCCTGGGCAAGTCACTTAACCAGTTGCCCCATCTTCCTCATCTGTAAAATGAGATGGAGTAGGAAATGGCAAACTACTCCAGTATCTTTGCCAAGAAAACCCCAAATGGAGTTATAAAGAGTCAGATGTAGCTGAAATAACTGGATAACAAAAACAAAGATAGAATTTGAATCCAGGACCTTTGCCTCCAGATACAGTGCTCTTTCCATCATCACACACTACCTTTCAACCTTAATAAATGCTTGTTGAAAGGATAACTCAGTGGGTAGGGGAAAGTAGGATAGATATAGTCAGAATCCAACACGATATGAAAAACAAAAGACACCAATACAAATAAGATACTTTAAAAATTCTGGTTGAATTCAATTAAATCTACCTCCTCCCCCGACTGAGTCAGTGGGAAGGCTTTCTAATTCACTGAACCAGCATTTAGCTTACCTAGCAGGGTAGGTACTTAAAAGTTAATTCAATGAATGAATGAATGAATGAAAAGCACTTACTAAGCTTATTCTTTGCCTTGCATTTAGCCCCGAGGATAGTTAGAAAAATCCAAACAGTCCCTGCCCTTGAAGAGCTTACATTCCCTTGGGGGAGACAATACTTTGGGTAGTGGTAACCTAGAAAGGCCATTAAGATGAAAAGTGGAACAATTAGGGCAATCCATCAACATACCTTTCCAGTTGTCTTGATACTGTTGATTAGATTTGGATTGCTATTCCCTGGGAAAGAGCGTGTGCATATATATGGGAGGTGGGGACTAGCTGACTCCATAGAAAATGGCCCCAGTAGAAGAGGGTGCTGGACGGCTCTGGGTAGTGCGCAGTCCTGCAGCTTAGTTCCTGTCACGTGGTCTTTGGAGATTCAATATTGTGCCTAAGGAGATTCTTTATTGTGGTGGGAGTTTTGGGGCCAAATGGGGCCAATATTTAGTAAGTAATAAAGTAAAAGAAGCAAGCATTCAAAGTCATTCAAATGAAGTACACCAAAAGTACCACTTGAGGGTGTAAAAGATTCACCATAAATCAGAAAGATGGAGCTGGGCCTCGAAACTCAGCTGAATCTGTAGTCTGCAAAGAACTGAGTGATGAGAACTGTCTCTGTCTCTCTCTCCCTCTCCCTCTGTCTCAAAAAGAGAAATCTGAAAAGATAATACCTATAGATACTTATGTTTATATAGAAGTGTAGGGACTCTGCATAATTCTGAGTTATACTACCAATAGCTGATATTATACAGAGTGTACCAAAATTCTTAGTTTGGTTAAGTAGTTAAAGCTCAAACCCGTACTAAGTAAGACTTTTAGGACATTTTGTATTGTGCTTTAAAGTTTATAAAATTATGAAGTCAGGTCTGGATCTCAGGCTGTACTAGATGGAAGATAAATATTTCAAGAAGATTTCTATATACACATAACATTATTATATGTAGCTTTCCATTATAACCAGGCCATTTCATTGCTCCACCAATTCACAGCTGTGCCTGTTAAAACCAGTTTAAATCTCACCTCTATCACCTTTCCAAATAATAAATCATTTATATAGGATTCTCCTTCAATTATTGATTTCTTGTTCATCTAATAAAAATCCAGTCCAATAAACATTAAGTGTTTGCTGTGGGTAGCAGGGTGGCCCAGTGAATAGAGTGCCACGGCTGCAGTCAGGAAGACCTGAGTTAAAATCTGGCCTCAGATATTTACTAGATATGTCACCTTGGGCAAATCACCCTATTTACCTCAGTTTCCTCATCTGCAAATGGCTAACCTCTCCAGTATCCATCCTTAGTCAAGACTTGAATTTGCATCTCAGTGATGAGGTTAGATTAGTGCTTGGTAGGCCCCTACTAGATACTGGTTAATTGATGAAGATCCAAAGCTGACCTGATTACCTCCATTAGCCAGAAAATTTATTCCCTTGCAAAAGATGTAAACTGAGTAGCCTGTTAAATTATCTGTGTTTCATTTTCTGACAGAAAAGCAAAGTTGTAGAGACAGACTTTCTTGGTGCTAAAATCTTGGGATTCTTTCTTTTAAGGATATTAGGAAAAGAGGTTTGAGGAGCTAAAGCTAGAAAGGATAAGGTTTGTGGGTCATTTTATGGATGATAAAGTAGAGACTCACTAGAATGAAGTGACTTCCCCAAATTTCACAAATTAAAGTACAGAGATGACATTTGGCCCCAGATTGTCTTAACCTTTGGCCTTTCTTTGTAGCCTCCATGCTTTGTACTGTGCCTACCTAGTACACTGTAATTAATCACTTAGTCTATAAACATTTATTCTGGCCTGCTATGTTCCAGGAATTGCTAAGTCCTAGGGATACTTTTGTTGTTGTTCAGTGATGTCTAGCTCTTAAAATTTCATTTGGGGTTTTCTTGGCTGAGATACTAGAGTAGTTTGCTACAAAAAAGGGCAAAAGACAGTCCCTGCCTTCAAGGGACTCACAATTTAACCGAGAAGACAACATACAAACAAATCTATACAAAGCAAGCCATGTATGGTATAAAGAGGAAATAATTAAAAGAGAATTAAATGCCTGGGAAATGCTTCATGTAGAAGATGGAATATTAGTTGGGACTTGAAGTAAGGGAAGTCAGTAGACAGAGTTGAGAAGGGAGAACATTTGCCCTGAGAGATGAATTTATGGAACACCCAAGAGGCCAGAGATGCTGGATTGAGGAATGTGTGCCTGGAAGTAAAGACAGAGAAGAGTGGAAAGGTTGGGGGTGGTAATGAAAAGCTTTGAATGCCAAACAGGGCATTTTGTATTTGATTACAGGGATCACCAGAAGCATTGGGTCTGAGGGAGAGTTGAAGCTGAAGACCCACCAGCAGACTTACTATAGTCCAGGTCTGAGATGATGTCAGAGGAGACAAAGGGGGCACGTTCCAGAGATGCTGCAAAGATGAAATCAGCAGGCCTTAGCAATGGATTAGATATGGGAGATGGGAGATGAGAGATGGTGAGGAGTTAAGGATGATCCCTAGGTTTTGAGCCTGAGATCTTGGGAGGGATGGTGTTGCCCTCTATTGGGAAGGTGGGAGTGGGGTGGAAGGAACGATTTAGGGGGAAAGATAATGAATTCTGTTTTGCCTATACCGAGGTTAAGATGTCTCCTGGACATCCACTTTGAGATGTCAGAAAGGCAACTGTAGATGCAAGATTGGAGGTCCATAGAGTTTGGGGTAAGATTGATAAGAATTGAGAATCATCCACTTAGAGATAGTAATTAATGCCTAGATTAAAGTGATGAGGTCATCAAATGCTGAAGACTCTGGACCGAATTCTCCCAGAGGGGCACCTCTCCTTAGAAGGTGTGGTGTGATCTGGATAAGCATCAGTTTAGGAGACTGAGGAGGAGTGATCTCACTACTAGGAGACAGTGGAGTTCCGAAAACCTAGGGAAAAGAAACACCAAGGAGAGAGTAATCAACAGAACCAGAGGCCAAGTAGAAGGAGGCTTGGAAAAGGTCCATTGGATTTAGTAAGCGCTTCATGTTTGTTGATTGACTTGCCATAGTACTTGGCACATACATAGTAAACAACTAATAAATACTTGTTGACTGTGAGGCAAGAGACCAGAGTTTCCAGTTCATTTGAAATAGCCAGTTATTATAATAGCCAGAAATTGTGCTGGATTTTTTGGAGGAGACCTGGGTTCAAATACCAACTTTGCTACTTGCTAACTTTATGCTGTTGTTTGGTTGTGTACAGCTCTTGGAGACCACATTTGGGATTTTCTTGGCAAAGATCCTTGAGTAGCTTGCCATTTCCTTCTCCCAGTCCGTTTTTACAAATGAGGAAGATAGATAAACAGGGTTCAGTGACTTTCCAAGTTCACACTGCTAGTAAGCGTCTGAGGCCAGATTTAAATTCAGGAAGATGAGTCTTCTGGACTTCAGGCTTGGCACTCTATCTACCTCCATCTAGCTTCCTTTATGACCCAAAGGCAAATCACTTAACCTTTCTGGGAGGGGCTGAATTTCCTTATCTTGTTAAAACTGGGCTTGGTTGAGATGGGGGTAGGGGGGTACCTTTCAGCTTCAAGCTATAGTTTAAATCTTTTTGGGTCCAGTTTCCTCATCTGCAAAATGATGATAAATTATAACTGATGAGGTGCAGGCTCTGGGAAATCCCTTGAAGTCTGATTAAATCTTCCCACTTGATGAGGCATTTGCAGAGGCTATAGTTTTTCTTTGTGACTGGGCCTAAACCACTGTTACTAGCCTAGCCCTCCATTGTCCATCTCCTTCCCACCCTTGAGCCTATCAAAATATCAATCCACCCTTCCTTTGACCACATTAACTCCTCCTGAAGACCCTCCCCAAACTCCTCCTAGACCACCCCTAGCTTCCTCTGTACATAAGACCCCATCTTCCCTCCATGTCGAATTCTTTCGGCAGGATCCGGCATGTTGATATTTAGGGGTCTCCAGAGCAACCCTAACCCTCTTTATGGGGTAACCTCTTCATTACAATAAAAAATTAATACTAAGCCCCTTCCAGTTCTAAATATGTCTCTGTGATTCTATTAGATAATCATTGTCCTATTGAAGTGATCTCCCACCTGAGAAATACTATTCATCCTATGAACTTAATTTAAATCTTCAATCTAATTTAAATCTTCTTAATACTCTCATATATATCAGTTTAAATTAAGGGCTACGAAGTGCTCTCCTCATAACAACTCTGAGTTCTATACTATAAATATTATTTCCATTTTACAGACAAAGAAAATGAGCCTAACAAAACTTAAATGATTTTGTCTTTGAGGCAGAATGTGAGCTCACTTCTTTTGACTCTTGCTATTATTCCACAATGTATTAGTCAAATCTCAACCTGAATAGTATTTGTCCAAGAACTGACCAACACTTGGAGCTTGGAAGGGGTCTGTGTTCCTTAGTGTACTTTTAATTAATCAACAAATTAATTAATTCATTAATTAGTCAATTAATGAACCAATCAATTAATAAATGGCAACTAGGTGGCAGTGAATAGAGCAGGCTAGGAGCGCTCAGGATTGAGTCACAGACATTTAAGTAACATTTAAGGGAAGTCACTTAAACAGTTGTCTAGTTTCCCTATCTATAAAATGGGTGATAATAATGGTATCTACTTCTATTGCTGTGGTAAGGATAAAATGAGATAATATGTGGAAAATAGCTGTTAAGCACTATGCAATGGGCTGAGTTTAAGAAAACAAAACCAAATAACCCTTCCCCCAACCCTAACCTATCCCCACCCTTGAGGAGTTTACTTTTGACTGGGGAATGACCTTGACCAAGTCACTATCCCTCTCAGACTCATTTCTGAACTAACAAAATAACAAAAGTATGAGGGAAATGCCTTATAAACCTAAATGAGATATTAATTAGGAAAACAGAATAATATAATTAATATTTATTATATGATATATATAATATAATGTATTATATGATATAATTAAATAATAATATAATATAATCAGGGATATTTGTATGTCAGTGCTACTCCAGAAGCTTCAGTGGTTCCCCTTTACATAGGATTAAATAGACTCCTGGTATTTAGAGTTCCTTACAATCTTGCTCTAACCTACCTTTCTGGACTGATTACACGTTACTCTCCCTAAGGTACTCTATACTTCTTTCAAGCTGGGTTATTTGCTTTTTTTCCCATCTGTCATATTCCATCTTCCCACAGTGCTTTTGGGCAGGCTGCCCATTATGCCTGGAATGCTCTCCCTCCTCACCTGAACGTCTTTAAACCCCTTGTTCCCTTAAAGGTTCAACTCAAGTTTGACTTCCATAAAGAGGCCTTCTCTGAGTTCCTGCACTTGTGCTCCCTTGAAATGACTGTGTATTTATTTTAAAAAAATATATACCGGACTTGTTTTCTGCTTCCATGTTGTATTTTTCCAAGTAGAGTAAATTCTTTGAGGAAAACACTTGTACTTGTCAAGTACTTACCCTATACTTGACAGTTCTAAATCTGACTGTGCCCTAGATGAGAGAACAAAATCACTTCTAAAATATCTCTCCCTTCCAAGTTATCCCTTGAAAGCCTTTGTTACTTTCAAGGCCAACCGACCTGGAGTCTGGTGATTCCCTCAGCCCAAACTAATGTGCTTGGATTATTGATTGTGATGCCGAAGGCAAGGCTTTAGGACATCTGTAAAATCTGCTGTTTCCAAAACATCTAAGGCACATGAGGAGGGTTACTCAATCTCTCTGTCATGGTAGATTTCCTGAGACCTTGTTCCACTGGATACTCTTGCAGGGTGTCCCCCCCCCTTACTTAGATGGAAGTTTAATCTCTGAATTATTTATTGCTTGAGAGAACTGATAAGAAAGCATGCTACCTACCTGACTTAGGATGCAAAATGAGACATAGATGTTTTGAATATGGCCAATGTGGGAATTTGTTTAGCTTGAATATGAACATTTATTACAAGGCTTTTCTTTTTTTCCCCAGTAGAGAAGTGGAAAGGACAAAAATAGGTATTTGTTAATTGAAAAGAATTAAAATAAAAAAGTACCTATTGATTAAATTCCTTTGTTAAAAACCAGTTTTATTGATACTTAAATAAAACGACACCATGATACCATCAGTTCTCAATGACCTGCCTTGCCCTGCCCTGCCCCTTCAATACCTTTAACTCTCCCTTGTGACAAAAAAGTATTGCTAAATAAAACAAATCAAAATGCTGACCATGTCTAAAATGCATGCCTCATTGTATACCTACTCTCCTATTTTTCTAGGCCAAGAGTAGGGAAGCACGGTTGCTTTACCATCAGTTCTCTGTAGGGAAGGTCATTGCATTAATCCCAGTTCTGATGATCTTTCATTGTTTCATATTTTTGTGTACGGTATTCTTTTGGTACTGCAGACCTTGATAGTCATCATTTCCGTACAAAAATTTGTAATGTTGGCTAAATTCTTTTTTTTTTTTTATTTTTGGAGGGGGAAAGTAGGGGAGCTGGGGCTAAGTGACTTGCCCAAGGTCACATGGCTAGTAAGTGTTAAGTGTCTGAGGCCACATTTGAAATTAGGTCCTCCTGACTCCAGGCCCCCGTGTTCGTTGGCTAAATTATTTTAGGATCCATAGCATTGGTTGGACAATAAAGGTTTTGCTTGTCTGTTTTTCCTGAAGATTTGTATGCATCTAGAACAAGGAATAGGAGGGAGTTGGAGGCTTGCCCAGAGTTTCCCTCTGATTTCCTCATTTTGGCCTCAACCTTTTGGCACAGCTTGCTTTATAAAGTTAATTAACTTCATACGTTCATAGATTTAGAGCTGGAAGGGACATTAGAGGAAATCTAGGTCAACTCCTTCATTTTACCAGAAAAAAAATAACACAAACCCAGAGAAGTTAAAATCATACAGTGGCAGAGCTAAGATTTTAATCCTGTTCCTCTGCCAAGCAATCAACAAGCATTTATTAAGTGATTATTGTATGCCAGGTACTATACCAAAGCACTGAGTCTACAGCGTGTTACTGTGGGCTTTGTAATGACTATACCAACCTGTCAGAGTTACACAACAACTAGCCAATCAGAAAGGCTTCTCAAGCTCAAAGCTGCTTGACATACCTTGATCCTTTTCCAGTGAAAGCCAAATTTGGAGATGCTTGTGGCTGCCAGACACCAAAAAGCTCCAGGGCAAACCTGAGCAGCAGCTTCGTACTCTATACCAGGGGTAGAGAACCTTTGGCCTCAAGGCCACCTGTGGCCTTTAGCTGCTAGGGTGCGACCTTTTGACTGATTCCAAGTTTTACAGCACAAATCCTTTTATTTAGGGGATTTGTTCTGTGAAGTTTGGATTCAGTCAAAAGGGCCAAACTTGAGGACCTAGAGGGTGAGGCCACAGGTTCCCCACCCCTCCCCTGGACCTTACTCAGGACTTTCTAAACATCATGTCTTATTGTGTCTACTGATGTCTTCTTCCTTGCCACCTACCCCCACCTCCTTTTCTTCCCAAGCCTCTAGAAACTATTATTTTACCCTTTTTCACTCCCCTTTGAGCAGCTGAGAACTCCCCTTTTCTGCTCCTTTGCTGCATCCTTCTCTCCCCTGCAAGCCTTTTCTCAGACAATAAAGCTCTGTAATCTGTCATCAGACTGTTTCATTTCTGGTCCCTTTATGGGCCTGGGGGTCTTTTGTTAACACAAGAAAGGCTATAACAGTTCCTACCCTCATGAAGCCTGAGCCTACATTCTAATGAGGCAGACAACATGTAAAAAACCAAAATAAAACACCAAGGACAAAACTAAGAATATACAAGATGGACCCCCTCCCAATCGTGTTGCTATTCAGTTGTCTCCAACTCTTGGTGTTGGGGTTTTCTTGACAAAGATACTGGAGTGTTTTGCCAGTATGCCATTTCCTTTTCCAGCTCATTTTACAGATGAGGAAACAGGGAAAACAGGGTTAAGTGACTTGCTCAGTCAAATAGCAAGTAAGTTTCTGAGACTGGATTTGAACTCAGGTCTTTTTGACTCTAGGCCCTAGTTACAGAGCCTCCCCTAACTTGACCTTCCAGTAAACTCTATTTCTACTGAAGATACCCTCTAGCCTCCCAGTTACCCAGGCTTACAATTATTAGGTTATTTTTGAGTCTTCATTCTTACTTGTAATCATGTACTTTAATTTGAGTACTGGCCATCCTGCTAAATTCAGGTCTTTGAAATTCATTTTCTCCTTCTATTACCATGGTTGCTCATTCTTTCTGGCTCAGATCACTTCTTGCGTGGTCTATTCACGTGACCTTTCTGCCTCAGTCTCTTAAATGATAGCAAAGGAGGCAACTAGATTTCAACAGTCACTTGAATTGGTTGTGATATTCCTGATTTAGTTGTTTTTGAGAAAAAGACAATTCCATTTTCATACATGAATTTTAGAAATGCTCATTGAAGTGCACACAATTATATTAAATAAATTAAGTAATTTATATAGTAATAAATTTACTAAAATAAAGAAAAAGGATCAAGATTCAAAAAATCACCCATAATCACGCATCCCTTTTAACAATTCTATTTCAGCATTGCATTCTTTTCCCTTTCACATACTTTTGCCAAACTGGACTACTCACTAACGTCTGTTCTCACTCTTCCATTCCTTTGTTCCTGCTATCTCTCATGTTTTAAGATAGACTCCCCCCCAAGATCTGGTCCTTAGAATTCTTTTCTTCCTTCAAGGCCATATCAGATGCAACTTCCTCCACAAATTTTTCTTAATCTTCCCTGGCTACAAATGCTCCTTATCTCTTATTGGTCATAGCATCTTAGACTTCTCTTTAGAGTTTTTTATTTTCTGCATTTTCTGTACATTTTACAGTCATTTGTGTACACATCTCTCCTATTAGATTATAAACTTAAAAGTAAGGAGTGGAGAAGACTTTTAAGAGTTTCTTGGACAGTAAGGAGGTCAAATCAATCACAGCTTAAAGAAATCAATTCCGGGTATTAATTGGAAGGCCAAATATAGAAGCTGAAGCTTAAATACTTTGGCCCCATAATGAGAAGATGGGGCTCATTGGAAAAAACCCTGATGTCGGGAAAGACAAAGCAAAAGGAGAAGAGGATGGTAGTGTTTGAATTGGATAGATAATGTCATGGAAACAGCGAACATTAACTTGGACAGACTCTTAGAGGAAGTGGAGGATTCTGGCCTGCTCTGGTCTGTGGGGCCACACAAAGGGTCAGACAGAACTGAATAACAACTAATAACCAAAGGTAAAGATTGTCTTAGTTTTATTTGTATTCTCAGTGCTCAGCCTTATGTAAATGCTTTTTCAATGAAGTGACTAAGTCTAGTGGTCCCCAGTCTACTGCAGAGTAGCCCTAATAACAGAGATAAAAACTTTCCCCAGGCTTTCTGGCTAATAAGATCCTGGCATTGGTGACACCTCAACATCATAGCCTCCTTTTTAGGGATGACCCCCAGGAGCGATTCTTTATTCCTCTTCTGGCTCTGAATTTGATTTTCACGACTTCATGATTACCTTTCCACCCACATGCTTTTCAGTTCCCTTTTATGTGTTAACTTCTTCCATTAGGATGTAAGCTCCTTGAGGGGAGGGACTATCATTCTTTTTTGATAGTATTTGAATCCTGTTTATTAGCATAGTGCAGGGCTCTGAGGAAGCACTTAGTAATGTCCCTTGTCTTCTTGGCTCTTCTTTCCTGTAACATGGATCTTCCCATTGCCCTCGATTTTGCTCTGGTGTTCCTTTTACTTTCCTCCTACTTTTTTTTTTTTCACGTTTTTCAGGCTTTCCTTATGGACAAACATTCAAACTTACTTTAATTATTAAGGCGGATTTAAAAAAATCGAAGTGTCTTAACATAATTTTTATTAGCCCTAACATCACTTGCAAATGAATTGCTTGGGAATAACCCAGCTGAAGCATCACATCTGTGTGTACAGGTACCATCTGGAGAAAAATGTTCTACAAGGCTGTAGTCACCACCCCCAATTTCAGTTCTCTATATTAACAGACTGTTGCCACTTTAGCTAATGTTAGAATAACTGGGCTTGAGAACAATAATGTGTGTTTGATTTTTTTTTTAAAAGCTCATTTTATTAAGTTATTCATCTACAATGAAAAGAAGAGCATCCACCAGAGAGCATGGAGAGAGAGACTAGAAATAAAGAGACACAGATGCTTAGGAAGGACTGCAAGAGGCTTCATTATCTAAAACTGATTATGCAGATCTTTTCAGCTGTTCATATTGTGGGACAATATTAAAAAGGCAAAAGAGATGCACAGTTGGCTTTCTTGACTAGAGAAATACCCTTGTTTACAGTATTGTTTATGAAGTACAAGATCCATTAGTCTTCAGGGGACCAGGTGTGACTCAGGACCACAATTACATCTGAAACCTACGGAGTGGACAATTTTCTTATTAAGACATTTCTATCAGCTGGAGTATATATACACGTGAGATTTTACTAAAATCCCAATGTCAGATTTCCAAACATACAAGGTTTTGTTTCTTTAATATGTGAGCAGCTTGACAGGACTCAGTGATGATAGCTGAGCAACAGATAAGTCTAAAATAAAGTTTAGTATGAATAAATGTATAGCTCCTGGACTCTCCTCTCTCTTACTTTAAGGAGAATGCATATTTTATTCAGAATTCCTAATAGTGGGTCATTTGTCTGAAATTTCTAGAATTTTTTTTTACATAAACATTTAGCTCCCAGTTAGATTTATCCCCCACATCCCAATCCTTCCTTTGCCTTAAATGTCTGACTTAAGTTTTTAGTTTAACTGGTACTCTAGTAGCCTCAGAGAAGACCTCTTTTAGTGTGTACTGAACAAAAAAGGAGGTTGTCTGGTGAAATGTAAAGAGAGAAAGCAATGGAAAAGGCTGCTGTTGAGTTTTGGAATCTCTTGTTTCTTACTGAAAATCAAATCCATTGCACATTTGGGAATCCTGTACACATACACTTGCAATGCCAAGTACTGAACTCGACCATCTCTTTTCCTAAAACTAATTAATATTGCTAAAAAGGAAAAATGGACAAAAACAAGGAATCAACAAACAATTACACTTTCTTCTTCTTAAGTTATTACCTTCACAACTTCCTCATAACCTCCTTGTGGCCCACACTGGAGAACATCTGAAGAAACTGATCTTTCTGGGGTTCTTGATTTTCCAAATTGGTGACTAGTTCTCCCCACCATAGTTTCAAGAAAGCTCCAGTCATAATTCTTTTAACTCCTTTTACTAAAGGCCCCTCCTCCGAAAAATACCTTTAATTATCCTCCTTTGAGTCCTAGAACCAAGAGTCATGATCAAATCAACTCTGCCATTGTCCGTATCAATGCATTCCCTACTGTCTTCCCTTTAATTTACCATCCATCTCCTTAATTTAGTACTTCCCTGGCTACCACTCTTCTACTCTCTCCTTTAGAATGTAAACTCATTGAAGGCTGAGACTGTCTTTACTTTGTTTGTATTCCCAGTGATTAGCACAGTGCTTGGCACATTCTTTCAAAAATAAAACACCTTGCCACAATAAATTGGGCTCTTCAAGAATAAAACTCTATATGCAGGGACTGAGTTTTACATATATGAATCTTTTTTGGACCATTATTGGGATTGAGTTCTATGTTAATGCTTCCCATTCCCTCTTCCCCCAAATATTTCATAATCCCTTTGTTTTGGCTACCTAAGAAAATTAGATACTTCTTCCCAAATGATTGTACCCATAATGAGGATTTCATGTTGAATCAGAAACCGATGGTCATGCAGGGATGAGGTTGTGCAAAGGCTTTGTGGGTAGGTCGGAAAAATCTTTTCTTTCCCTTGTCATTTTTGGGTTTGCAGTGAATCCTTACAGAAAATGGTAAAGCCAATTTGACCGGAGAAGGGGAGGGTCAGTTTGAGTAGTCTTAACACAGTGCCTTGAGTGAGTGCTGAATTTATGGGGCTTAAGTACAAAGGTCTGAGAAGGCTATATTCCACTAAAATCTGCAGTGCTATCATGATAAATTCCTTTAGTTTTAGCAGTTCTTCTCCAGGCTTCTCTTAAAATTTTCCTCAAGGAAAATAAGAGGTTGAATCTGAAATATCTTAATGTTAATGAATTTATCAATTCCTGTTTCACCTGAGTGATTTGACTAGAGTAATTCCTGAGTGGCTTGTTAGGGAATTAAAAGAGTCCAAAAGGCAAAAGAAAGAGGATGGGGGAGGGTCCTTGAAGACCTTTCCCACTGCAGTTTTATCTGGGACTAGCTCTATTCTATATGGATTGTTCGTTGTAAGCATATGAAGCTCACATCACCTTGTCAAAAAAAATTTCAAAATTCAAAAAAATAATTCAAAGAAATTGGGAGATAATTTATCTCCATAGTACTTTTTTTTTTTTGTATAGTCTACCTTCCATGCTCTGCCACTCACTTCCCATAAGATTCATTTGGGCAGGTCACCTAATGTTTCAGGGCCTCACCTTCCTCATTCGTAATGAGGGATTGAGAGACAGTGTGGTTTTGTGTTTAGAGTGCCAACCTCAGAGTCAGGAGGACCCTGGGTTTATGCCTATTTCTGAGATATATGGACTTCATAACTGTAGACGAGTCAATTAACTTTGAAGTGCTCTAGGCACTTGAGTTCAATGTGGCCTCTGATACTTCACAGCTGTGTGACCCTAGGCAAGTCAAAGAAGCACTGTTTGCCTCAGTTTCCTTATCTGTAAATTGGGGCTAATAATAGTCCGAACCTCCCAGGGTTGTTATGAGGATTAAATGAGATCATAATTATGATGTGTTTAGCACAGTGTCTGGCACAAAGCAGGCACTATCTAAATGTTGGCTGTTGCTGCTGCAGCCTTTTGGGGTTTATAAGGTGCTACCTGATCATTATTTCCTCTCTGCTGTTTCTGGGCTCCAACAAAGCTCTGACAACTCTCAGTTAAAATATCTAAAAATACCTCTCCCAAAACTGTCTTGGTAGTTTAAGGAACTGTAGCACACTGAGACTACGTAGAGAGGATGAACTCAAGGTTTTGGGGGCATCCTTGATGAAGGGATGAAAGCTCTCTTCTTATCACTTCTCCACAATTATTTTGAGTAAAAAGGATCTGTATTTTTTTTTTTTTGGTGTGGGAGGGTATTATAAGAGTAGAATAATTTCTTTAAAGTTATCTTTGCATTGTTTTGGTAGGAGTTTGCATGATAATTTTGCTCAATAGAGCCCTAAGTGCTTTTCATATCTAAGAAAATTAAAAAAAAACCATTGTTCATATATGCTTTAGATGCCTTATGTTTATTTCAGCCTATTATTGTATGTGTTTCATGAAGTCAAGTTTTTAATTTTTTGGGATCATAGGGACCTTATTGGTCACCTAGTATAATAAACTTATTTTTAAAATTAAATTAAAAATTTGAATTTACAAAAAATTTTTTTTTCCTCTCCCATTCTTCCCTTCCCCTCCCTGGAAAAAAAGAGAAAAAAAAACCTACTTGTAATAAAAACAATATCTTCATTTTAAAGATAAGGAAACTGAATTCCAGAGAATTTAAGTGACTTGACCAAAGTCACATAACGTGTCAAAGCTGAATTTGAATCTAGGTCTTTCTGACTCCAGGCAGCTAGATGGCACAGTGGATAGAGTGCCAAGCCTGGAGTCAGGAAGACCTGATTTCAAATCTGGTCCCAGAAACTTACTAGCTATGTGACCTTGGACAAGTCATTTAACCCTGTTTGCCTCAGTTTCCTCATTTGTAAAATGAGCTAGAGAAGGAAATGGCAAATCACTCCAGTGTCTTTGCTGAGAAAACCACAAATGGGTTTTTCTGACTCCACGAAGAGTCAGACACAACTGAAATGGAAGAACAACCACAAAACTACCTGACACTAAGTTCTGTGCTCTTGGATATTGCCTACCTCAGAATATTGTTCTTTCTTCAGGTTCTTGTTTATTTCTTTAATTTTGCATTATTTTAAAAGTTATATGATGTCATAGGTAACTCAATTTAATTTTGTATTTGTTGCCTTTAAGGAAGAAGCTGAATTGTCACCTTCACATTCACTATATGTCTATCAAAACAAAAATAAAGCAGGGGCACCTAGGTGGCTCAGTGAACAGAACACAGGCCCTGAAGTTAGGAGGACCTGAGTTAAAATCTGGTCTCAGACACTTAACATTTACTAACCGTGTGACCTTGGGCAAGTCACTTAACCCCAATTGCCTTCCAAAAAGCAAAAACACCAAAACAACCAAACAAATCACAAAACAACAAAAAATAAACCTCAGCATCTCCCACTTTGTTCCAAAACTAGGTCCTAAATATTTTCTATTAGTTATAGATTGCTTCTTAGGTAAAAGATAGGAAAATCTACCCCAGAGATAATATAATTGCATTATTGTAAGGAGAAAATATAATAGCAGATTAGAATAAGGAGAACTGGTCCTGTGAGGTTTATCTATCAGTAAGTAAGCCTGGTAGCTTTGGCTCTTTGCCACATTTCTCCTAGGATTTTGAGAATGATCAAATCTTGTTTTAAAAGTTATTTTTAAAACAAGATTTCCTTCCTTCCTTCCTCTTTTTTCTTTTTCCTCTTTTTTTCTTTCTTGTTCTTCTTTTCTCTCCTTCCCCTCTTCTCCTGTTTATTTATTTATTTAAATTTTTTTTCTTTTTTCTTTTTGCAGGGCAATTGGGGTTAAGTGACTTGCCCAAAGTCACATGGCTAGTAAGTGTGTCAAATGTCTGAGTCTGGATTTGAACTTAGGTCCTCCTGACTCCAGGGCCAGTGCTTTATTCACTGAGCCTAGCTGCCCCTCTTCTCCTACTTATAATACAGGGAGAAGAATAAGGAATGGATCTGTAACTTCATTGGCACAGGGCAACAGGTCTCAAACTTTTTCGTCTGAGGATTCCATTATAACTCTCACAAATTATTGGGGATTTATCAAAGAACTTTTGTTTATGGAACTTATATCTTTTCATAGTTATTGTATTGGAAATTAATAAGCCTTGGCATTGTTAGCAAAATTACTAGCAAAATATTACAAGATTTGATCTCACAGACCTTTTGGAAGGGTTTCAGGGACTTCCAGGGGTCCTTGGACTAGACTATGGGAATTACTGGCCTAGAGAACTGTTGGATAAGGAAACTCCCTATACTAATTCAGGTCTGTACCTTTTTTTTTGCAACTTTAAGAGTTGCCTCTAGGTATAACAAGTCTAATTATTGTATCTTAAGGGTGCTGAGGAAAGTGATGTTAGTTAATGCTTATTATACATCTATCCAGAAGAGGACACTGCTTGAGTGCAAAGAATAATTAATATTACTTTAAGAGGATATGATGTTGATAAATTTGATAAAGTTGCTAATAAATCTGAATTTTCAGCTCCTGTATTCTATATTATGGCAGAACTGTGTTCAGTCTGAATCACTACATTTATAATAGTAATGAAGAAAATGATATTAAATGGAGGAAAGAATAATGTACAAATATATACAGATGCCATTGGGTCACAGATTTAGAGCTGGAAAGTGACTTCAGAGGCCATATAGATAGCGCAAAGTCTTATTTTACAGAGGAAAACCTAAGTCTAGGTAAGGTAATTCAACTTGTCCAAGGACACTCATATATATACATATATATACATATATATATATATGTATATATATATATGTATACCTGTGTGTTAATAAAACAGAATGTGAATGAATGCAGGTTTTGGCTTTATATCTTGTATGCTTTGCCCTAAACTATTTTCCTCCCGTTAAGCTCTTCAATTCTGTAAACAGGTGGTGCTTAGCTACCAGACTAAGCATCTTCAAAAAGGCACTTTGCTGACTATTAGGTGCTGCTATGGAGATTTGGGGGAGAAGGAAAAAATTAGGGAGGCATAAAGGGGTAGTTGGGAAGACATATAAGACTTGATGTTTATGTGCTCAGCAAATACTATTACTATGAAGAATTTCAAAGTAGACTTCTTACCAGCAGGTGAATAAAGTGTTATTCATTTTAAACTAATACAATTTTGCTGCAAAATAGAAAAAAATGCTTGTCTTAAAAATAGTTTTAAAACCACCAAAGACTTAATGAATTGACTATTTTTGTTGGGGGTTGGAGGGAGAACTGTGATTTTATCTGTGTGGAGTGTCCTTCTGTGAATACAGAGTGACTGTTCTTCTGTAATTTGTAGGAGACTTGTCTCAGAGATTGTTACTTGTCCATGGTCACACAGAAGGATTTGAACCCAGGTGGTCCTAATTCCAAGGCTGGTTCTCTTCACTACAATGTAGTACATCTTTTCACTCCAATGTAGTACACTTCAATGTAGTACTTATCAATTGAATAAACTACCATATAATATTCTTTAAGACTTTGTGTATGTGACCAGGCATGGTGGCCTTCAATCTAGGGAGGATGAGCTTGGTAGATTTTTTGAACCTAAGAGTTCTGAGCTGCTATGAGCTATGCCAATCTGGTGTCCACTCTTAAGTTCAGCATCAGTAAGGTAAGCATTGGGGTAGGGGTGGTACACTGGGTTGCTTAAAGAAGAATGAAGTAAAAAATGGGATAGCTCAAAGCTCTCTGACCAACCATTGTGGGATTGGCTGGTATAAAGTTGCCCATTGGTGAGACAGAGAGACCCAGTCTCAAAAACAAAAACAGAATTCATGTGTAGTTAGATTGAAATGACCAGTGAATTTAACCAACCATCCTGTCAGTTTAGCCAACCGTCCAGCCAATTTAGCAGAAAAACCTTGTCAAATTGGTTGTAGAGATGTCTTTAAATGCTTCCATTAAAAAAGCAAACCAACATTTGACCCTTAAATGATATCGAAGAAGGCAACTAGATTTCAACAGTCACCTGAATTGGTTGTGATATTCCTGATTTATTTGTTCTTGAGAAAAAGACAATTCCATTGTCATACATGAATTTTAGAAATGCTCATTGAAGTGCACACAATTATATTAAATAAATTAAGTTACTCTTAAGAGAACACAAGCATGTTATTTAAGGCGAAAATACCAACTTTTGTGAGATAAATTAATGTGAATGACCCTTTCTTGTTCCTGTTAAATGAAAGGAAGGCCTAAGAGTAAACTCATTAGGTTAGCTGCCCTCTGCCCAGTTCTCATTGCAAGTCATAGTTCTTCCTCACTAACTAGCCAGAGAATTGGGCTCTCTAGGCCTAAGTTTCTCCTTTCCATTCATTCCTCCTATCTGCAGATTTAGAACTCTCTGCCCTCTGTGGGAACCAAAGGGAACCGAGGAAGGCACCTTAAAACACAAGCAAAAACAAAACCTCAGAAGCTTGATAAAGTTTGTTTTAACAGTATTTGAAATCTGCCAATTGGTTCAGATGGACAGAGGTGTAGTATTCCCATGAAAGATCTGAAATGTTTGAAAACCTTGGTCAAAACACAAAAGTGGTGTTTGTGATCAGATATTCTCATGCCCAGATGGGCATATAGAAGAAGGTAGGAAAACTCCAATTTAGAAAAAGTCAAATGGTTACTCAGTGCTTGGCTAATTGTGCTTCGAGACACCCTGTGGAATTTCCCAACTGGAATTTGTCCCAGTGTAAATCTGGGACCATCACCCATTTCCCATAGGATCCGTGGACAGCAATATATTATATACAATCCTACAGGATGCATATACTTTCACATAATAAGTCTATCATGTAATATCCAATAATTCTTGTGTAAAAAGAAAGATGGAGGCAGCGGTGATCACATATTCAAAGTAAACAGTTCAAGTTCTTCACAATACAGTTTACAGAGCTTAGCCATGATTAAGACTGCTGGGACAGATGATTTTTTTTACTTTCCTTTTTCTTAAATGAATTTTAAATTCTAACCAGGTCTGGCCCTTCGATTAAACTCATAGGCATGTACAGATTATAGGCCAGCTATGCCGGCATACCTGGCTTGGGTGCTATACACACCTATGGTCAAACCTGAGGCCTAGGCAGGTGTCCCCATACATTCATAATTCTTGCTGCCAGTGGGGATTTGATTCAGGACAGATTGTCCAGAAATCAGTGCTACCTGAAAGTTTTGTCTCCCTTTCCCCCCCTCCTATCCATTAATATTTGTTAATTACTTATTTGTTAATAAGTCCATTAATATTGAGAGCCCACTAAGTGTATGGAATATGTGAGGCTCTAAGGTAGGACAAAGGTCTGACTTGGTTGTAGCCTGGTTCTAAGAGGGAATTTAGAGTGAAATAGGGACAGGAGGTCTATGAGCAGCTCTTGAAATGAGAAAAAGTAGACCCAAGTGAGAGAAAGAGATGAAGGGGGTAGGTAAGAAAGCCTAATTGTGAAACCCACATGTTTTAGGAGATAGTCAGTTACGTGAGATCTAAGAATTTTATGGAAAAAAAAATCTTAGACACAGACTGAGGACAATCCACTTGTGTTCCTCTGGCCGTTGGCCTTCCCTCTTCCGCTGCTGCTCTGAGGACATAGCTGCTATATACAATGACTGTTTCAGGGAAACATTGATTGATGAGACTGACTCTACAATTTGGAGAGACCCAAGCATAACCTGTTTCTGAGTGCGTATGTAGCTAGAAGTAGACTTAGCCCAGCTGTATTTTATTGGGATGCTGTTAGCAATACCCTTTCTTGCCTGTTGAATTTAGTTGTATTACGTGGTACATAGGAGTCTTCCTGCTACTTAGGGTGGCCTTACTACACTGGTTTCTCACAGGCAATCAGCGCTTCCTGGCTGGGAATGAAAAAGGGCTGCCTTTTTTTTTTTTTTTTGAGGGGGGAAGGCAGGGAATTTGGGGTTAAGTGACTTGCCCAAGGTCACACAGCTAGTAAGTGTTAAGTGTCTGAAGCCGGATTTGAACTTAGGTCCTCCTGACTCCAGGGCCTGTGTTCTCTTCAGTGTCACCTAGCTGCCCCCAAAGGGCTGCTTTTGCTCTCATAAAATAGCTCTCTCATTTTTACTTTCCCTTTAAACTCTCTGCTGGGTTTCTGTTGCTTTATGCATTTTGATTCTCAAACCCTTCTAGCCCTGGTAGATTTCTGACTTTGAATTTTCATAGCAGAGGATCCAAGCTCCCAGATTCAGGGTGACTTTCTTATACATTACATAGATCTTTCCTTAGTGTATAAAACATGGAGGCAGCTTGCATTTAGACATTTATATGGAGAATGATTAGAGCAAATTACTCTCTGGGCATTGAAGAGAGGCAATTAGTAATGTTTAACAATGGAGAGACTACCAAATGATTTTAGTTTTTTTTTTTTTTCCTGTTAAAAGGGAATGATTTGAAACCAAAATGGTGGTGCATATCTATAATTCTTGCAGTTGGAGAGATTGAGGCTGGTGGATTGCTACAATGTGTTAAGCTAGTATGGTGTCTAATTATGTCAGACACCAAAATAGTGGGCCCTTAACAGTGGGGGACCCACCAGGCTGCCTAAGATTGGACAAACCAGACCATGCTGGAAAAATGGAGTAGGTTAAATCTGTGTTGATAAGATTGAGATAAGCATTGGGCCCTTTAATGGCCACTGCACTTCTCGCTTGGGCAAGCAAGGGAGACCCAGTTGCCTCCCTAAAAAAGGAAGCAGGGGGAGAAATGATTTGCATGTTGAATCCATCAAATATTGGAGAAATGTTAAGACTTCTCAAATAACACTGCGCTTTCATCTTTTGATCTCTTCCTGCTATATTTTTTCATTGGTTTGTTTTGCTTTACTCTCTCCCTCCTTTGGGCCTTTTTTTCCTTTCTGGGGGTAAGCCACTATTTTCCTGGTTGTTTCATTTCATTCACTTCTTGTCTTACTTCAGGCCCATATAAATTCTCCATCTCTCTTGTGTGTGTGCATGTTCTACCTGTCACTGTCAGCTTGTGGGAAAGAAACAGCTCCCTTGGGAGAGGAGGAACAATAGGGTTTATATCCCCTTTCCTTGGAGGCTCCACTGTTAAAACACATTAATCTTAGAAGAGTTTAAAAGCAGCATTGGAGTGACTTGGTGAGAGGCTGTGCCCCCATGACTGAAATAACTGGACCATGTAGCAGTCAGACCAGTTAACTTTGGCTGTCTTCCTGGCTAGTCTGGGTTAGCCTATGGTCGAGTGGGTTGATTGTGCAAAAGCCAGTTGTTGCTACAGCCCCAAGCCTGGAATCAACCAATTCGGTTGGCCACAGATGATTCAATTATCAAGGAAGAGCTTTCTCTAAACCTGATGTCCCCAAACACTGGGCTAGTTTGTTTGCTTTTCCCACTCACCCTGAACCTTTTCATTTTACATTTCTTAGAAAAAAGAATGTTCTTTGTGCAAAGAACAACCTGAAGGTGGTGTATAAACTCATTTACCCCAACACCGTTACCCCCAAATTACAGAAATAAACATTCTAAACTACATTGAGGGATAAATGATGGCCTAGGAATGACATGTATTCCTGCATATGCTTTTCATGGTACCTTGTCAGCAGCTGGAGAGAGTCTTTTGGGTTATAAACATACACAATGGCCCAGTTTTGAAAATAACATTTTTGTATTTAACCACGAAGCAAAAATGCCCTAAGTTTGACGATATTTACTTCCATACTTTCAAAATACAATATAAATTTTTGTAAATGCTCAAAATTTTTCCTTTTTTCATCTAGCCCATATAGCATTAGCTGTGTAAGATTTTTTTTTCCTTCAGGATTTTAACCTCTGGTACCTTATTAAATGAATGGGTTAATGTAGGTGTACCTTAGAATTTCAGCCATCTCTGAAACATGCATTTTCATGCAATTAGAAGATAATGGGTTCTTAAACTGCCTTTCTTATTCGTCCTGATTCTCATTATTTTATCTTTTAAAAAGGGCTTTCAAAATAGTTCATGCAATGATATGTATGGCTAAAGGAAGTGCTAAGCCTAGAAAGAAAATCAAGAAATTATTTAAGTTTGACTTGGGGCAAGCTGAGTACATCTGGACTTTCCCCTGCCTTACAAATGCTTTGAGATGATCTTGACATTCCAGTCCTTAGAGAGTCAGAAGGAAAAGCTGTTTCCTTGGCAGGCTGAGAAATGCTATCCAAAGTCTCAGTTTCTGTCTCTTCTAGGCCCACTTCTTCATCAGTTATAAATAAAGTGGACTCTCTCCATTTGGGATAAAACTCTTGGCTGCCTCTGGAGCCCCCTGAGTCACTACCTGAAAGCTGAACATTCAGTTCCTCCGTTGATCTGATTAGGTTTTGTACAGATAATGATTTGCCCAAATCTTTCTGCACTGGAGGGCGAACAGACAGCAGGGTCTCTCCTCCCATATCAAAGCTTTTTCTCAGGGAGCGATCCTTGGTTGGGTTTGACTGTATAGATGGAACACTTTCTTTTGAGGCAACGAGGCAGGCAGTGACATCAGAGATACTCTCCTGCACAGTGGCAGGGCTAATCTGTATGGGCTCAGGTTTGGGGATATGTTTGATGGCTGGGAGAGGGGGGATTTGTAAGGTGGTTGGGGCCACTGGCTTGGTCACCTGGTGTATTTGGTTTGTAATGTTGTTGGTGACCACCATTGCCGGTCCATCGCTTTGACTCATTGGCACCGGTGTTGCTTGGCTATGCATAGTTGGGCTGAGAGCATAGAAAGTCTGAGTGCTGAACTCATTTGGTGTAAGTATAAACTGCAGGCCTCGGGAGATGTTGGCACTGGCCGACCTGGATAAGCAGCCACTAGTTTGTGCAGAACTGGGCAGATCTTTGCTGTCCACAGGACTTTGATAATCAGACGTTTGTTCACATTCAAAAGGTGGGATTTGAAATGAAGCCAAAGTCAGGGCTGATGCAGAGCCTTTCCTTAGGACTTGTTGATATATGTCCAGTAGGCAGTCCAGTTTTGATTCTATAGACTGTACCTAAAAGGCAGAAAAATGGTACACATGAGTATAACATGTCATCATAGTAGACTTAGGATGAGAGAGGTCCTTGGGGCAAATCCCTTCATGATGAAATGAAGAACGAGAGATGGGACCAGGAGTGTTGATTGTGTAAATTGATGCAAGAATTTTTAAAAATGGTTTTTAATAATTTTACTATGACTTACTGTAATTTCTCCTATTTGTGCATATATACTTTAAATAGAATTACAAGTAGATATTATAATTTTACTTCAAGGGGTGACTAGGTGGCTCAGTGAATAGAGCACTGGCCCTGGAGTCAGGAGAGCCTGAGTTCAAATTCAGCCTCAGACACTTAACACAAAAACTAGCCTTGTGACCTTGGGCAAGTCACTTAATCCCAATTGCCCTCAGAAGCAAAAAAAAAGAAGATAATTTTACTTTAAAAAATTCAATTTTATTTTTAGTTCTAAATTTTCTCCCTTCCCTCTTCCTTCACCTATCCATCAACAAGGCAAGAAAAATAGAGTTCATTACAAATACGAGACAAATTTCCACATTAACCATGAAAAAAAAGAAAAAAGAAAGAAAAAAAGCTTCAATCTGTACTTTATGTCCATTAGATCTCTATCTGCAGGTCAATAGCATGGTTAGTTAGTGAACCTTTAGCACAGTTAAGTCACTGAGTCCTTTGGAACTGTGGTTGGTCCTTGTGTTAATCAGAGTTCCTAAAAGTCTTTCAAAGTTTATTATCTTTACGATATTGTTTTTACTGTACAAATTGTTCTTGTTCTGCTCACCTCACTTTGTATGAGTTCGTACAAGTCTTCCATAAAAACTTCATCCTACTATCTCTGGTATGTACAAATGCACTGTGCCAATGGACATAACTGGGTCCTTCAAGACATTCTTAAATTCTGGTCCTTCTAGTGTTAAGTGGTTTGTGCTGTGTCACATAGGCAATCATCCTAGAAGAGTCCTTTGATTCTCAAATTAGGACTCATCCTAAGGAATCACAGGGCCTTCCAGTTTAATTCAGTTAGCATTTATTAAACACTTACTGTGCTATCAGGTACTGTTCTAGATTCTGGTGTTAAAAGCCAAAAAACAAATCTCAACAATGTGTGCCGTCAAAGAGCTTATATTCTACAGGAGAATTTTCCTTTATAATGTGAGAACTGCTATAGAAGTTTAAATCTTACATCTGATACTTCCTGGCTCTGTGATCATGGGCAAGTACTTAGTTTCTCTGATGCTTCAAATATGCTTCCTCAAAATACCATTGATAATACCTATGTAGCCTATATAGTACCTACCTCAAAGGGAGCTGTGTAATTTATATGAGATTATGTAGGCCGGATGCTTTGAAAACTTGAAAGAGCTTTAGAAATGCCAATTATGGTTACTATTTGTATTGATTTTTGGCATCTTTTACTCTCCCTGGCGCTTAGTATTTTTTTTTTTTTTTT
>CM053593.1:238012914-238034667 GCA_028646575.1 Pseudocheirus occidentalis | reverse complement strand
GAGAGAGAGAATTTTTCTCTCAGCATCTGGAAGCTGACTGAGAATTGAGATGGAATTTTCCTGAGACCAGAGTCTGGTGAAGGCCATCCAGAAGGCTGATATTTCTTCTGGGTCCTAGGGCCAGCTGAACTGCTGGAAGACTGAAGACGTATGACAGGATAAGACTTTGTTTGTTCATGGCCTGGCTGATCCTTGAGTTCCGGGCAAGAGAAGTGGTGAAGAGTTTGAGATGTACTGAACTCTGTGAACTTTAGTGTGTGCAGGGGATTGCCCTGAGGACTGGACAAGGACCTGGAAGCTGTCTACCTCTGAGGACTGGACAAGAACCTGGCAGCTGCTTCTGAATCCAGGTGACTGGTGGATTCAGGAGTGAGGGAGCTGGGAACATGGAAGGGGATCCAGGGAATCAGAGAGACCACCCAGAGTAAAGATGAAGAAAAGGCTCTTCCCTTGGAGGAAATTGAGGTTTGCTGGACACCAAGGGGTGGAGGATTTGTGTGGTTTTCTAATGACTGTACTAGTGATTAATGATATTTAGTAATTGTGAATCTAGATTAGTGACTGATTAAGTTAATGGTTGCTGCATGAGTAGAAGTTTGATTATTATATTATGATTGATTAAGTTAATGGTTGTCCCATGAATGGAAGATTGATATATTTTGAATTGACTGATTAAGTGAAGAGGGTTTTCCCCTTAGGGAAGCCAAATCATTATTCTTTTGTTCCTTGTTCTAAATGTTGTGGCCACTGTAGTGAAAACTGTGTGGCCATTCTAATGTTAAGCTGTTATGGACACTATATTGTGACTTTCTGTGATAAGATGTAATGTTGTGAATATTATATTGTGAATGTTGTACTGAACCTTGATTTGTAATGGAATAAACAGAGTGTTCACTATATTGTGTAATCTGAACCTTAAAAGCTATTCACAGTAGCATTCTTTTGGGAATTTGCTAGTGCATGGTGTTACATCCTTCTATATGACAGTCCTGGAAATAATTGCAGAATGCAGCTGTATTTCTCACTCTCATTCCTGTGTCTTCTCTTTGAGTGGTACCTTTATATCATCCTCTCAGTTTTTCACATCATTCTTTTCATTCTCTTCTGAATGAACTTGAGAATGCCTTTCCTGAAGAGTAGGGCCCAGAGCTAAACACAGTACTTTAGGTGTGACCTAACCAGGACAGAATTTAGGACCAACTTGGTGCAGTGGATGAGGGCTTCACTGGGAGTAAGGAAAACTTGGATTCAAATTATACCTTGGGCACTTAATAGCTTGGTGATGCTTGATGAGTCATTTAATCTCTCTTGGCTTCAGTTTTCTCATCTGTAAAATGGGAGAGTTGGGCTCACTGACCTCTCAGGTCCTTTCTAGCCAAATTATGATTCTAAATTTGTCTCTTTTAGCTGAGCCTAGGTGGTGCAGTGGATAGAGTTCCAGTCCTGGAGTCAAGAAAACTCATCTTCATGAGACACTTCATCAGACACTTATCAGTTGTGTGACCCTGGACAAGTCACTTAACCCTGTTTACCTCAGTTTCCTCATCTGTAAAATGAGTAGGAGAAGGAAATGGCAAGGCACTCCAGTATCTTTGCCAGGAAAGCCTCAAATTGGGTCACGCATTTGGGCATGACTGAAAAATGACTGAGCAACAACTATATGTATATATACATACACATATACAATATATATGTGCATATATACACATTTTCATAATACATATATACATACATGTAATATATGTATATTTTCATGAGAGGTGGCATGGGTCAATGGATAGACAGCCAACCTTTGTCAGGAGGACCTGTGTTCAAGCCCTTTCCCTGATGAGTACTAGCCAGGAGCAAGTCCTTTAATCTTTTTGTGCCTCTGGCAACTAAGATTTTAAATTACTGATTATTTGAGGCAGGTGGTGCATGGGCAGAGCACCAGTCTGGAAGTCAGGAGGATCTTAGACCAAATCTAGCTTCAGACACTTATTAGCTCTGTGACTCCAAGCAAGTCACTTAACCCTGATAGCCTCCAAAAAAAATGTGTTGATTACTTGTATAGAGTTTTCATACCAGAAATTCTTTACAATAATGAAATCATAGGAACCACAACCACAACAACAAAGTGTGGGCACGTGGAGGAAAGCTGCCATAAAGTAAGCTGTATTTTGTGTGTTAACATCTTTGTTCAACCTATCTACAGGAACATTGTGATAAAAAGCATTTTGGAAGCCTTAAACAGCTACAAAAAGATGTGTGATCACTCTCACCATCATCACTGTTTTTATGTTTCATGGGTTGCCAATAGAGAGAACACTAATGAGGTCACAGATTCATCTAAGTGTTGTTATTTTTAGAAATACCCTTAAGAGAAGGTTATCAGAATTAAAGTTATGATTATTTTCTATTTTGGGAAAGGCAAGTTCTATCTTATCTATCTATCTATCTATCTATCTATCTATACATATATCTCCATATATCTATATATATATCTAGATATAAAGGGAAATGATTTGGTGCCGTGAAATCTTTTCCCCCCTCTCCTTACAGTATAAGCAATTTCAATATAAAATAATATAAATTTCAATATAAAAATTTAGGGATCTAGCTAGCAGATCTTTTAAAGAAAAGCTTGAAATGATTTATTTACCTGGGGGCAAAGTACAGTGAAGAATTAGAATAGTTACTTGGCCATAAGCTCCTTGAGGACAGGTAGTGTCTTTTTGCATGGAGGGACAGAGTGCTTGCCTTGGAGTAATGAAGATACAAATCTAAATCTTCTGATACTTCCTGGCTCTGTGATCATGGGTTTGCTTTTCTCAGCCTCAGTTTCCTCATATGTAAAGAATGACTGATAATATCTGTAGTATCTCCTTCACAAGGTGTTTGTGAGGCTTATATAAGATTATGTTTGGAAGATGCTTTGAAAAATCAAAAGCTATAGAAATGCCAATTATTATTACTATTCATATTAATTTTGGCATCTCTCATTCTTCCTGGCATCTAGTGTGTTTTAAATTAATGTTTATTTTGCCCATGTTAAAAACAACAACAATAACAACTTGCTTCAGTCTTAATTGTGGTGGGAACTGAATTGCCTGGACAATTATCTCAGCTTTCTGTTTCATTATACACATGAAGGCCATACCTACCCAAAGCTAAGTTATTTGGTCTGCAAGATTGTAAGCTTCTCCCTTCAATTAATCAATTTATCAGTCGATCAGCAAAAACTTACTATGTTCCAGGTGCCCAGTTAAGTGTTGGAGAGCACAGGAATTGTTTTAATTCATTTTTGTATCTTTCATAGCTCTTAGCTTAGTATTTTGATAGCATTTCCTACATTTGTTGTTGTTCAGTTGTTTTGTTTTGTGACTCCATTTGGGTTTTCTTGGCAAAGATCCTGAAGTGGTTTGCCATTTTCTTCTCTAGCTCATTGTATAGATGAGGAAACTGAGGCAAACAGGGTTAAAGTGATTTGTCCAGAGCCACACAGCTAATAAGTTTCTGAGGCCAGATTTAAACTCAAGTCTTCTTGACTTCAGGCCCAACACTATCCCCTGTGGGACAGTTAGGATTTGTATAGTCGGACAGAATGGGAAGACCAGTTTAGATAAGGAAGAAAATCATGACTAAAGGCATTTCTGTAAAAAAAAAACCACAAACTTTTTTGAACATAAAGGTGACTGTAGATTCCATAAGGGTGATCTCATATTCGTTCAATAAGATGAATTTGACAATAATTTCCTTTTTTAGATGTGTTGGGGATCTATGTGAATGGAATCCTTGTTGCATGCTTCAGCACAGGGACTACTTTTCATTCTTTCTTTGTATTCCTAGACCCTAGCACAGTGCCTGGTACACGGTGGATGTTTGATTAGTATTTGCTGAATGGATTACGATATCCTCTGAAGAATCTTCTTACCTTCTTGGAGGTTAGTTATATCATTAGAGCAAAAATTCTGGTAGGACTGGGTTAGTAGGGCTTTTGATAGGGTGACTGGTGTGGCCAATGTTTTGACCTGAGGAACAAATCTCAGGGAGAGTACACATGTACATTATAACTATGAAAAGCACCAGTTACTTACCGTGTTTGAAGACTCTTGATTCTACAAAGCATATCCAGGTGTCCAGCAGAGTATTGTTCAATGACATCTTTCACATCATAGGGACGTAATGTCTCTTTAAACTTTCTTTTTGCAACATGAAACTTCATAATTCTGCAAAAGAAATGTATTTTCAATGACTCAATCCTTTTGGTTAAGGAAGTCACTGAAGTTGGTGTAAAAAGTGGATATAACTGCAGTACTTCTGTGATTCCATTAGTGTGGAGATTCTCTCCAACCGCAGAAACTGAAGGATTTCCATCTATGACTTGCCGTAAGTTTGTCACAAGAGGTCCCCAAAGTGCTACGAGTCTTCCCCAAATTGTCTAGCCATCAAAAAATCCAATAATCCAACAAATTATTTGAAAAAATTTTCACCATATCATTTCTAAAAAATACACTTTTATTCATATTTTTTGGTTTTCATCATCTACATTTCCTAATGTAATCCTCCTCCAATGCTTCCCAGGGAGAAATCCCTTATAACAAAGAAAAAAACTACTCCCTGCACCCAACATAACTAACCAACATTGCAGAAAGAGTATGACATTATATATAGTGTTTCATACTGCAGAGAAGCAGAGGGTGGGGGTGGACAAAGGAGGGAATGGGGCTTTCTCATATATCTTCTTTAGGGCCAGTCTTGGCCATTATGATTCACAACGTTCAGTTTTACCTTTTCTTTTTTCCTTCTTTCCATTTATATTGTTGTAGTCATTGTGTAGGGCAGTGAGGTGGTGTGGTAAATGGAACGTCGGCCTGGATCTTCCTGAGTTCAAATCTGACCTCAGACATTATTAGCAGCGTCACCCTGGGGAAATCACTTTAACTCTCTTTGCCTCAGTTTCCTTCTCTGCAAAGTGAGCTGAAGAATATATGTCTTCTCATAATTTCTCCATATTGATCAATTCATTATTTCTTAAGGCACTATGATATTCCATTTTATTCACTGACCATAACTTGTTTAGCTATTCACTAATGGGTTTGCATAATTTCTAGTTCTTTGCTACCAAAAAGTGCTGCAGTAAATATTTTAAGTATAATATTGGGTCTTTCTTTTTATTATTGACCTCCCTGGGATATATACTTAGCAATGGAATCTCTGGGAAAAGTAAATATTCAAATACACAGCTCAAGTATTATTAGCTCCAGTTCATAAATGAGATAGTCAAGACCCAGAAAAATTAAATAATTGGACCAAGGTGGCAGCTGCTTTAAGTGGCAGAACTCAGCTCTTTCACTCCCAAGTTCAGTGTTCAATCCAATATACCATGGAACCTAAAATTAATTTGGACTAATTGGATTAAATATCCCAGGCCTGTCACCTTTTGATTTTATAGGAAAAAAACCCTGAGTAACAGGACTTAAAACTACTTTTAAAATTAAGGCCAAAATGCAATCCTGCTTTTTTTTCCCCCCCAAATGATTAGGAAAGTTGAAAGGTCTAGACCCAATTCCTAGGGGTGGCATCTATTTAGAAACTGGTCCTGTGGCTGAGGTGGCCTTTTATAAATCTAGATTCCAATTTCAGAGATACAAGTGTATATTCAGAGTTCTGTTTTGTTGTTAGAGAAAATCCTTTAAAGAATAGATAACTCGTTTTGTAAGGACAATAATAATAACACTCTAAGATCTGTATCTCATTTGATCCTTACAACAACCCTATGAAGTAGGTGTTATTATTATCCCCATTGCACAGAGGGTGAAACTGAGCATTGAAGAAGTTGGGTCTTGCCCAGGGTCACACAATAAACAAACCTAATAAATAAATATCTGAGGCAGGATTTGAACATAGGTCTTCCTGACTCCCAAGTCTGGTTCCACTGTGCCATTTAGCTCTGGGGCACCCCCACTCACACCCCAGCTAAAGACAACTATGCGGTAGGCCAAGAGTTTCTTATAACATACTAATATAACTACATTTTTTGGTCTGGGCTTGTAATTTCATTGGTAGCTTAAAATAGAGCAAATCAGGGCCTACTAGTTTTCCTGGGCCATGGCACTATAGCTTCAAACCATCTCTGCTCCTAACATTACTGTGTGATGACAAGCAGACTACCAGTCCTGTGGCCCTCAGTCCTTCTCCTGACACCCCCCCCCCCCCAAATATAGATCAGAGGAGGTGTGAGGTTGGGTAAGCCTCCCCATGGTCACAAAGCTAGAATTATGAGAGGCAGTTCCTGAGTAAGGCTTTTCAGACTCCCATGCTGGTCGTCTACACCATGACGCCTCTCAAGGCTACTTATGATCTAAAAAAAAAATTCCTAAAAGCATTCAAAGATTAAGATAGGAGATAAAAAACAAGCAAACAAACTACAGATTAAAACCAAAACTCACAAAAACCAAACCTTTCCATGGGAAATATGTACACACACACACACACACACACACAGAGTATGCACACAAGCATGTGTGAAAGCACATTTGAATATGGAAACTTGTAATATAAAATAGGCTAAATTCTCCCATGAACTCAAAATGGGTAGATTGTATATAGTTAATTGCCATCCATGGAAGATAGATCCAGAGCTCAGAAAGCTATGTGACAGCCTTTCTGTTTTCAATACAATACATTCTTTATCAGATGAATTATTTGCTTTTCTGTCTTTTATATCAGAGAAATTGTGGCATCAATAACTTTAAGTAATCAGTGAGAAGATAAGTAATTGCAGGGCAGTTTGTTTCAGTTTAATACCTTGTTATTTTGGTATGGTAAGGATGATAGTAGCTAATATTTATTTGTGCTTAATGATTTTCAAAGTGCTTTAGATACATATTCATCTTATTTGAACCTTGCAACAGCTATTGGAGGTAGGTGCTATTATTATTCCCATTTTACAGATGAGAAAACTGAGTTTGAGAGGTTAAGTGATTTACCCAGAGTCATACAACTAGTAAACATCTGATGAGGCATTCAAACTTAGGTCTTCTTGACTCCTGAGTCCACCACTCAATCCACAAGTCTACACTACTTCCTTATCTAGCTGGCTTTCCCTTTATAATTTTTGTAGAAGCTGACTGAGTTTCGAGATACTTGTCCAACTTTTGGTTGATTTGTGGGTCAGGTTATTATCTTGAAACAGATGAAAAAATGGACTCCAGTTAATGTTTTCTAGTGGGTGTGATTGTACTGACTGAGGGCCACAGGACTGGGAGTCTGCGTGTCATCACAAAGTAATATTAGGAGCAGAGATGATTTGAGGATATAGTGCCATGGCCCACGAAAGCTAGTAGGCCCTCATTTGTTCTATTTTAAGCTGCCAGTTATTGCCTACTCATAATATTTCATACAAAAACATTAGCTAATTTAATTTTTATTGCACATAATTTAGTGTTTGTAAGCTAGCCAAGACTAAAGAAAAAAAAAACCCATGGTTTATCATTTGATCAATATTATTATGTCAAATGTAAGGCCATGAAGCTGGCAGGTTTTATTATTTCTTTATGACAAGATGATGAAAAATATGCAAAATGGGTTTTAAAATGTGTAATGGGCCACCAATTTGATTGCTTCACAGAATACTTGCTTTCCAAGTGGCATGGACTGCCACGTTGATTTATCAAAACCCAACTCTTTAACATGGGATTCATAATATTTGAATAATGTTTGAAACTGAGCATATGAGGCAGACTTACTAATTAAGAACTAACCATTCTAAGTTAGAAATGGAGCACTTTTTCCTGTTCTGAGAGGTGGGAATGGAGGACGGGCTAAAAGATAATGACCGTAGCTGATATTTCTATAGTTTTGTAAAGTTTTGCAAAGGGGGTCTTTGTAGCCCATGAGGTAGGTACTAGAAATCAGATTTATAACTAAAAGGTATCTTAGAGGATCCAGTCCAGTCCTCTCATTTTACAGATAAGGAAATTGAGTCCCATAGAGTTAAGTGATTTGTCTAATATCACACAGGTAGCAAGTGTCAGAGCCAGGATTTGAACCCAGATTTTTTGACTTAAAGCTTAGTGCTCTTTCCACTGAATCCTATTGTTTCCCTCAATAATAAACAGTCAAAAAGGCATGAAGCAAAATGGGAATCTTCTGATTCAGTTAAATAAATTTGAGAAAACAGAATGGATTCATAAAACTAGCTAATTTTCTATTAATTTAGAACTGCATTACAGAATATGATGATTCTCTGTGTTTTCCCAGAGAAGATCAAGAACAAGGAGATTCACATTCTAGGCTCTGTTAGACAGGGAGCATGCAGGTGAGGTGTATGCCATAGGGTAGGTTTCCACTAATGCAGTGATTCTCAGTGTGTGGTCTGTGAACTCCTGGGGTGTTGAGACTAAAGGGAGTCTGATGAGATAAAAATGACTTAAAAGATAATGCTAATATGTTATTTGCCTCTTAAAACACTGTTCCTTTTTTCTATGAACATGGAAGGAAAATTCCAAGACTGAATTTCTTCATATACTTTAACCAAAACAACATCTCTCAATAGATATAATGCAAAAGCAGATATGGGAATCCAGCTGTCTTCTGTTAAGCCAGCCACTAAAGAGATATGCATAAATACATAAAACAATGATATTCTTCTGAGTTAAATTTTTTTTGTTTTGGAAGATATAGTTGTTTTTTACAGAAATGCTATTTATGTTAGCATATGAGTTTATTTTGAATTAATAAATATTTAAATTATTAATTATTATAATATTCTATGACACATATAATGCTATTATATATAATTATTAAATAATAACAAATATTTTAAAATTTATTGCTTTTAATTTCTAATATGGAAATATCAATATATCTATATCACAGAACCAAGACTGCTTTGGGGTCCTAAGGTTTTTCTTTTCTTGGCAAGGCAATCAGGGTTAAGTGACTTGACCAGGGTCATACAGCTAATAAATGTCAAGTGTTTGAGGTTAGATTTGAATTTAGATCTTCCTGATTCCAGGGCTGGTGCTCCATCTACTGTGCCATTTAGCTGTCCCCTAGTTCTCAGTTTTTAAGAGTATAAAGGGTTCCCAAAACCAAAAAGTTTGAGAACTGCTAGTGTAGCAGAATGTTTCATTGTAGATTCTTCCTTATTGGAGGTCTTCAAGGAAAGGCTGGATGATAATTTACTGGATATGTTAATGACTTCATAGTCATTTAAATGTACAAATGGGCACATTTTAGTTTTCATTCAAAGGCTTGAGCATTATTTGTAATAGGCACTTCTGCTACAAGTTATAGGCAATCTCAATAAAAGCCTATGTATGAATGGGCTTTTTTTTTTTTTCAGCTCTCTTCTGAAGAGCAGAATGAGCCTTTGGAACACCTCCAGGAGCAAAATCTACAATGAACTTTACAGAAAAACCCAACAAAAAATAACCTTTACTCTCTCTCTCTGCCCCTTTCCACCATGAACTACCTAATCCACAGCAAATATCAAAGGGGTAGGATCCAATAATTTAGGTAGAACTAAAAGTAGAACCAAAATGTTCATATATTAAGCTCTGGCTTGTGAATTCAAAGCCTTGTACTCCCTCTTACTTTTCTAGATCTTACACTTTATTCCTCCTCTTCCCCCCTATTTAAATACTCTTCCATCTAGTGACGCTGACTTCCATTCCATTCCTCAAACAATACTCTCCATCTCCTGACTCCTCTGGGTATTTTCACTGACTGTTCTTCATGCGTAGAATATTCTTCCTCATCTCTACTTTCTGGCTTCTCTCTTTTCCTTCAAATACTGTCTTCTATAAGAAGCCTTTCCCGATCCGCCTTGCCAGAAATGTCTTGTCTATTGACGATCTCCAATTTATCCCTGTACATAGCTTGTTTTTTTGCATGTTATCCTTCCCATTGGACTGTGACCTCTTTGAGAACAAGGGTTGTTTTACTTTTCTTTGTATTCCCGCGGCTTAGACCAGGGCCTAGAATAGTCAGTGCTTAACAAATGCTTATTGACTTACTGACATAGCAGGTTCTAACTATGCAGAGATTAAGAAACTAGAAATAATTATATTACACTAAAAAGTCACAACTATCAAATATCAATCTGAAGGAGGCCAATATGAAAAAATGGAAAGAACACACTATTTCTTGACAGCCCAGGGCCAAATAGGGCAGAAAGGATGGGGTTGTGGGCCTGGTGTCAGAAGACTTGTCTTCCTGAGTTCAAATCTTAGCTGTGTGACCCTGGGAAAGTCAATTAACCCTGTCAGCCTCAGTTTCCTCATATGTAAAATGAGCTAAAGAAGGGAATGGCAAACAACTCCAGGATCTTTGCCAAGAAGACACCAAATGGTGTCACAAAGAATCAGACATGACTGAAACAAATGAACAATAAAAGTACCAAATATATATAGATAACTGAGAGGGGAAATTATCAGGAGAAATAGGGACTATGGATAGATTACTGAACACATTTTACACTGACACAGAGTATAACCTAAATAACCATGAAGCATGATGGAAAGAATCATATAAGGAAAAGTCTCAGGAAAGGAAATGGAGTTGCTTCTTTTTAAGATAGTGGGAAATATTTGCAAATTCTATAATAATAGCTAGTATTTATATAGGAATCTTTAAGGTTTGCAAAGAGCTTTATGCATGTTAACTCATTTGATCTATGACCTAAAGTTTCTCCAAGAGGTAATGATAGATATTTTCCAAGGGATCAACTCCTGTCAAACATTTCTGCAATTGATAAAGCTCCCACCAGTGCAGCAGCCACAACGAATGAAGACCTGGAAAGGAATTTTCTTAGCCCTAAGACCTAGGACCCTATTCAAATAGTTTTACATCAGAAACAAATGTGATTTTATCTGTAGAAATAGTAATAATGAATAAGAGCTAAGATTTCTATAGTGTTTATTATGTGCTAGGTAGTTTACAATTATTATGCCATTTGATCCTCACAACAACCCCGGGAGGTAGGTGCTATTATTATTATTATTATTATCCCATTTTACAGATGAAAAAACTGAGGCAAGCAGCGATTAAGTGACTTGCCCAGGGTCATACAGCTAAATAAGTATCTGAGGCCAGATTGGAACTCAGGCCTTCTTGATTCCAGGTACAGCATTCTATCCACTGTACCACTTAGCTGCCTCTTAGTGACTCTAGTATCAGGGAACCTTCCTTTTGACTTGCAGCTGAAACCTAATCTATGCATCACCATTATTACTATCATTATTGTAATCCTGTGAACTTCTTGAAAGTATAGACTATCTTTTTCTTTGTCTCCCTAGCAAACTCCCTTAGTTCCATGATTTGCAAAGAGATGAACATATAATAAAAGCCATTTATTCGTTCGTTCATTCATTCATTCATTCATTCAGTGATAGATTATGTCTGCTGAGGACCAAACCTCATTAAGTGTGGGAGAGGTTCATTACTAGAAGTTGGTCATTATAGAGAGTAGATAAATATAAGAATAAATAAATACATAGATAAAAATTCAAAATCAATCTTATGTAAATCCCCTTCTGTTTCATCAAGGACAATGCCAGAGTGATGGAAATAGAGATTATAAGAATCACATGCAGTTGTTAGATCAAATGTTAATTTAAATGTTGGTACTTTCAAGAAGCTAGCAGCAAGGTGGCCTAGTGGATAGAGTTCCAGACCTGAACTTAAGAAGTGTCTTTTCTGAGTTCACACCTAGTGTGACACTTAGTAGCTTTGTGACTCTGGGCAAGTCACTTAACCCTGTTTGCCTCAGTTTCCTTATCTGTAAAATGACCTAGAGAAGGAAATGAAAAAAAATCATTCCAGTATCTTTGCCAAGAAAACTCCAAAAAGAAAACTCCAAACACAAAAAATTGGAACATGACTGAAATGACTCAATAACAATAACTTTTAAGGGGTGATCCATTATCTTATAGGTAAGGAGTTGTCCTAAGCATGGAAGAATTGAACCACAACCATATTGATGCTTTGATGATAGATCAGAGGTTCTCAACCTTCCTAATGCCCCGACCCTTTAATACTCATATGGGCGTATCTGCATGTGGGCGGACTGCCTGGAGATGGATAGAGGAGTGAGGTCTGGGTTCTTAAGGCCATCGGAAATATGTGTTTTCCGATGGTTTTAGGCTACCCCTGTGAAAGGGTCATTTGACCCCCAAAGGGGTCATGACCCACAGGTTGAGAACCACTGCTATAGATGGACAAAAGAAATTCCTGCCAATTAGATGTATGGCTCAGAGCTCTTCCCCAGAGATGTGAATAAATGCATTATCATTAGCCCTAAGTCAGCAGACTTCATTTTGTGGAACACTCGGTCATTTTGCCTTGCCCTGATCATGCTGAGCTAAGGAAAAAAAAAAAGATCATTATGAAGATAATCACAGCTTATATGTTGCAAAATTTGAAGAAGGAAAAATTCTCTAGAGAACTTGACAAGATACTTCCAGCTAAATCAGTATAAGCTTTGGTTTTCTATAGCTTCAATGCAAAGACTAAGAGGAGCAAATATAAGTAAGAAAATGAAAAGAATAAACTATTTCTTAATCTAGTATCAGATATATGCATATACACACACATATAATACATAAATTGTTAATTTTTTAGATGGATGAGGTTGGAGACAGCTATTAAACTCCTATTTACAACATCATAGGGTGGTAGACTATCTTTCCTAGCACTTAGCACACAGCTCTTAATAAATGGTTGTTGATCAACTGACTTAAATGTACAATAAAAAAGAAAATAAAAAAAATGGTCAGATGTTGTTTGTAAAAAAAAAAAGCTTTATATTGATGGGGATGTAGTTATGTGAGATGGTATCTTAATCAATTAACCAGCCAGTTAATCAAAGTACAAGTATTAAGTTCTCGCTATAGCCAGGCACTGAGCTAGGCTCTGGGGTTACAAAGACAAAAATATCCTCAAGGATCTTATATTTTTTGGGGAGAATATAGAGAAAAATATATATGTATACATATAGCACAGAGGCATAGAGAAGTATAGTATAGAAATATATAATATAAAATATAGCAATATATAATACATATTTAAATATAACAATAGTAATAGGTTAAATTAGTAGTAATACTAATAGTAATAGAATAGTAATAGTAACAGTAATAGAAAATATAGTATAAATATGTACAAACATACAAAGAAATTTGTGGGTGGGGAGGCATTAGCAACTAGGAGATCAGGAAAATTCTCACACATAGAAGGTGGCATTTGCAAAAATCTAGAGATCCCAACAAGTGGGGTTAAGGAAGGAATGCATTTCAGGCATGGGGAACAGCTCGTACAAAGGCATGGATAAAGGAGCTGGAAGTCTTATTTGTGTAGACCAAGTAAGCCAATTTTGCTGTACTGTATAGTGTGTGAAAGGTAGTAATGTATAATCAGTCTAGCAAGCTAGGTAGATGATGTCATCTCAGTCAACTAATAGTACCGTCTCTTATATTTTTCATTCTTTTGCAATTTTCCTAAGATATCTTGAAAATTTATCTTAGCTTCTTTAAGCTGTGTGATCTCCAGTGTGGAGTCCTTCTATGTGAATTTGATCAGGTCCAGCCTGTTCTCCCAACATCACCTTCTTAAATGCCACTGCTATTTATTCCCATAGCCCTTGGTATTATGTAGTATTTCTGTAAAGATGAGTTCACAAGATGGTGGAAATGATGCTGGAAAATGTGGTTAGGGATCAAGGAATGAAAGCAGTCAAAAGATTATGGTCTATTTAGTCAGGAGTCTTATGCTTATAAATAGACATATCCCATCTCTAATCCCCAATTAGAAAAATAAAACCATTGTAACAAATATGCATGGTCAAGCACAACAAATTTCCATATTAGTGATGTCCAAAAAATGTGTGTTTTGTTTCATTCTGCATCTTGAGTCTGACCTCTGTGTTAGGAGGTGGGTAGCATGGTGGCTCATGACTACTTTCTCAAGAGAGACAACAGAAAGCAGTAACATAAAAGAAAGCAACACTGAAAAATTTCATTACTCTGATGAATGCAGTGACTATTTGTAATATATGAGCACCAATAGCACCTCTGGAGAGTAAGGCATACATTATTAGATGAGGCCAATGTGTAGCTTTCTTTTATTTAGCTGTACTTCTTTGTTATATGGGAGGGAGCTATTGTGTATTGGGAGGCATGAAGAGAAGTGGCAGTGATGTAAAAAAAAAATAGCATTAACAAGGAAAAGAAAGTACAATATGTTGGACATGAAGAGGACCAAAAAATATCACAACAATTGAAACTGACTGTATCTTTATATTCAGGAAATGACTCGTTACCAAAGTGGAAGTCATTTCAGAATCAGTCATCTGTGTACAGTCACAGAGTATTAGATTTGTTTGAACAAAGGTAGAACAATCAATACAAGTTTGAAGAGGGGATAAAATGACAAGTCACTTGTGATTACAGCAGATCCAACCCGCCCTATCTGAACAATCAGTCAACGGTGTGAAAGACAGGGCAAAAGTAGAAAGACTGATTTACTGTTTCTTTTATTCCCTTCTTTTTCTTCAGATTTCAAACTTTCCTTATGTTCTAGACATTAATTTAAATTGGGGAGGGGAAAAAACCCCAAGGAAAATTCTAAATGCAATGTACAAAGAGTGTTAGATTCAAGATCAAAGAATCACCGGGATTATGGCAAGGTCATATCAACTTTTTCTACTTCTAGACTTAGTTAATCTTTAGTTTTGCCTTTGTGCCTAACTTTGGGGGATCAAAACAAAATTTTGTTGAGCACCCAATGGTGCTAAAAGCAAAACGTGCTGTTGGAAAAGGAGGCCTCCAAGAGCTTTTACTTATTTATTTATTTATAGCTAAAAGCAATTCAACTAAATATTTTGTTAATTTATAGTAAATTCCAGAGGGGCCAACTAATAACCTCATTTATTTGAAGAAGTACTTAATTTGAACAGAAATGGACAAAGCTAAATACTTCCAAATATTTTTCATTCACATTTTGCCCTTGAATACATAGGCAAAAAGAAATGAGTTACAGTCCCATGACATTTTTATCAAGATGTCACGTCTCTATAGAGGCGAGAGCTGCTTAGGACACTGACAGGTGAACTGAACTAAGATCCACACCAAAAATGTGGAGGTGGGGGGGACCTGAACTCAGATCTCTGACTTTGAAGGTACTGTTTTCCATCTACAATACCAAGCTGCCTTTCCCATAGTAGCTGCAAAATAAAAGGTTAGAAAGAAGGGAGCCAAAAGGAAGTACCCCATCACCACCACTTGAGGGTGTAAAAGACTCATCATAAATCAGAAAGGTGGCTGTAGAAACTGAGCTTGAGAGCTTGTGAGGCCTGCAAAGAGGAAAAAAAAATAAAGAGGAGATAAAATCTGTGCTGATGACCTAGGTTATTCCCCATGGAGTCCAATGTAATTCTTGTGTCATGCTGTTGTTCACTTGTTTTTCAGATGTATCTAATTTTTTTTTAAACCTCATTTGGTGATTCTTTGATCTTGAATCTAATACTCTTTGTACATTGCATTTAGAATTTTCCCTGAGGTTTTTTCCCCTCCCCATCTTCACCTAACTCTCACACATGGTTCCAAGAAGTTGTAGCATGCAGAGCGACCACACACTGGTAAAGATACTGGAGTGATTTCCATTTCCTTCTCCAGCTCATTTTATGGATGAGGAAATTGAAGCAAACAGGGTTAAATGACTTGCCCAGAGTCATACAGTTAATAAGTATATGAGGCCAGACTGGAACTGACTCCAGGGCCCACACTATCCACTGGGCTACCTAGCTGCCTCCTCCTTGGGTCGTAGGATCATAGATATTGGGCTGGAAGGGACCTTAGAGGCCATGTAAGAATATTTGAGAGGACCCAGGATTTTCAAAGGAGTCTCTCAGGTGAACCAGCTGGAAGAAATCAGATCCCTTTTTGAAAGGAGATCTGTATCATCTGTTGGAGAACAGAAAACTGGAATCTGGGAGAAAAAAAAGCTACAACTAAGAGTTTGGGCCCATATGGAATGAGGACCATGGGCAGGGGGGGGGCTACAGTGGAACTGAGCTACAAGAGATGGGGCAACGGATGGGCATCAGTGTTGGCAGCTAAGCTACAGGAGATGGGGCAATTAATGACATTGGCACTGACAGCTGAGTTATAGAAGCTGGAGCCAAGGTAAGCAATAATCTAGTTCTTAGGGAGTAACCTACAACCTTTTAGTAGAAGAGCTATAGGAGAGCAGAGACTGATGGGGACAAAAAATTCTGCCCTCCATTTTCATGGAGCCTCCAACCAGGGCAATATAAGTTATGAGATAGCACTGATTTCTGGTGGAAGGATGGCCCCATTGAGCCCTCTCCAAGAGCTTGCATGTGAGTACTTTCTGTACCCATTAACTTGCAGAAAAGAAAAAGTGGTTACACTTTGAATATTCTGAGTACTTGCAAAGCAAACTCGTGGCTGTCTTTAGGGAAGTGCCAGCTTTCTATTTGAATGGGGGCCATAAGCCAGGGAATGACACTGTCTAGGCAGTCCAACCACTACTTAGGTAGTGTCATTAGAGTCTTGTATAACTTGTGTCATAAGATCATAGATTTGGAATTTGAATGGACCTTAGAGGATATCAAATTCCACCTCCTCATTTTTCAGACTCAGAGAGTGTAAGTGACTGGTCTGAGGTCATGTAAGCAGTGCTCCATCAGCATCAAAAGTGGGATGAGACAGTATGGTACTCTTTCCAGTGTACCATACTTCCTTCATGGGTGTACAGGGTGGACTAGCACCTCTGCTGTGAGTGTTTGTGGAGCCTTTTTTCAGTGCTATTCACCCACCTTTGGTGCCCATCTTCACCCAACTCTCACACGTGGTTCCAAGAAGTTGTAGCATGCATGGCAGCCACACACTGGTAAACTATCTTAGCAGACAGGCTAAACCAGGTTGAGGGTAACCAACAGGCATCCAACCTGTTGATGAGTTATGGGCAACCTCTATTCCAAGCATATGAAGATTTCCCCTTGCAGAACAGGCAGATGAGAACAATCTATTCCAGTGGGTATGAAGGCAGTTGAAGCATCAATGGGGAATGCTTAGAGCTTGATTGGGCATCAAAGAGGCCAGGGTCATCCACTGCATTATAGGCCATCATTAGTCATCTTGACTTTTGTCCTGCCATTGGACTTTGATGACTTAGGAAGAGAGAGTGAGGCTCTCAACTTTGTATAGCTCTGCCTCATTTAAATGCAGTACATGCACAAATCAAGAAATCACTTGTGGTGTCATTAGTCCTCTTCTAAAATGAAGGATAAGCAACAATGACAACAACAATTGCCTCCATATCGCACAAGCACATTAACAGGAGTCCTCTTCCCAGGACAAATGGGGACAGGGTAGAAAAAAATCATGCCTTTGTGAGAAGAGGATTCTCTATTGTATACCCTCCTTACTCACAAAACAGAGAGGAGGGATTGGTTAGTTCCTCATCACTCATTTGCTAGTAAGAAACCCAAAAGAACCATTGCAGATCCTTCCTTAATAAGTATTTTAAGTAAATATTATCAATAATAATAGCTAACCTTATAGATTGTATTTTAAGTTAGACCAACCTATTAGACTGACAGAGCAAATATTTTTGTCCCTGTTTATAACTGAGGAAACTTAGAGAGAAACTGAGTGACTTATCTATGGGCACACAGTTAAAGTGGGCTTCAGTGGAGACTTGAATATAGGTTTTACAACTTTAGGTCTAGTATTAGGAAAGTCAGCCCAAGGAGGGATGGGAATGTCTCAAAAAGGAAATTCTGAAGATACAAAAAGAAATCATTCCAATGAGGAGGAAAAGGATTTTTCTAAAGAGGCTGAAATTGATAAACAGGGAATTCATCAAGAGCATTAGATTTTTAAAAAGAAAAAAGATGGCACCAAGGGCAAATAAGATGAATAAAAAAGCTGGCACAGTCAAATAAGAAAAGTATCAGCAGTAAAGTTCAAAATGAATTGAGACTTTAAAAGAAAGGTTATATCAACAAAAAAAGGCTGTTTTTTTTTTTTTTGCTTGTTTTTAGCTCTCCTGGGAAAAGAGAAGACAGGCCCATGCTTGGAGGGAATGGATTGATGAGAAACTGACAACAGAGAGAAGAGACAGATACTCTAATCTTCTTTTGCTTCTATTTTCTCTTTCATGTAGAATGACTTTTGTACTGAAAGGACACAACAAAAATGGCTGATTGGGAGTTGATAGATTACTGAGGAGATAGAGAACACCTTCATGAGTTCAAGTCACATGGCCCTTATACAATGCATCACAGCTGATTGAAGGAACCAATAGATGTGGTTACTGAACCACTGCCAGTGATCTTTGAAGGATCGTGGAGGGATACATAAGGAACTAATTTAAATTTATAAGGATAAGAGCTATTGCCCAATTGATTAATGGTCAATGAACAGGCAGTTTTCAAAGGAAGGCATTACTGCTATCAACCTTAATAAAGGTTGTTCCTTTTTCACTAACAGAAAAGCTGCTTCAAATCACTAACACCTGTAGAAATGCAAATTAAAAATAGCTCTGAAGTTTTACATCATATTCATTAGATTGGCAAAGATAGCACATAAATGAGAGAAGAGTAGCTGATGGAGAGGATAGGAGAAAGAAGGCACATTGATTCCTTACTGGTAAGGCTGTGAATTGGTCTAGACTTTCTGGAAGATAATTTGGAACTATGCCTAAAAGGTCACTAAACTGTATACTTTTGGACCTGTAATGGCAAGCACAGAAGTAGTTCACACCTTATTTCAGCTATTGAATTAACACCGTGTTTCAGTTCAAGTTTCTTTTGAGCCTTGTATCAAGTCTGTTAAGGAACAGAATGTGTGAACCCCACAACTTGTGAACCCTGGAACTCATGTACTCCTGCAATGGGAAGGGGAGGAGCTAATGGCCATATGTGAGAAGAGGTCTTGGCTAGAGACAGCAGAACTGAGAAGAGGACTCTTGTGGTGGCAGAGTTAAGAAGAAAACTTGTGGTATCCTGTCACTCTCTCCACTTTGTGTTGATGCTTGTTTGTGATACTTTGTACAGAAGGCCTGGAACCTTACTGGAAGCCTTGAAAGAGGATTTTCTGGTTGTATGTTTACAGAAGTCCTGGAGGAGGGTTTTGGAGGTCCTGGGACTTTACTTATAATTTGTATTGACTTCTTGGACCTTGTTTGGGGGTCTGTGTTGATTTCTATGTTGATGATTTGTGTTGAGTTCTCAGACCTTGTTGGTGGGTCTGAGTTGATTTCACAGGTAGATAGTGAATTGATGATGGTGACAGCAAGGTGGATGAATATTATTGTAGCTCTGTCCAGCTTTGTCTTTTCAGAAACAGGAACTGTGAAGGACTTGAGGTGGACTTCAATATTGAAGTTCACTATGAACTTTAGAATGGAATGGTAACTGAACAAAGAACTGGACAAGGAGCTGGACAAGGAACTGGGGGTTGCCTGCCTTTGAAACCAAGTGATAGATGGAGCTGGGACCATGGAAGAGGAACCATGGAAGCTGAGAGCCAGCCTTGAGTCAAGCTGAAAGAAGACTTTACTTGGATACTGTGTACTGCCTGAGAAGATTATGATTTACTGTGACCTAGGGGTGGAGAAATTGAATTAAGGATTTTGTGATTGACTAAATGAATGTACTTTATTTAAAATTATGTGACCACTGGTGAAAACTGTGGCCATTTTAGTGATAAGTTGTTGAGTTGTGACGTGGTGAATACTGTATTTTTCTGTGATAAGTTGCAATGTTCTGAATGCTGTATTTTCATTTTCTCTGAATGTTCTACTCTGATTTGTTATTGAATAAATAGTTTGCTGTACTATGTAATCAAAACCTTGAAAGCTGTTCACAGCATTGGTCCTCTGGAAAGTTGCTTGTGCATGGCTTTACAGGACCCTACAAAAATACTACACTAGGCCTACAGCTCAAAGAGATTAAATAAAAAGGAAAAGGACCTATATATTCAAAGATAGGAATGTATATGGGTAAGTAGGTGGTACAGTGGCTAAAGTATCAGGCCTGGAGTCAGACTCTTCCTGAGGTCAAATCTGATCTTAGACATTTACCCCGAGCAAGGAACTTAACCCTCAGTTTTCTCCTCTGTAAAATGAGCTAGAGAAGGAAATGGCAAATCATTCCAGTATCTTTGGCAAGAAAATCACAAATGGGGTCACGAAGAGTAGAACACAACTGAATGACAAATGTAAAGATATTCAGAGCAACTCTTTTCAAAGTAGCCAGAAATTATAAACTAAGGAGGGGTGCTTACCTATTGGGGAATTGCTAAACAAATTATGATATATGAATCTAATGGAATATTGCCCCATGAGCACTGATTAAATGGACATTGTCATAGGAAACTGTTAAGACTTTTATAAACTGATGTATAATGAGGCAAGCAGAACTAGGAGAATATTTTATGTAGTAACAACAACATTGTAAAGAGAAACATCTTTGAAGGACATTAGATAAACTACAATAAATAATAATAAACCATGGGTCTTAAGGACTGAGGATGAAGTATGCTACTGACCTGCCAGAGATGTGATAACTTAAGAGTCAGAATAAACACATATTTTTGTGCATGGCCAGTGTGGGAATTTGTTTTGCTGGACTATGCAGATTTGTGCAAGGGTTTTCTTTTCCATTAAAAAAAAGTTCAGTGTGTGTGTGTGTGTGGGGGGGAGTGTTGTAGTAGGGAGAGATAATAAATGCCTTTTATTTTTTTTTAAAGAAAGATTCTGGAAAGCAATGGATTGCAGGACTGGAGACAGACAAATGTTATCTCATTTTTCAAAAAGGACAAGAGAGCGGATTCTGTAAATGATAGGAAATTAATATTTGTCTTAATTGCTGAAAAAATTAGATAATACTAATGGGATGATTGATAGAAGAATAATCATAAAGAATCAGCATAATTTTTTAAAAAATAGGTCTTGCCATACTAACTTCATTTCCATTACTGACAAGGTCATTAGCCTGATGGGTCAGTGGAACACTGTTTTCTTAGATTTTTGTAAAGCATTTGACACTGTCCCTTAATTTATTCTTGTGGGAAAAAAAGAGATATATTAGATAGTTAGACGGCCACTTATCCCATAACCCCTTATCCAATCTGTTGCAAAGCCTTGTTGATTTCACCTTTGTAATATCTTTCAAATGTGCCACCTTCGGGGCGGCTAGGTGGCACAGTGAATAGAGCACCGGCCCTGGAGTCAGGAAGACCTGAGTTCAAATCCGGCCTCAGACACTTAACACAAAAATCTAGCTGTGTGACCTTGGGCAAGTCACTTAACCCCAACTGCCCTCCAAAAAAAAAAAAGCAAAACAAATGTGCCACCTTCTTTCCTCTGACACTTCCACCGACTCTGGGGCAGGCTTTCATCACCTCACGCTTGGACTCTTGCAATAGCCTGCTGGTTCATCTGCCTGACCCAAGTCTCTCCCCACTCCAATCCATCCTTTATTCAGCCACCAAAGACATTTTGCTAAAGCATAAGACTGACCATATTACCCTTTGACTCAATAAACTCCAGTGGCTTCCTGTCACTTCCAGGATCACAGGCAAAGCCCTGCATAACCTAGCCCACTCCTACATTTCCAGTATTCCTACACCTTACTCTCTAACATGTAGTCTTCAGTCCACTGACACTAGACTCCTACATGTTCCTCAAACAAGACACTTCATCTTGCATCTCTGGACATTTATTTTGAACTGCACT
>CM053593.1:237990238-238002672 GCA_028646575.1 Pseudocheirus occidentalis | reverse complement strand
GAGGCTTCTCAGCATCACACAGTTAAAAGACAACTCTACAAGTCTCAGGATGGAAGGAGATGACTACATTCAGAGAAAGATCCAGAAAGATCAGAGTTTAAAAGGAGACTGAAGCAATGCAAGCTAACATTCTTTTCGATGTTTGGCTTTTGTTTCTCTTTTCTCATTGTTCACTCCATTGGCTATAACACCTATACAACCAGACTATTGTACAACGTGAAGGAGTTTGCAGAGCCTATACATGATTGTATGCCACCATGGCGGGGAAGGGGGTGGGAAGGAAGGGGAGAAAAATCTGAAACTCAAGTGACTCTGGAACTGAATCTTGTAACCTAAAAGTAAACAAAGAAGTCAATAAAATTAAAAAAAAAAGAAATTGCATTTTATCTTCAGATTATATTCCTCACTTTGGAAGTTTTAAAGTTTAGCAAATAATGCTCTTGGGGTGGCTAGGTGGCGCAGTGAATAGAGCCCTGGCCCTGGAGTCAGGAGGAGTTGAGTTCAAATGTGACCTGAGACACTTAACACTTACCTAGCTGGTTGGCCTTGGGCAAGCCACTTAACCCCAATTGCCCTGCCCTCTCCCATCCAAAAAAAAAAAGCAAAAAAAAAAAAGTGAAAGAAAAGAATGCTCTTTGGAATACACATTCAAAACAAGTGACTAAATAAAATTAATGGCACAAATTATTATAAACCACATATTTCATGTGTAAAACAATTATAAAAATGTATACATTAGTATATTTATGTAATATAACTTATTAATTACATACAGTTAATCATTAAGTAAAATATGTTGCAGCTATAATATATGATTAATCTATAAAAACAATCAAGGTAAATGGTGATGGGAGTCAGTTTAATTTATTCTCAGGTACAATGTATGTATGATCTTTATCATATTTAGATATTTACAACTCTGTTGTAATGAGGCCAGAGGGTAAAATTTAACTACTATTAATGATGTAGTTAACAACAACAACAAAAATCCTCCAAAAAGAAATCTGACCATATTCTTTGTACAAAAGCCAAGGAATTTTGAGTTGGAGTAGTTACTAAATGCATTCCTTCTTTCTGAAGTCATAATATGGCATGGATTTGGCTGTTGTGAATTTCTCCATGGTGCCTTGCAAAATCTTTATCATTTGTTTTAAAGTAGCAGAGAAATAATAAACAAAGTGAAAAACTAACTATTGAACAGGCAATGTACTTAAAAAAAACTTCATGATACCAAACATGTTTCTTTTCTTCTCTTTTGGGGAAGTATTTATATCCCAAGTAAGAAAATTTAAAACCTGTATTTGAGGTCTAAGTGAATTAGTCCCAATACCTTTGTTTAAAAAAAAAATAGGAAGGAACAAAAGAGAAAAAAAGATAGACAATAAAAAAATAATAAAGAGAATGGAAATTCTATTATTTTATGGAAATTTATCAAACTTTTAAAATTCTTAAAATTGTATTTAAATATTGACTGGTTGCTATCAGATTATTTTAACAAGATTAACTTATACAATCTGTTGTTTGATGAGATAACATATATAAAACTTATTTGCAAACCTTAATAGTGTTATATAAATGCTAGCTATTATTATTATTATTGTTATTAATTTAGCAGCATTTGTTAAGTGCTTACTATGTTCAAGGCACCCTGCTACATCCTGAAAGAGAGAGAGAGAGAAAGAGAGAGACAGAGACAGAGACAGAGAGACAGAGAAAGAGAGAGAGACAGAGGCAGAGACAGAGAAAGAGACACACGTAAAGATAGAGATAGAGAAAGGAGAGACACGGAGAAAAAAAAGAGAAGGAAAGAGAGGAAAAGAGAAGAGAAGAGAAGGTGATATATCTCAGAGCTTGGGATAAGTTCCTGGCTCTCTTGATGATTAGAATCAATCTTAAATGGAGGCCAAATAAATTTATTTGCCTCATCCCTTAGTTGAAATCACAGAAGTAAAAAAGGAAGTGTGATACTTTTTGTTTGTGTATAACAGTCATCACATTTGGATGTAATCTGCCCTGCCACCATGGAATGGAACTCTTCCTTCTTACAGAGAAAAATCTTTAAAGTACTTGTACATAGTTATCATGGCTCTGTTAAGTCTTTCTTCTCTTTGTTATATATCCCCAGTTCCTTCAACTGATCCTCTATGGCATGAATTTAATATCCTGGCTGTACTCATCAAGAAATTCTTTAGACTATCAATTTAAAGGAGAAATTGGGCTAATTTCCAAAATATGTCTTTTCTAACTGAATACTGTTCTTCATATGTTGTCTGGAAAGGGCAAAACACAGTAATATGAGTCTTACTCCCCCTCCATGACCCTTCTCTAGTTCTGGACACTACATATCTCTTAATGCAGTTTTTTTTAACTGTCATCATATTGTTAACTCATGTTTAGTTTGCAGTCCACTAAAACCCTGTCTTTTCCTAATGAAGTGCTATTTAGCTATGTCTCCCCCAACTTGTGAAATTGTTTTTTTGAACCCCAGTGTTAGATTTTACATTTATCATGATTATGAGGATAATGATATAGAGGAATTTTGAGGTGTCAGGAGAAGAAGCAAGACAGATGCCCTCATTTTTTTTTCAGTAAAGTCAGAGGTAAAGTAATCAGCTCTGAGAGAAATTCAGGGTGATGGGGCCTTATGGGGAAGAGGAGAAAATTTGGAGCAATGGTAAACGAGTTATTCCACCTTCTGTCTTTGGGCATTCATTTTCATTGACTCCCCTCCCTGCAATTCTCTCCCTCTGTATCTCAGCCTCCTCACATCAGTGGATTCCTTCAGGTCACAGCAAAAATCCCTCCTGCAAAAAGCTCTTCCTTGTACCACCCACAAGATAAATCGATTATATCTAATTTATCTTGTATGTCCTGTATCTTCTTTCTATATAGTGGTTTGCATATTGTCTTCCCCCTTACACTGTGAGCTCCCTCAGCACATGGAATGTCTTATACTTTTCTTTGTATCCCAAGCACTTAGAACAGCGCCCAGCATGCAGCAGCTACTTAATAAATGCTTGTTAACTGGACTTGACTGGACATGATAGGGAATTAATCAAGAAAGCATTAAGGGAGTGCCATGCTCAGTTGAAACTGAGTAACATGAATTTATAGTGGAGCCAGCCAAGCACATTTAGGTAGCCTTCACCAGCAACATCTAATGACATCATTTAGGAACTGAAGAACAGGAGCAGGTAAAGCAATTGTTGGAGTTGATGAAGATTGAGGAATGGCAAGTAGGTAAGTAATAAAAGAAAGATGAGAGGAGTGAGGAAAAGAGATAGTCAAGAGTGCAGGATGGTGCATAGTTAACTATTTAACTATAGGGTCAAAAAAGAAGGAAGGAAAATGAGTCCAGAATAGAGATAACTAATGGAATGGAAAAGCAGGGAGGGGTGGAGGTATTAGAGCCCACAGTGATGGCAAACAATAGATTTAGAAGGAGGGAAGAAATGAAAGAAATGAAAGGATGGGAGATTACAATCAGAGAGGGGAATTTTAGCATCCCATAAAAATGCCCCATCACATGATAATAATAAACATTAATTACCACAGAAAACATAGAGAAACTAAAATCTTACAAGCAGCAAATTCAATGCATTTATTTTTCTGTACTGCCAGCAATCAAATAAAATATTATTTTTTCCATCATACCATTTAGTTTTGTTTTCAAGAAATAATATGTAATGACTGGGCTACAAAATGTATTTCTAACCAGTTATTAAAAAAAATTTTAAAAAAGTTAAGCACCAATAAAATAGGAAAAAACCATAAAGGCAAAGTCACACTAACCAAAAAAGATAGATCACATTAATCATGAGCAAGTTTCATCAACAATAAATAAACTCAGACTACCATGGTACTTTAGTTATCAGGCTTGGTGGATGAGTTGTGGGTTCTGGCTAATCGAATTTTCTGGCTAAGTGAACCTGAACTTATTTATGCAGCAAAGATACTCAAGGGAAGGATGCTCCTGAATAAGATGTGTAGACTTGAACCTCCAAATACCTTTTCAGATGTAGGTAACTAACACAATCCTTTAGTCATGTACCTATATCAAGAAAAATAAGCACAAATCTTTCATCCACTAACCAGGTCATCCCCAGTATACAATGATAGAATCATAGGATTTTGGAACTGAAAGGGACCTCAAGAGACACATAGGACCAAGGTACACAGTTAGACTTGTTCTCGCTGACTTTGCCTGGGGAAAACTAACATTGAGAGAGGAAAAAAATATTTCTGCAAGATGTAGAAACTAGAAAACTTCAGAAGTCCAAGAAAAAAAGGAAAAGAAAATCTAGTTAAAGATGTAAGAAGCCAGAGATGAATCTTCAAAGCAATGGAGCATTGGAAAGTACTGAATACAAATGGTACTAGCTCATGTTTCTATATGGTTTATAAAGCGCTCTCCTCACCGTAACCATACGAAGTAGGAAGTTAATCTTATCGACCCAATTTTATAGCCAAGGAAATAGGCACAGAGAAGTCAGATGACTTACTAATAATCATATAACTTTTAGATGTCAGAGGCAGGATTCACATTCAGGTCTTTTGACTGTCTTTCCAATATGTCATGCTGTCTTTAAAGAGACAGTGATACAAATCTTGATATAGAACTACTCTTGACAAGCAGATTAAGCCATAAATGGACGCCAATTTGTTTCCCTCAGCTAGAGGATGAAACCACAGAAGTAAAAAGCAATTTTTTTTAAAAAAGCTCTTGAGATATGACAGACAAATGGGCTAAAAACCTACATGTTGATTAACAATGATTGTAGTACTTTCTGTGGGTCCCATTAGCTTTTATTCCGCACTTATAGTTTATGGACATTGTGATGTTTAAAAAGTTCGAGGGACATAGTTTCTGGGTAATTTAATTGTTTTATTAATAAACCTAGCATGCTATTAATAAAAGATGTCTATGATACCCTTGAATGCCAAAGACCCCTCAAGGTGGTGGGCTTACCCCATGTCCTTGGACGAGCAGGTGTTCCTGAGGGTGGCAACCTGATTGGTTGATGATTAATGAAAGAATTAATATTACAATAAGAGGTGGGCTATATTACAATGAAGGTCTTGAGGTGTGTGACACTGAGCACCCAAGTCTTGGTCAAATAGACATACCACCTCTCTGATAAAAGGGAGAAACCATATTTTCCTAGAGCTGTCCAAGTAAACACAATGAATAGGAATCCACCCATTTACTGAAATTGAGAATTTCTTTTACTGTTTTTTATTAGATCTTAGTCTGGGTAAGTCTTTGAGCAAGATTTCCTACACTGGATTTCTGGATGAGGAAGTAGAAAAATGGACAAACCTTGGTCCTGATTCAATAATTAATTATTAATATAAGAAAGAAATAATAGTTTCTCCCAATACCTTGTTGGCCATTCTTGACATGGATAAAAATCTTTGAAGGTGACTTTGAAAGCTTCCTCTCCCTCCTTGCCCTTTCCCTCTCCTTCTCCTCTCCTTACTTCAGGAACTTTTTGACTGAATCTTCACATTTACAAAGCACAGAACCCACCCAACACTTCCAGGTCTCCAGTTACTTGAACTATTGGCTAACCATGAGAGAGGAAGATGAAGGTGGTTGGGGGAATTATTGTATTTTATCTTTTGGCCTAATATTGCTGATACATTTTAAAGCTTTCTACACTCAATAATATTTTTACTATCCCCAAAATGTGCCTTGCTTCTTCTAATATTAACCAAAATCACTACATATACATTGATTTCCAGAAACTTAGACTAAAGGTATGCAGTGAAAAGTGTCTAGGCCAAGAGATTTGCAGGGGCTTGAAGGGAGCAGGATGACAAATATTCAGCTGAAATTAGGAGGAAATATATCCATCATTGGAATGTTCATAAATACCTGGAGGTGTTAGGTTACTTATATTTTCTACTGGCTTTTTGGATTTGTATAGACAATCTAAGAGGAAGCATTTTCTTGCACTAGAGATATCAATCAATAAATCATTAAGTCAATCAGTAAGAATTTATTAAGTGGCCAATACATGCCAGGCAGTGTGACAGTCTTCGGTCAAATAGAACAAATTCCTATGATAATTTTAACCAAAGTAAATAGAGACTGAGAACATGATTTTTTTTTGGGCACCACTTTCTGAGTCCTTTGGGAACATAAACTTATTCCTTTGAATGTCTCTTTTAGGTCATCGTTCATTAAAGACAGGATAAAAGCTAAGGACAGCCTTTGAGTATAACATTTCACTCATGCAAGGCCTAGTAGAACTACAAAATCATTTTGTGTCTACCTTATATTCAACCTATTCTAAACCATCCTATGGGGGAGATGAAGAGATTAAAAAAAATAGAGAGTGCCCGTTCACAAGAAGGATATCAAAAAGTCAAATGTCATTTAAGTTAAATGTCTTTAATGTAGCAGCTGCCAGCCAGGCCAACTATCCTATGATTTTTCTCCAACTTTGCCTGACTTTTCAGACTCTATCCAACATTGATAAAACCTTTGGCACCGAATCCAATGTATTATCTCTATTATCAAATGAAACAATACATAAAGCACTCTGCAAACTTTAAAATGCTGTATAAATATTAATTGTTATTATTACCAGGAGAAAATGTTTCAACCTTTGATAGGCATGTTGACTAATAGGAATGCAAGGCAGAAATTATTCCAAGAGATTTACCTGTAAAGAGAGGAACATAGCAACACAGCAATTCAAACACCCAGCTCTGGGTCTCTGCCACATTTTTCTCACCTACCTGATGGCCCTAATGACAGTTTTCAGTGGTGGTGTGAGGTCTTCTACTGAAACATCACATTGACATCCTTTTTCATCATACACATCATCTGTTCCAAGAGCAGTGTCAGCTGCAAGATAAAATTATGAGTTGAGTAACAAATCCTTAAAACAAAACCAATGATTTAGAGCACAACCTGGTGTTTGACTTTAATTTAAATATCACCACTGCATAAGCCAAAAATGCAAATCATCTAATCTAAGATGGGCAGGTGGTCTGATCTTAGCCAATCTTCAGTGCCTTCAGAGCCGGGTGGCTCCCATGTCTGGGACATTCTCTTCCTTGTTTCCCATCTCTTAGAATCCTTCCAAGCTCAGCTGAGGCATTACTATGTTTGTTGTTCTTCAGTTGTGACTGACTCTGCCTGCCTATACCACTGGCTACCTGCAGCCTTTTCTGACTTCTCTACATGCCAGTGTCTCTCCCCTCAACACTCCCAAAGTATTTTCTATTTGTTTTCTTCATATTTTGTAGATTACACACACACACACACACACACACACACACACATATATTCATGTTGTCTTCCTCAATAGATCATAAAATTCTTGAGGGCAGGAACTCTTTATCTTTTGTCTTTAGTACTTCTAGCACCTAACAACTACCTGATGCACTTCGTAAGTGTTGATTCCTTGATTAAAAATAAATTGGTCTCTTTGTGCTGTCATCTTCCTTCCTGTATTACTTCACAGCAGGGTCACAAAATTTAACAGAATTCGATATTTATGTGTTGTAATAGCCTACTGGTTGTCTCCATGTCAACCCATCTTCCACTCGGCTGTCAAATTAATCTGCCTTAATCACAGGTTTGACCATATCACATTTTTATTCAATAAATTCCGGTGGTTCCTCATTCCCATCAAGATAAAATATAAAATCCTTTGTTTGGTTTTTACAGTTCTTCATAACTTGACTCCTTCCTACCTTCCCAGTTTTCTTACACCTTACTCTCCTCACACATATTCTGTGACACACTGACACAGCTGCCTTGCTATTCATTGAACTCAACATTCTCTTTCTAGATTGATCACTTTTACTGTCTCTTCCCATTTGGAATTTTCTCCCACTTCACCTCTGGCTCCTGGTTTTTCTGGTTTCCTTCAAGACTCACCTTCTTAAAGAAACCCTTCTTAGTCCCTCTTAATCTTAGTCCCTTCCCTCTTAAATTATCTCCAATTTGTTATACACACACATCTTTGATTTATCACATATCTGATTTATCAATTCTCTCTCTCTCTTTCTTTCTTTCTCTCTTTCTTTCTCTCTCTCTTTCTCTCTCTCTCTCTCTCACTCTCTCTCTCTCTCTCTCTCTCTCTCTCTCTCTCTCTCTCTCTCTCTCTCTTTCTCTCACTTGTTTGAGGGTAGCTAGGTGGTACAGTAGATAGAGTGGTAGGCTTGAAGTCAGGAAGACCTGAGTTCAAATACGGCCTCAGATACTAGCTTTGTGACCTTGGGCAGGTCACTTAACCATGGTTGCCCCAGTTTCCTAATCTGTAAAATGAGCTGGAGAAGGAAATAGCAACTATTTCAGTATCTTTGCCAAGAAAACTTCAAACAGGGTCACAAAGAGTCAGACATGAGTGAACAATGACTATCTTGTTTCTACGTTTGCTTGTTGTTTTCCTTGTCAGACTGTGAGCTCCAATGCACATTCATGCCTACATTTTATCAGATATAATACTGTAGGAAATCAAGAGGTTTTTATACCCTGTCCCTGTTATTTCATTGTTTTGCATTAGTTGGGTAAACTCTAAGCAGGCTCTATAATAAAACCACATGATATACAACATTTCAAAATGAATTTTCATTACTATTCATTATCATAGTTACTTTAAGATATAGGTTTTAACCTAGTTCCTACATGTGAAGAAAATGTGACATCTCTTGTATCTAGCTTCACTTTATCAAGGGAAAGAGTGCTGGGCTTGGTGAAGTCAGGATGATGTGAGTTTAAATCCAGCCTCAGATATGTACTAGTGGTGTGACCCTGACAAGTCACTTAACTGTGAGCCTCAGTTTACTCATCCATAAAATGGGGATAAAAATAAACACCTACCTCACAGGGTTGTTGTGAGGATGAAATGAAATAATTGTGACATACTTAGCGCAGTGCCTGGCACACAGTAAGTACCACATAAATATTAGCTCTTTTTAATTTTTGCAGCAATCATGGTTAAGTGACTTGTCCAGCCAGGGTCCTTAGAATTTGTAAGCATTTAAGGCTGGATTTGAACTCAGGTCCTACCAACTCCATGGCCAGTGCTTTACCCACTGCACTACCTAGCTGACCCTCTAGGACTTTTCACATAGGCATAGGCTAATCAGTCTCCCCTCTTTCAGACATTTTACCTTTTTTTATTTTTTTTTAATTTTAAAAAATTTTTTGGAGGGCAATTGGGGTCAAGTGACTTGCCCAAGGTCACATGGCTAGTTTTTTTTTTTTTTTTTTGGGTAGAGTGTCTAAGGACAGATTTGAAGCCAGGTCCCTCTGACTCCAAAGCTGGTGCTCTATTGACTGAGCCACCTAGCTACCCTGACATTTTACCTTTCAATCCATCCTAGCTAGAGTCATTTATTTGGAACACACAGCCCTGACCATGTCATTCTGTTAAAAACCTTCTGTAGTTCCTCATGGCTTACCCTCCCCCCCCAAAAAAAAGATCTAGACCTTAGTTTGACATTCAAAGTCCTTCGTGATCTAGTTTTGACCTTCAATTCAACCTTTCCAGGCAAAAATAATAGATTATTCTTTTCATACTTTGAATTCCAGTCAGAACTGGGCTTTTTACTTTCTTTCCCCAAATCTGATGTTTTTGCCATTCCCTCCTCTGTTCATGTTTTTTTTTTCACCTATGCCTAGGATTATTCCCTCCTCAACCTGCCCCTGCACCTAACCCTTCCCTGCATTTTCACTTTGCAAGGTCCAGGTGAAAAGGTATTGATTTCTCCAAAAAGCCCTGATCTCTGAGCTGGTAATGATCTCTCCCTTATCTAATATCATAGTACTTTGTCTTATGCACTTGCTGATTATATTCTGACATGTGTCAAATGTATTCATGTGCATTCACCTCCTCTAATGGCAGAGACCTGCCTTCTTTATCTTGTACCTCACATAGTTTCTTGTTGTTCAGTTGTTTCACTCATGTCCAACTCTTCATGACCCCATCTGGGCTTTTCTTGGCAAAGATACTGGAGTGATTTGCTGTTTCCTTCTTCATCTCATTTTACAGATGTGAAAACTGAGGTAAACAGGGTTAAGTGACTTGCCCAGGGTCACAGAGCTAGCAAGTTTCTGAGGCTGGATTTGAACTCAGATCTTCCTGACTTGGCACTCTATTCACTGTGCTTCCTAGCCACCCAGTTCCTAGCACAGTGCATTGCATAGTTGATGCTTAGTAAATGCATATTGAATAAATGAATGGACCAATGGAAAAGTGAAGTAGGTTGAGTTTTAATATATAATGATGATGATGATAGTAATAAACTTTTATATAGTACTTTTCCTCAACACAACCCTTTGAGGTAGGTAGTATAAATATTATTGTTCTCATTCTGAAGATGAGGAATATGAGATTCTGAGAGGATAAATGACCTGTCCATGACAAGTAAACATCTCAGGTAGAATATAATGCAGATAATTAGACCCCAGGTCTAGGAGGCCATACCTATGATATTGTACAGTCTCCTTATTTTAGATTCTAGCTTTATCTACTAAGGCAATATCAACATTCAGGCAGAGTAGTCAAGGGTGAAATTGGTAGAATCTCAATCCTCTTTGGGTTGGTGCAAGGAAAGATGGTAGAACATGCAGTCTTGGTTGTCATGGCTTGAGAAAAGAGCTGAATAGAGACTTCCCCTTTCCCTTTTCCTGAAATGTGTTTGAAAATCACTAAGATACTGAAAATGCCATCTTTCTGTTTTCTAAGTACCTTGGGTAATCAGTCCTCCTGCCATTGATGCAATTATTACAGATATTAAATGCTTACACTAGAATGCTTAAAGGCTTTAAAAAAATCAACAAATCCATTTGACAATCATCCATGGGTAGAAAAGATTTTTAAAAAAATAAGTGCTTATTTATATAACTTTTGTTTTTACATCACCTACATTTCTCATTGAATCCCTTCTGTCATCTCCTCCCAGAGAGCCATCTCTTATAATAAAGAATAAAAAGAGAGGAAAGAAAAAAAATTAGGCAAAATTCACTAATATTTCAAAAAGCCTAATGTTATATGCAGTATTTGGTCTCTTGTTACCCAATTCTTTAAGGAAGTTGGGGGAGGTGCATTTTTACATCTGTTCTTTAAAAAAAAATTTATTTATTTAGGAGGAGGGAAGGCAATTGGGGTCAAGTGACTTGCCCAAGGGCACACAGCTAGTTGAGTGCCAAGTGTCTGAGGCCGGGTTTGAACTCAGGTCTTTCTGACTTCAGGGCTGGTGCTCTATTCACTTAGCCTCCTCGCTGCCCCACTTTCTTCTTTGGGGCTAAATTTGAACATTATAATTTCCCAGCATTTACTTTCTATTGTTTTGTTGTTGACATTTCCATTTCCATTGCTATAATCATTATATACATATATATGCATATGCATACACATATATACATATTTGCATACACATTTTTCTCTTCATTTCATTTTGTACTAGTTCAAATAAGTCTTTTATATGTTTCTCTACACTCATATTTATTTCCTATAGCAGAGCAATATTCCATTACATTTATATGTCACAATTTATTTAGCCATTCCCCATGTACTTTGGCATGTACTTTGTTTTCAGCATTTGCTAAAAATACTGCTATAAGTATTTTGGTGGATATGGGGACTTTCTTTTTGTCATTGAGTACCCAGTGGTGGAAACTTTGGGTCCAAGGATAGGAATAGTCTCATCATTTTCTTCTAATAATTCCAAATTTCTTTCCAGAATGGTTGGCCCAATTCACAACTACACTAACAATACACCACCACCTAATTCAGGCCCTCATAACTTCAAGCCTGGACTTGGCAACCATCTACTGGTTGGTCTCCAAATTTCAAAACTTTCTTTACTCTAATTCATCCTCCATTCAGCTATCAGATTGATCTTCCTTAAGTTCAGGACTGATCATATCACCTTTTTTATTCAACAAATACAGTGGTTCCCTCTTCCTATCAGGATAAAGTATAAAATCCTAGGTTTGACTCTTTTTTTATTCTTAAATTTTTATTTTTAGTTTTCAACATTCATTTCCACAAGACAGTTTTTCTCCCATCTTTCCCCTACCCCTACCCCAAAATAGCAAACCTACTGAATACCCTTTCCCCCAATCTGTTCTCTCTTGTATCCTGCTCCTTCACCCCCCTAACTTTCTAGTAGGGCACGATGGATTTCTATACACCAGTAGTTGTATATCTTATTTCCCAGTTAGGTGTAAAAAGCAAAATTTTAAACATTTGTTTCTAAAACTGTTAGTTCCAGATTTTTTCCCGCTTGTTCCCTCCTCACCCACCCCCACTGGGAAAATAAGCAATTCAATATAGATTGTGCATGTGTAGTTATCCAAATCATTTACATAGTACTTAAATCATGAAAAACTATCTCCCTCTATCCTATCCCGCCCCCCACATATTCTATTTTCTCCTTTGACCCTATCCCTTTAAAAAAAATGT
>CM053593.1:237943636-237989738 GCA_028646575.1 Pseudocheirus occidentalis | reverse complement strand
GGTTATCCTCATGTCTGCTGTTTTGTTGAGGCTAGGGTCAAGTCTCCATCTACAACACTACCCAAAATAGATCCAAGGTAATTGTCAGGAGAAAGCACTAGCAGTTGAAATGAATCACCAAGGTTTAATATTGAAGGCAGCTCTCAAAATGAACCTTAAAAGAAGATAACGACTTTAAGAAGTTGAAGTTAGGGAGAGCATGTTGGGTGGGAGAAACAGGCAATGCAAAGGCATGGAGATGAGAGATTAAGTTTCTTTTGTGAGGAACAGTAAAAAGGTCAGTTTATCTGGACCACAAAGTACACGAAGGGGAGTGGTTTCTAATATGACCAGAAAGATAGGTTAGATCTAGGTTATAAAGAGCTTTAAATGATAACGAAGGGGTTTGTCCTCTGTCCTTCAGGTATTAAGAGCTAGAGTATCTTATTAATCAGTCCCATACTTTAGGAAAATCATTTTGGTGACTAAGTGGAAGATAAATAAGAGAGAAGAGTGTGTGGAAGCAGAGAGACCAATTAGAAAGCTGCCAGATGAGAGATGTTGGGAGCTTGGACTAGGGTAGAGACTATATGAATGGAAAGAAGAGATGCTGTAGAACTAAAAATTGATTTAGGGACAGCTTGGTGGCTCAGTGAATAGAGCATGAGTCCTGGAGTCTGGAGGACCTGAGTTCAAATCAGACACTTAACATGTACTAGCTGTGTGATCTTGGGCAAGTCAACCCCAATTCCCCCTCCAAAAAAGCAAAAAAAAAAAATACTGTGATTTAACAACTGAGTAGATGTGTGAGGAGCCTGAGGAACTTGAGGAAGATACCAGGAATACAGACCTGTGCCCTACACAGAAAGAGAAGCATTGATTTAGATACAAAAACATGAAAAATTCCACAAGAAGGAAAGCATCGCCCAGTGTGTAAACTGTGTTAGGAACTCATATCTCCTGAACTGTCCTGGCATTGAACTCTTGTTTAGTCTGACTCAGGTTAGATCTCATTGCACACCCCTTTGAGATTTCTCATGTAGATGTCACATTCTGTCTTTGGACTTTCATCCCAGTGCTCTTAAGAGCTAATTATTGCCCCGTACAACAATCTCAAGCTTCTGACTTTTCTCAGAGCAGGAATCTGTCCCTATATTTCCTAGTTCCCTGGTTCAGGGTTCTTACTGGCTAACATTTATATAGCAGTCACTGCATTCTGGGCACTGTGCTAAACACTTTACAATTATTATTTCATCTGATCCTCACAGCAACCCCAGGAGGTAGGTGTTATTATTATCCCCATCTTACAGATGAGGAAAGCGAAGCAAAGAGATGTTAAGTGACTTGCCCAGGGTCGCACAGCTAGTAAGTGTCCAATGCCAGGGGAGTCTTCCCGACTCCAGGCCTTTTTCTCCTGTGCCACCAAGTTGTTGAGTATGCCTCAATGCCAATTATTAATACTGCGGGTGCCCTATCAAAATTATAATTTAGCTATGTCTATCAAAATATGTGAACAAGAACATCCTTAATTTCTTTTGTCCTAATACTTGCCAATCGGCAATATTCAGTAACACTAAAGCAACTACATAAGGAGATATTATGTACTTGTGTAAGACACCAAGTATTTTCGCTTTCAAATCAAAGCCATTCTTTGTATTGACCGAGTACATAAGTCATATATTATCTTGGCATCTTAAGCTAAGCAAATTGTGCTATCTGTTCCTATGTTCCCAGACCGTTAACAATTGTCAACTAATTTTTCTTATAGGCTAGAGTTTGAAAAATAGTCTGCAGAAATACTGGCAAAATTTTATGGACTGGTTCCTAACACATAATAAAAAGATGACTTTATATTTTGAGTAATGGTATGTAGCATCAGAGGGTTTTAAAAGCAATTAGTTTAGTTTCTCTACAGCAAAAATCGCTGATTCCATCACAATAATGGCTTAGTAATGACTCATAAAGAGAATAAGAAGATGTCAAACCATTTTGTTTTCTTTGTTCTTTTTAATTGTATATATTGCCGTATTTACAATCTTTATTCAAAGGGAAAGACTTGAATATGCTTTCATGGACTCCTTCTAATTAGTTGCAGTGAAAATTACAAAGCAATCCAGAGCTTTTTATTATCACCCTAAATAATTGCCCAACTGTTACATACATTGACATCCATGGCTGACGTTCTGAGTGTTTCTATAGCTCAAAGGAAACGTCACAAATCAATCACCCAATAAAGATTTATTAAAACTTATTGTGTGCCAGACTCTATGCTAAGCACTGGGAATACAAAGAAAAAGGGAGGAGGACCCTCAACTGTTATTCAAGCACTCAGTCCTACAACAGGTTGAATATGGCATTGGCTTTATTTTACTTGACAGAAAATGCAAAACATGAAATACTTGAACCCAAGGACTGAAGCAGTGAAGAAAATTCTCCCTTCCTCTCTGGCAGATCCTCACCTTTACAGACCTGTGACAGTCATTTTGCTTCCCTCTACCCTCCCCCCCATCAATAAACAAACATTTATTAAGTGACTATATGTGCCGAGGTACTGTATTAGGTGTAGGGAATATAAATACAAAAGTGAGACAGTTGCTGTCCATAGGGAGCTTATATTCCAATGGGGGATACAACACATATGGTGCTTAAATATTTATTGATTGATTGATTGGGGGGGAAGGGTAGTACAAGGGGTCTAAATAGGCCACTAGGGTTGGCTGTAGGGTGCACAGGGGAAGGAGAATTGTCTTAACTTTTCACAGACTTGAATTCAAGACTTTTTTTTCTTGATCAGGTAAAAACCTATCCTAGATTCAATGAATTGTTAGCTTAATTGTTTGCTAGGGGGCTGGGGATCCTTGAGCCTTTTTTGTGAGGACTTGGAAAGCACTTGGAGTCATGAAAAATGGATTCTCATGTCCTCAGCTTGTACAGTTCACAGAATTAACAGCATCACTGACTGGTAAGGCCCAAGTTTGACTCCTCCCCTCCCCCCCCCAATCATTGCTTAGATCATTTCTCTGTGTCTTTTGATACTCAAAGGTCCTAGCTTCTGATTAGCACTGAAACCGTCCCATTTGGCTCAGGAATTCAGCGTTGCTCAGAGTGTGCTTCTCTGAGCCCAGAATAGTTTCCCCTGGAATTCTTCCACTTTTTGAGGGACCCCTCCGTTGTTGCATTGTCCAGCTTGGCCTGGGAACTCAATACTGCCTCTAGCTGCTGTGATTTCTGTTCTCTCCTGGGGCTGCATGCTTCCCTGGAGGGGCCTCAGAGATCCTTACTTTTTCCTTCCATGGAATGTAATCCAGCTTTCTGTATTTAGGATCCCTCCTCTCTGGTGTCTCTGCTATGGTTTTTTCTGTTGTTTGTAGCAACTCTGTCCTTTGAAGACCACATGTAAAGGTATGGTTTAGGAGTGCAATTAGCCATGACTCTATCAATCATTCTCACATGGTTTGTGAATGGGGATGTTTCTACTTTCTGTAGACAGACATCAATGTCAGAATTAAGTAGTCATTAGGAAGAGGCAATGAGCAGTCAGACCAATGCCCAACATTTCCTTTTTATTCATTCATCAGCTATCTATTACCTGCCTACTGTATGCTAGATAAGGCAGTATGGAGAAGGAGAATTCAGAGGCAGCTTTGATACCTGAAAAACCTGGGTTCAAATTCTTTGTATGGCACTTACTGACTTTGAGACCCTGAGCAAGTCACTTCTCAGTGCCCGTGGCAAGACTCTGTAAGACTTTTAAGCGGTGTGCAACTAGTAGTAAGAGTTTCCTAAAGCAGTGAAATCATGGGCGTCCCTGTCCTTACATGTAAGATTCTTAGGTAGTTTTCTTCTTGGAAGAAAATTTTGTTTTGCCATAAAACCCACAGTTTGTGGAAACAGTGAAAAATATGAAAATTTACTTTTGAAAATTATAGAGGATTTTTTTGGGGGGAAAATGACAAGTTGCAAATAGCAAAATCTAGGTTAGGCTATGCCCCAGGGTGACTATCTTCATTAAAACAAAAAGCTAGCTGATTTGGGCAAGGAAGTTTCAATTACCCAGAATGACTGATTCCATTATTGATTTAGGTAATTGGAACAGCCACTACCCAGAGCCTGGCAGCTTGATCCCAAACTGCTGATAGTAAATTCAGGATAGAGGAAAAGAGTTTGGCTTCTATCACTTCCAGTCGATCACTACACCAGCCTCTCTTGCGTAGCAATGCAAACAGCTGAGGTTCAAAGTAGAAGAGACGGACAGATAGGCAATTTGCCTTGGCCATGAACTCTTTTGCCATATTGGCCAAGACAGCTGGTGCCTTCCCTGGAGGCAGATGACATGAAACTAGCAGAGTGGTTGGCAGAAATATTCCAAATTCTTAGTAAGCTTTGCTCTGCTTCCCTGGGTGGTCTGTGTTTAACCATTCTCTATAGTAAATGAACCTGGCTCAGTGAATCAGTTTAATTGGGTTCCAGCCCCAGCCAATAGAACTCTGTTTTACAATAGCTAGGTATATAACATTTCCTTCCCTCGTAGACCCTTTGGGGAAGTGTGAACACTCCTAAGCAATTTCCCCTGAACTCTTCCCTTTGTTTTGCTGGTGGACACACCTGCAGAGGCTGCTAAGTGTTTGCAGGTGATGCCAGCAAATATAACAATGGCAAGAATCCTAAATAGTAGTAGGATCAATTTGGCCAGAGGTGGTAGCATTGTTATTATTGCTGTTGTTTATTTGTTTCAGTTGTGTCTAAACCTTCATAACCCCATTTGGGATTTTCTTGGTAAAGATACTGGAGCAGCTTGCCATTTCCTTCTCCAGTTAATGTTTGTAGATGAGGAAACTGAGGCACACAAGGTTAAGTGCTTTGCCCAGTAAATGTCTGAGGTCAGATTTGAACTCAGGAAGATGAATCTTCCTGATTCCAGGTCTGGAACTCTCTCTGCTCTGCCACCTAGCTGCTCATTGTTATTATATATAACATATTATGTTATATATAATCCATAGTTATAATTACAGGTAATAGATCTTTGGAGTCACTGGAACATTATACATTATATACATATGTGTGTATATATATGTGTGTATATACATACACACATATCTATCAATCAATCAATCTATCTACCTACCCGTTTACCTATCATCTATCTATCTATCTATCTATCTATCTATCTATCTATCTATCTATCTATCTATCTATCTATCCTATCTAAAATCCAATCAATTGCCATGTCTTGTTGACTCCCCTTCTTTCAATCAGCACCCTAGTCTAGGCCTTCAGCACTTCTCCTCTGGACAGTAGCCTTTTAATTGGTCTCACTGCCTTTGGTCTCTTTCTGCTCTAATCCATTCTCCACACAGTGGTTAGAGTGTGACTTCCCAAAGGGTAAATCTGATCATGTCACCTCTCTCCTCTCCCTCCTCCTACTCCCAAGCTTCAGGGATTTCTTGGCATCTCTAGAAGAAAATCTAAACTCTTCTGTTTCACATCAAAAGTCTACTTGGCAGTCTATTGAGTCTACCTATTTTTCTAGGCTAATTACATATTATTCTTTCTCTTTGATTTTTATATTTCTTTTTACAGCAAAACTATTTTACTTGATATTCCCTGAACCCAATGTTTTCACTATTGTCTTTGTGCTTGGAATGAACTCCCTCCTAAACTCTTGGAACCCCTAGCTCTCTTCAAGGCTCAATTCAAAGCCACCTTGTAGTCAAGGCCTTTCCTGGAAGCCCAGTTATTGAAACTTTCCCTTCTCTTGAAGTTATTTTGTGTTTACTCCACCTCTTTTGTATTTGATTACCTGTGTATAGGTTGTCTCCCTCCCTCACTGAACTTGCCTAAACGATTGGTGGCAAGATTCAATGTATACAGCAGGACCATGAGAAATATTGAAGGTAAACATGGCAATCACCAGTCACCAGTTCTGTATGAATGATGGTAAGACTGATTGTTCCTATAACAGACTCATGAAAGAAGCAATCTTTCACAAGTGGAAGGGGAGGGAGACAACTGAGAACTTATCTCTATATGTAAAGGTCTCAAGAGTAAATTGATCCAGGAAACATTCTGCTGAGGCCTATATGTTCTTCTCTTGGGCAATGGATGTGGCAAGACTACTCATTGTGACCAACCCACAGTTTAGGAAGCACTGAAGGGGTGGAAAAAGGTTAAGAAACCCTGGACTAGACCACTTGTCAGGGATTTAGCAGAGAGGATTCATGCTTCAATGACATTTGAACCAAATGACATTTAAGTTTCCTTCCAACACAGAGACCCTCTGACTCTAAAAATTGGAAAAAGTTGGGCCAAAAATCAAATGGAGGAAAGGAGTGTTGGGGTATGTTTGAGCAATGTAGCTGAATTCCAAGCTGAGGAGAGCAAAAAGGAACCAGTGCAAAACTTGTCTTTTTTTTGTGTGTGTGTGTCAGGCATGTACTTGAGAGAAGAAAGGAAAAAAGATCTAGATCTCTACGTACCCCCCTTTTTTCTTCTTTATCAAGCACAGCACATCAAGAAAGCTATTAAGTATAATTTTAAAATTGTGTCGTATTGGTATGTTTTTGTGAAGCCAATGGCCAAGTGTGCATGGGAGAGGAAATAATTTGAGATCTATGAATGGAAGTTACCATGTCACAGAAAAGTGCTTCTCCAATATGGGCTAGATTCTGGGATTCGTGTAATGGCTAATTTTGTGCTTATTTTAGAGGTCAACTACAAGATGGCTCTGAAAAATTAGAGGTTGAAGGATTCGGAAGATTAGATTTTTTTTCCCTCCAAGGCTGCAGAAAACCCTGTGTAAAAGGATTATAAAGGAGAGCAAAGCTCTTACCTCAGACTAGGTACTATCAAGGTTATAAGTTGTTTGAAGAGAGTGACCACATCTTTTATCTCACGTATCTCCCACTGTGCCTAGTGCAGTGCTGTCCATATGACATAAAAAACCCAACCAACTTATTGAATAGAATTAACTCAATTGGGAGTTTTCCTAACCTCCCTGAGTAGGGCCTCTTCCTGACACAGACAGGAATGAATTTAATTCAATTCTATATTATGTCTATGCTGTGTACAGAGTGCTGTCATAGGAATGACAGGGAGAGAAGAGACACACAGAGTTTAGGTAAGAATCTAGGTGAACAGTTGTTGCCCTGAAGTTCATAAACATGTTAATTTTTTTGATAACTATTTCAATATAACTGATTTCCTTTGTAATTTTATGTATTTTATTTTATGCATTAAAAGCATTACTCTGAGAAACAGTCCATTGATTTCAGTAGACTGCCAAAATAGTTCATGAGACACAAAAAAACTAATGAACTCTTGCAAAGTAGAAGCATCATAGTACTGGATTGAGAGCTAGCCTCAGAGTCAGGAAGACTGACCAGGGGCTAAGACAGGCTCATGACACATACTGGCTGTGTGATCCATTGGAAATGGCTCAACCTTTCAGGACCCCAGGGCAATTCTCAAAGACTTGGAGAGAAGGTGCTGAGCTGCATGGGTAGAGGAAGTTTTATCACCTGGGACTTAGCTGGATTAAATCAGAGGTCTAGGTAAAAGTACAGCCCTGCCCCCTCAAATGCCCTACCCTTCAAAAACTATTTTTTTTTTTTGTCTAACATAGTACTTCCTCAGTTAATCCCCACATAGACTTTTGTTTGGGCATCTTCAAAATTGTCAGAGAAGTCAGCCACAAGCACAGCTCAGATAATCAAAGAATATTAAGGGTGAAAGTGTTCTTGGGGTCATCCAGTTTAACTTCTCACTAAATGTATGAATATCTTTTACCATATACCTCTACAGGTCTGGCCTTTGTTTGACCATCCCTAGTATTCAGTTCCAAGTGCTCATTTCTATAGTAGAACAGACTTTCAGTGGTCCCCTGGCTCCATTAAGGAAATGCTCCCCTCTTCTATGGGGTCACTAGGCAGATATGCAGGAAGAGTATAATCTTGTTGGGTGGATGCTTTCATTGGTTCTATGAATATCTAAAGAAAGTACAGGGTAGTTAATTTGCAAGTCTTGTTTGTGACTCCCTGTTTGTGACTCTGGATGGTGTCCTAGGATGAAGTCCTAATGAATAATTAGCCTTGGGCTGGGGTAGGGAGTGGTTGAGACCAAAGGAGGGTCCTTGCATTCTGGTTACATAAGAATTTCTGCTAAGGGAATATAAACCATGCAAGTTTCTTATATCTTTAGCTCTGTATAAAATAGTTCTGTAATAAACAGACTATTGAATACATCCCTGTCTCTCTTTTTTATTCAGCTGGTAGCTAGGCCATACAACTGTGCTGGATACAGTACATTTCAATCATTATTTTAAAAAAACTTTAATTTTAATTTTGGAGGCAATTAGGATTAAGTTATTCGCCCAGGGTCACATACCTGGTAAGTATCTGAGGTTTCATTTAAACTCAGATCCTCCTGACTCCAGGGTCAGTGCTCTATATACTTGTACCACCAAGCTCCTTCTTTTATTGAGTTCTAATAATTATAATTGTTGGAATAGTTCTAACCATTAGAAAGTTCTTCTTTTACATGAAGTTGAAATGGGTACTATTTTCACTCTCTGAATAAGCCTGTTTCCTCTTTCATATGATGACCCTCTAATTCTTTGAAGATGATCAATATGTCAGGATAGAAAGATTACATGGAATAGAAATCCTAAGGAGATGCCTATTTAATTCCAGGTCTGCTACTAAGTAGCTGTCATTTAATCTTTTGAGGCTCTAATTTCTTCTTATATAAAATGAGATCCCAGGACAAGGTCATCTCTAAAGTTCTAAGCCCTAAAATTCTGTATTTCTTTGATTCTACATCTCACCTTAGTTTTTGTTCTGCAGGTTAAACACCCTCAGCTCTTTCTTTTTCTAAGGCAGAGTTTACAGATTTTTCACCATCTTTCCTCTTCTCCTCCTGGTATACTATAACTTATCAAGAGTTCTCTTAAAATGTGGCACTCCCAACTGAACACCACAATCCAGACTTGCCTCCAACCAATGCAGAACAAAGTAGAAAAATTATTTCTGATAAATACTTCTGGGAAACTATTAGGAAGTGTCAGGAAACATCAGCCCCTAATCACTAAAGCCTAGCTAGAGCTGAATGACCAATATAGAGGGGTTCAAGAACAAGTGCAAAGCTAGAATAGTGCTTGGCATACAGTGGGAAATCCACAGCTATTAACTGGATGGAAAAAGAAGAGAGGATGAAAAAAGAGGTGGGTGGAAAAGAGGAGGAAAACTGACCTCAACTTTATGTGAGAGGTTTTTGGAAACCTTTTTGGAAAAGAGAAAGCTTGGTCCCCAGAGTGGGGATGTTGCTGAGACTCTCATTATGGGGCAGGATCCTCAGTGGCCATAGGTAAGGGTTCTGGATCTCCCTGAAAGATTTGCCAGTTTCTTAGTCAAGGGCTTCACCTTAGTCTAGAGCTGGAGGAAGTGGAGACCAGAGCTAAGGGGCAGAGCCAAACATCCAATCCCAATATCACTCCCAATGAATAGCAACACAAAGATGAGTTAACATTGGGAACCCTGCAGTGCTGGATGTGTATGTTGTCCTTCCTCATGTATTTCCCAAGTGGAAAGTTCTTGTTTTTGAGATCTATACTCGCGTGCTCTTCCCATTAATGGTATGTATGTCAGTGAGAGAGTATGCCCTGTTCTGGAGGACCTGCTCTACTGTAAATTTTATTATTATATCATAATAAATGACAACATGGAGAAATTCAGAGGAAACTGGGAAGATCTTTGGGAGCTGATTCAGAGTGAAGTGAACAGAACTAGGGGAATAATTTGTACAAGGATAGTATTATGGAAAAAAAATCGCCTTTGAAAGACTTTAGAACTCTGATCAACAAAATGATAAATCAATAGTCCAAAAAAAATGCATATATAACATATCACTCACCTCACAATGGAGAGGTGATGAATTTACAATGCAGAGGGAGACGTGCATTTTTGGACATGGTTAATGTGGGAATTACTTTTGCCAAACTATGTACTAAGGGATTTATTTTTCAAAGGTTTTTAAAAAAATTACTCAATGAGGAGAAAGAAATAGGAGGGACGTATAAATAAAAAAATTAGTTGAAAAAGAAAAATTATAAACTACTTAAAAATAAATTTCATTACTCAGCTATTCCAATAAATACTTTTGCATTAAGGCTAAAAAAAGAGAAAGAAAAGAGGGATGGAATAAATAGAAGGAAAAAAAAGTGTAGGCAAGTTGATTATCTGTACAAATTGAATTGTTGATGATCATTCCATAGTTGACTATTGATGCAGTACAAGTCACCACCATTGAACTGAAAGACTAAATTTTTTTATCTTTACTCCTCCAGAATTTATATTGATAATCTTCAATGGGGGCAATTTTAGTGCGTTGGTGGTATTAGAGATAAAAATATAGTTGGAAGGAGTATGTGGATATTATATGGTTATAGATTATATTATGTGATTATGTGTACATATACATATATGTACAAATACATATATGTATATCATATGATTATAGACCTGGAAGGAAACTCAAAGGCAATCTAGTAAGAGTTAGAGTTAGAAACAGAATTAGGGTTATAAATAAAATAGAAATGGGCTTAGGGTCTTATAAATGATGATAGAGAAAGGCTATTTCAAGGGGGAGAACAGCGCAGATTACACGGGATCTCTTCTTTTAAGCATAGGCATAGGAATGAGGATTGGGCCTGTGGTTAAAGGGAAGTTCCAGACAAGGAAACCTGATCTGCTAATGCAGGCTGGCACCTTTTCTGCACCTAACAGACTTACAGAACTGTCCAGAGTACTGAGAAACTAAGTGACTTACCTAGGATCATATAGCCAGTATGTATCAGAGGTGTTTCTGGCTCAGAAGCCAGGTGTCTGAGGTATCAAACATGTGTTTTAGGGGCCACATAGATGGCCCATAACACTCCTGTGTGTGGCCAAAAACCAGATTAAAATGTAATTGGGAAATATTTTTTAAAATATGTAAAATACAATAAAACTTAGATAATGTTACTATGTGGTTTTCTAAATTAAGGTGATCTTCAGGGATCCTTCGTTATGCTTTAGTGGTGCCCTTTTGTATCTGAATTTGATACCACCATACTATACCATCATGCCTTCAAGCATATATGGGCGAAATCAGGTTAAAAATGAACATCAAGATGAGTCCTAAAATGAAGAAAAGTTACAAACCATGCACCCTGAAGAGTGTGTGGGGATAGGAAATAGGACAGACCAAGCATTCTGCTTGTTTACTGGATGATTTTTCATGTATAGCTGTGTCTATCTATCTATAGGAACTTTAGGTTTTTTTTTCTTTATTGCACCAGTTAATGGAGCCAACTCTTTTTTTTTCTTTCTGCTCTTTACCCACCTGTTCAGAGCTGGGGGAGTAGCATCCAAAGCTAATTTGCTGTACCCTAAGAATAGTTCTGACAGGAACCATATGATTCAGAGATTCATTAAGCAAAAAAGGAGAGAGGTTGGGTGGTAGCTTGCAAGGGGGCAGATCATCAATTGTTTCCCCCCCACCCCCCCCAGCTAGAACATTAAAATAGAAGGGAAGAAGCCTATGGAGAGGGGTCAGAATCCTATCTTTGTCAATCACTGCCTGTGTCACCTTGGGCAAGTCCCTTAATTTCCTAGGGTCTTAGTTTCCTTATTTGCAGAATGAAAGGGTCGGACCAGACAATTGTTCAGGTCCCTTTCAGCTCTAAATCAGATCCAATGAGTGTATTCTAGGTTTGGGGGACAGATTATTCAAAAGAATAGGGATGGTTTATGCTGTGTAGAGGGACATCAAGCTGACCAATTTGGCTGGAATTGAGTGTGTGAAGGGGAGTGAGTCCTGGACCAGATTGTGAAGGGCTTTCCATGTTGTATTCAACAAGCTCAAGCTTTCATCACCTTGTACTTGGATTACTGCAACAGCCTTCTTATAAGTCTTTTCACCCCAGTTGTTACTCCTCTTACCCATCCTGCAGTTAGGTGGCTCAGTGGATAAAGTGCAAGAACTGGAATCAGGAGGACCTGAGTTCAAATCCTTCCTCAGATACTCACTAGCTGTGTGACCCTGGGCAGATCATTTAACCCTGTTTGCCTCAGTTTCCTCATATTCAAAATGAACAGAAGAAGGAAATAACAAACAACTCCAGTATCTTTCCTAAGAAAACCCTAAATGGGGTCACAGATGGTCAGACATGACTGAAATGACTCAACAATCTGTCCTGTATATCATGGGTAGACTAATCGTCCTAAGCATATGGCTCTCATCATGTCAATATTCAGAAGCTTCAGTTTTCCCCTATGGCCTATTGTATCTTAGCTGGCTTAGACTCCAAGACTTAAATCTTAGATAACAACCTCTTCATTTTAGAGATGAAGAAACTGTGACCAGGAGAGGTTGAGTGACTCACCCATGCCCTCCATAATTTGGCTACAATGTACTTAAAAAATCTTACATATCACTGATTTTTAACTTATTGCTCCAAACAGACAGGTCTACTCATATGATTTTCATTCCCATCTCTTCCTATTGGAGTGTGAACTTTTGAGAGCAGGGACCATCTTTTCTATTTGTATTGCTGACAGCACAGTGATTCTCATATAGTAAAAACTTTTAAAAATTCTTTTTTATTCATTCATTCATCGTCTACTAGATACCTCACAGGGTTGGGAAGAGAGGTTTTTGTGATAGTTAAAGGTTCTCTTGTAGACGTCAGTTAACTTTTATTTTCCCTTCATCAAATATAAAAGCAAAATGTTTTATAAAAGTAAATCCACATTCCACTGAAGAAAATGTGCTGGCCAGCAAGTCCACTTGTCCTGCTATAAGATGACCAATCAGTATAAATTTAATTCTTTGACAAAAGGAAAATTCCATACCTCTCCCTATGAGTTTGTACTTAACTTACCTTGAAAGAGCTAACAAGGGTCACCCAGTATTAATCTCTCTGAGGCCAGTTGATTTTATGGTAGACCAGCTATGGCAGAGCTGGCAGTGGTGCTTACCTTGTTTTCTTAGAGTTTATTAAAGTAAGAGACTTTGCCTACTGCATATGAGAGTCTGACAGCTCTGTACAAAGTTGATGGCAGCCTGAAAGGCCAAATTTGATCTGGTGCAATAGCCGACAAAAGAAAACCCATATTGGTGTTGATGGGCTTATATGAGAAACAACTGATTTTTAAAAAGTTATAAGGGAGGAACTAATGAAACAGGCCACTTTCTTTGAAGTGTTGCATTTATTTTTCTACTGAAGCTCTTTAAAAAGTAAAATTATATTCCTTTATAGTCTCCCAAAGGCTCAAAGGCAAAGAATGAATTTTGAATAAAGTCAAAGGATTCTCTCCTAAGGATTGTTTCCTCCTTTCTTCAAGCAATCCCTTGGAGGATTAGTCATTTAATACGATCTAAATACTACATATCAGCGATAAAATGGGCATGAGGAAAACGAAAAAGCAACTCACCATCTATTACTGGCTTTGGTTGAGAACTTTTGAGACGCAGGGAAGGTCGGAAGCGAGTTCGATCATTAAAACTCCAGCTTTTCTGCACTTTGGTTGGGCTGCTCTCAGCCGTGATGTCCGTGCTGGGCGATCGCCGGTCTCCCACTGATGCTTGTCTGCTTTTGATACTCTGACCTCTTGGGCTAGCCATCCGGACCCGTTCTTTAAAACTTAGCTTCTGGCTGTGAGAAACAGATGGGATGTTTTATTATAGCTCTATATATTTCTTCGTCTTCACTTGGAAAAATAATTCGAGTCACCTGTACGCAGCTCATGTCTTAGGCGGTACAGCAATACAAAAACGAAAAACTGGTTCCCTCCCTCCCCCATCCTAAAAAAAAACAAACAAAAAACGAAGCCTTTCCAGTCTGTGTGATTGCACGCCCTTGAAATCAATCACATTTTATAGGTAGTCCCTCTTGGATTAACTGTAGAAAGGATTAAAACAAAGCACAGCAATTTGGAGAAAATCCAATGAAAGAAAACTACAAGCCAGCTAAGTTTTTACTTTTAGGAGACAAGCAGGTGGTTTTCCTGATGGTTTTAGAGAGTTTTCATATTTATTTCCTGTTCAAAGCAGGGTTCAGTGCACTTCTAATCATTTCTACAGGAAAACAGGGAAGACAGTTATTGATATACATATATATTTTCCACATGCTGCTTATTTTGCGGGCAAGGTTATGATATTGAGAGATTTCATGCATTTTCATGACAGCCGGCAATACTGCATACATATTGTCAGACAAACAACACTCCACACTTCACATTTCCTTTAGGCTGACATTCATTTGTGTGAGACAGACAACAAGCAAGAGAGAACAGCTTTGAGATGTAATGAGTATGATGACCGATGAACAGAAACGTGATGCTATGTTCCATGTTCACTAACACAATTTCCTGCTGTTAAACAGGTTATTGATTTGCTGTGGCAGCTTGGAAATTATTTCTGGCAGGGCAGCCAAGTTCTCAAATGCCAGCTAGGTTTGCATTATCAGTGACTGATAAAAGTTGGACTTTAGAAATATCAGACACAGGACATCATATGCATCTACAGGTAAGGCATTTCTCCTCCATCTGCGTGCTTGCAGGTTGGTGACTCTGCCTGGTATTGATTTGCATACTTGTGAGTCATTTTATGCTTTGCCCTATAATTCTCTGCTGGTGCATCATGAGTATTGTGTATCTGCTTGGTTTGCTTCAGTGTTCCACCCAGAAAATAGCTAGAAGCATTTGCAGGAGGGTGACACATGATTAGCTGTGTAGGAGGTGGACAAATTTATGTATTGGCTTTATAGAATAATGGGGTTGCATGTCAAAGTAGAGTTCCTGGCAGTTCCATGAGATCTCAAATCATTTCATTGGCTCTAATCAGAGGTGGCTGTGTCACAGCCTTTGGGAGGTATGAAGATGGGTGGGGGAAAGAGGCATTTTTATTGACAAGGGTTGTCCAACTACTCATGAAGTGGAGGCCTTGTCTTTTCCACTTACCGCATGGTCCATTGTCCCAAACTGCAGCATGCCAACAGCAAATGTGTTTAGTGGATATGTATTTTGTGGCTAACGAGAAACATTAACATTTTTTTCCATGCCTAATCGCTTAACAGATGAAACTTTAAGGAGACACAACATTTTATGTGTGCTTATACAATATGAAAACAAATCAAACCATGAACTCCTGAGGTCATGAAATTCTGGAGAACAATCGACAGCTTGACCATGCACTTGACTGCTCTTCATTTGGAATACAAACATGGCTGAGTCTAGCATGAATGGTTGAAGTAGAGGGAGTGGCAGTAGAAGACACATGCAAAGAACATGCTGGGCAGCTTTGTAAAAGGGGACCGTTTCAAGAATTCTTTAAAACAATCACATCAGTAACAAGATTTGTATGCGGTAAACCACATCGTTTAGGTGGCAGATTACCTTATAAAAAACAACTAATGTAAAAAACCTATGTTTCTATATTCTCATACTACTCTATGAAAGTCACTAATGGTTGAAAAAAAACCACACCCTATCACAGGACAGCTAAAAATGTCACCTCCTCCTCACATAAGATGCTAACAAATCATGGTAAACAAAATTCTGCAATTCAGCTGACCCTCAACTCACTTTTTCATCTAGGAAAAAGGAAGCAAGTGCTCAGGTTTATTGTACTCCAGTTCAAATCACCTTTTAATCTCTAGGCATTTGTTTAATCACTTATACTTATGACTAGTAAAAGAAGCTTACATTGGCTACCATGTCTTCACCAAGATTAATGAGTGGCTCCAGTGATAAATAACTATCATTACATCTGCTCTCTCTTTACTTAATTTAATTCCATTAACTTTTCCAGGTTCATAGACGGCAATTATTATTGAAACTTGGCTTCAAATGAAGTAAAGTGATTTTTTAAAAGCTTTCTCGCTTTGTCTCTTTTTAGTATTTATTAAATGAATGGAAGAAGTGGCAAGGAGTAATGGAGAGAGAGAGGCAGTCTTCATGCCAGGAAGTCTTGGGTTCAAATCTTGTCTCTGACACAAATTAATTGTGTGACTGTGCAAATAACCTCTCAGTGCTCTAGGCAGTTCTCTGTGAGTGACAGAGAAGGTGCCAATCTGTATTGGTAGAGAAAGTTTCCTTAGCAGGAAGTTTCCTATGCAAATGAGAGCACATAGTCAGTCCCTACCTCTGCCCCTTTTTGGACCTGTCTCTTTTTTGTACTAATTAAATGAGTGGGAAACTGATAGAAAGTGGAGAATTAAGAATAATGTGAATCTAATTTGTTCTGTTTTTATCTTGGCTGCTGCAAAGTAAAAATAAACAGCATAAATTATTGGTTTCATTCAATCAACTCAGGTTTTCATAAGACAAGAAACGACTACTTTAAAAATGAGCCATTGTGAAAACAGGGTTCAACATTAACTATAAGACAGAGAAAAATGGTTCCTATTTCAGTGGAATATCATTTCATTTGATGAATCCTGGCAAAAAAATTAGAATAATGATGGGGAAGATGGATATGTCTCTATATACTCAGCTTTTTGACCTTTTTTTGTACACTCAACAGTAATTTACCAAGGTCCAACACGAACACAAATTCTATATTCTTCAAGAAATTATTTAGTAACAAATTCAATAATATTGAAGCTTTTAAGAATACTAAATTTCAAAAGACCCACTATTTTCTTTTTCTTTTCCATAATTGTATAGTAAAGTTTAGTAAAAAAGTCAAATTCTAATCTCCTAATAAGCAAAACCTTCCTTTAGAGCAGTGGTCTTTAAACTGGTATGTGAACTTGACTTATTATTTTTATTTTTAACATTTTGATATCTGTATTTCAGTATTATTGCTTTCCTTTGTAATCCGGAGTATTTTAGGTATTTAGAAATATTATTCAGAGGAGTCCATTCACCAGACTACCAAAAGGGGACTTGACACAAAAAGATTAAGCACCCTTTTTTTAGAGGCACAGATCTGGCCTTGTGCCCACTTACTGCTTTTATTAGTCTATACGCTTCTTTTCCTCACTGGAAATTAATAGAACTTCTTGATTAGGCAGCTATTATACTGATTAGAGAGCTATTATTGAAAAGTACACTGATTAAGATTCAGGCTTTCTACTGGTTAAGTTAAGGAATTTACCCTTTTCTTATTCTTAATCTGTGATCAAAATGATTGAATCTTTCTTTCTCTCCCCCCTCTCTTTCACCCCAAGAATATTAATGTACCACATTTTTGAGGGAGAAATTTCTGAATTATCCCTAAGAAATCAATGAGCTAAAAATTCACTTTGGGGGAAGGGAATCAAGAAGGCACCAGAATTCAACCTAATCAAAGCTCTGCTCTGACTAAACATGTACCCTCACACCTTCGAGCCTACACAGGTCAGGTCTAAGGAGATACTTTCCTGAACAGCAACCAGAAGTAAGTATAGGGTGTTGATACAGCCCAGCATGCAGTATATTCCAAAGGTTTCCTTCAAGGGAATGTGGCTGCAGCATCATAATACTGCCAACATATTTCAGTAAGTTATTTGGGCTTAGAATGAAGTAGTTAGATGAATATGCAATGACTAGTTGAGCCTTTCATATGATTAAGCATCTTCAAGTTCCTGCCTTGGACACAACTGAGTTGAACTCAGTTTCCAGTGCAGCTGGAATAATTTTCCAACTAGATGGATGTGCCAGGGGATTGAGAGATAATGCTATGATGGCCATCGCTCAATTGCCACTGTAGTAGATATATCATGACAGGCAACAGGCAACAAGGAAAATTACAAGCAGGTTGAAAACTCCCCCAATCAAGAGAGAGTCCCTAGAAGTCAGAATCTGTAAAGCTCTAAGGAGGGAGAGGGAGTGTAAACTAATCATGCACCTGGTGTTAGTTGGCATTCTCAAAGATCATGTCAATAGACAGGATGCTGGATACCTATGTTTCCGAGTGGTGTACATCTTGAAGAGCTTCTGTTTATTACTACAGAGCTTACTAGGAGTGAGGGGAAATAGAGGATCACATTACTAAGCATTTCACTGCTAGGAAAGGGCTTAGGTTTTTTTTTTCTTCTTCTACAAATCAAGCCAAATCAGGCTCCTGCTTCATTCATTTGTAATTCTCCTGTGAATGCAGAGACCATAGAAGCGACAAGCAATACTTTTGCAATTCTGTTACATGAAAGGAATCCAAGGCCATTTCCAATTAGGTTGAGGGGTAGGGGAAAGAGATGTGAGAGAATCATCACAATGAAATTCTGTAGGTGCATACATCAACTTCCACTTCAAATAAAAATGATCACGTATGTCATCAGTTACTATGGAACTATCCTTATTGGTAATAAATATTAATTTAGTACTTTTATTTGCATATATGAATTAAGAATAAATGAAATCTTTCAGAGTGTTTCAGCAAACATTTATAGAAACATATATTGGAGATCACAATAACTGCTAAAAAAATTAGTGACTTGAATTTTGGAAAATGTGGACTCATGTAGTTCCTCTTTTTACAGATCGTTTACAGTTGTGATTAGGATATATTCTTTTGATCCTTTTGTGTAGGAGTGTGCATGTTAAAAATGACCAGACAGTGGGAAAGGAAAAAATGATCCATACATATTATTTTGTAGAAGTAATAGTTTCTTAAAATATTATAATACAATATGTGCATTAAAAAGAATCAAATTCTCTTCCTGTCCAGAAGAAGAGAACTGGAAGCAAAAATGATGCTCTTGAAACAAATGAACATTTTGCCAATAAAGACACATTTTGACTAAATATGCAGCAAAAATAGAGGGAGGTCTTATTTAGTCAGGATTCACATCGCATGCAAATCATTCAAAACAACACAGAAGAAATAGAAAGTCATGAGTAGAAGATATGAGTAGGAGAAATCTGAGGTAGCAGACATTTGGCAATTTTTGAAAATATCCCAAGACAACAGACCCCCCACACTAAGAGCTAAACACAACCACCAAAAATATCATGCTTCAGAAAAGGCACTTAAACACATCACAACACACTATTTCACTAAAACATGGAATATAATTTCTGTTTAAAATTTTAAGAGGTTTCTTTTTATGACCATTCTCATGAATGCAGGATAAATCAACTGATATGCTATTGCTGAAAGATTCAGAAGACAACATTCACACCTTGAAAGCTTTATTATGAAAGGTATTGCAAAATTAAGGCATTTAACCACCTCTTGATTATTGATCAGAATAGAGGACAGGGTGTACCAGGACACTGAATTTCACAGCTAATCTGCAAACCTTAATTAATAAGAATACATATGACCTCCTTTCTCAGCTATGAAAACAAGTTGGTAGCAAGTAGTAAAACTGACTGCTTTGAGTTTCAAGTTCTCTCTCTACTCCACTTGCTGGAAGGGGAAATAATTGGGGGAGAGGGACAAAAGATAGACTATTTGAGGGAGGAACTGAAGCACAGGTCCTAAATATCAGGATAATTAGATAACCAACCCCTGAATAATCAAGAGTTGACTGAATAGGAACTGTGGTTCATTCAGATACAAGTGTAATTCATGGCAAACAGCTGTCTTTATGAATGACCATATATGGCAAAATTAGAACATTTTCTTATCTCTGAATAACATGAACAACATTCTCCACTTACGTGACAATAAGTGGGTTACCTGGGGGAGGTGAGCAGGGAGATACATGAAGTAACTGGGAAAAAACAAATGGTTGAGTGAGTAATGCTGAAGTTTTCATTATGCTATAGGTAGGTAAGGCAGGCTCAGGGGACTGAGGAAGTGAGTCATAATAGGCCATGTAACCAATTACAGGCCAACAGATAGATATCCTATGTTCACCCTAGCTCCTTTGATCTGTACTAAAAGATCATGGTTGTTTTCTTGCCAGAATTAATGTGATCTTTCTCTTTAGTTGGGAACTCTGTTGTAAATTGAGAATAATTTTTTTATTTACATGTTTTTATATTGCTTACATTTTCCCTTGTATCCCTCATAATTGTATAGAATTATCACCACATTGGGCTTCTCCTGTACCATTCTCCCTTACCTGATAAATACCTAGTATGAATTTTGTTTAAACATTGCTGTAATGATGAATGATATGGAGAAAATATTTTCTTACTGCTACTAAGCATATAATAAAATATAAATGTACCTCACCTTTACATATGTCATAACCCATTGGAGTGTTTCCAAATAGGCATGCTTATTTGAGTGAGGATGACCAGATAAGCCCATCCAGAAACAACTGAAATGCTGGTAGTTTGAAAAAAGCCTTTGAGACTTCAAATATGAATTTGGCTTGTACTTGTGATATATAATCACAATGAACTAAACAATAAAACTATTAAAAGGCATGTAGGAGACATCCAGGCTGTGAGAACTTGGCTTTGATGAACTATAAAGACAGAGAAAGATGACATAACGAATTTTTGTCTAAAGTCAGGGCCAATATTCCTAAAGGTTGTGTATTGGCCTAAAAGTTGAACTACGTTTAAACAGAGCCAGTTTGCTCATTTGTAGACACTAGACTCTTAAAGCCTAGATTATCAATCTGTCCAATGAAAATTCCCATGAAATCTTATCCTTCTCTGAGTGTTTAGTGTGATTAAGGGATAAGTTTGTGATATATCTCAAGATGATAATTTTCACCTGTCTTCCTTGAACTCCATTTTCCTCCTCTGTATAGTAGGAATACCTAAAAGACCCACCTTGCATGTTTGCTACAAGGCTCAAACATGATAATGTATAGAAAGGGGTTTATAAACTTAAAGGGACATACATCAAAGCCAATTATGATTGAAAAGGCATTTCCTTGTCAGGTGGAGGGAGTTACATACATGATACATCCTTATTCATGTATCTGTGTATCATTATTATATTTTTAGGGAACCAAGACTGATTAAGTATATTTTAGGGACAGGATTGGTGAATAGTAAGGTGAATGCATCAAAACAGGAGTATATCTCTGAAATTTGTGAACGGGATGAAAAATGACTATTTTAAAAAAGTATTGCCTGTTAAGGTGTCCTTCTCTACTGGGAAATGAAGATGTCACTAATTTAAAATAGGCTATGGTGGCTTAATTAAAATGTCATAGCAGAAGTTTGGTGATCAACATGGAATCTAAAAAAAAAAAGAGATTCAGAGTCATCATTTTTTTCAGTGCATCTGGAAAAAAAGTGACCAAGGGAGAAGGTATTCTGATTTTAATAACCAGGTCTAGTCAGATGGAAATATCTGGATAGAAATATCCCTTGAGTGGAAAAAAGGGAATTATTTAAGTTATATCTTGGCTTGGTAGAAATCTCCTTTCATGATATCTGTCTTATGTCTGATTCTATGACAAACAATCCTTTGATTTGGTCTTTTGAATTGAACCTTTATCCTGGAAGGGAATCCTTTGGGCAAACAACCAGTAATGGTTATTTTTGTCTTTCAGCTATATCTTCTGTTGTAATCCAGCTAATTGACATTCGAATTATTAGGCAAGTCTCTAGTTGGTTTGTATGGCATGAGCAGATGCTTCCCTGCCCACTCCCTAAGCTTATATCCTGAACAAAAAGGAAAAATTAGGTTTTGGAATATAAAAAGCTAAGGACCAGCTACGATTGTGTAGTTCCCCCATCAAGGTAAGCCCATGTTGTGAGACTTTTCCTAGTCTTAAAAGCTCCTGGGCCAGGAATGACTGTGGTCAAATTAAGAAGCAGGATAGGTTTGTTTTCTAGAATCTTCATCTCCTTTCAGGCACCCCACATTCTTATGCTGTGTGTGTCACCCTTGGTGAAGTGCCTCCTCAAGCTTCTTCCTTCCTAGTTACTAAATACCCTGTACTCCAGAATATTCTTTTTTTTTTGGAGGGGGAAGGCAAGGCAATTGGGATTAAGTGACTTGCCCAAGGTCACACAGCTAGTAAGTGTCAAGTATCTGAGGCTGGATTTGAACTTAGATTCTCCTGACTCCAGGGCCCCTGCTCTATTCACTGTGCCACCTAGCTGCTCCATACTTCAGAATGTTCTTGAATCCCTCACCTCCACCAAAAGTTATCTGTCCCATCTCCCTTCTCCACAGGGTTTATAAATGCATGAATGAAAAAAAAAACAACCCTAATTTACTAAGCTCTCAATAGATTTAAAATAGTATGAAGCTCTCTATTATCTAATCTGATAAATTAATCTAAGCTAAGATGTTAATGGCTGATAATAAGATAATTTGTTATTTTCCCAATAATATAACTGCATTTGAAAGAGCCTCTTCGATCTGGGGCCTTAACTCAAAGGAATGAGCTCCTGAAATCATTCCCTTCAGTAGCTACCTGTGTTGCCCACTTGTTAAGCTCTCCATGCTCACAGCTCTTGAAAACAAGTATTTGCCTTTATTCTTTAGATTACTATATTTGAATGCCTCAGAATGATTTTTGCCTAGTAGTGGGGCAGTAAGGAGTTACCAACAACTGTTACTCTTCCCCACCCCCCACTTCCCTAGAATAGTCTTTGCTCAATGGAGTGCATAAGGCAGCAGGTGAGTGATCAATGAAACATTTTCAGACAGTCTCAGGAAAGGTCACTTTTAATCATTTTGTATTTGTTGATCGATTTTACACAGAAGAAACCCATTTAGAACATCCACTAGATACCTGGTTTATAAACAAACATGTAACAAAAGAGAAATCACAAACCTGCTGGATGTTTCCCCTTGGTCTTTCCTTCAGGTGTGGGCGCAGATGGAAGAGAAACAATGATGATGTTAGTCAATAATGCATTTAAATATTTTACATTTGTATATATTAAGTTAGGAACTGGAAAAAGTAAACATTCGAAATAAACCTTTTATGGAAGAAATATTTAAACAAGTTTCACAAATATTATATCCCTGAAAATAAAGACAATGGCAACTTTAAAATACACATACACACATATACACACACTTTGAACTGCAGACACTCAGCCAAATGTTTATTTAATGACCACATTGTGGGCAATATACAGCAAGAAATTATAGACTTCTCATTAAGCAAAGTAAGCTGTAATAAGAAATATGGGTTTGAGTCAGATGGAATAAGCAAAGACATTTAAAAGGATGCTAATGCCACAGATGTAGCCTGATTTATTTTAGTTCAGCTGTCCTATTCTTTATCTGGGCTCATTAATGTGTGAATGTGCCTCTGTAGCAGAGTCTCTGAGTGAACCAGCTTTTCTCATCGTGTAAACCATTCGCCAGGAATAAATTAGGTGCTTTGGAAATCTACAGGAATTCTCCTTGGCTATGATTGAGTAATATTTGAATATTGTCCAGTAGGAAGTTTAGTTCTAGAAAAATGCAATGGGAAATGACCACATTAGTGGTACCAAAAGGTGTCCTGGTGGTCTCCAAGACAATGCAATTTCTTACAATCATTTGATTTGTTTCAGACAGTAACCTTTTTCACTTGCATTTTACTTCTTTCTGAATATTCTTTCCCACTTGTTTTAAGAAGGGTGAAGAAAAACATTTTGTCTGCAAATTCTTCCCTTCATGCTCACCCCCAAACTCAACTCTCCTTGAAACGCAATTGTTGCTGCCAAAAGAGGCTTTTGTAAGAGGATACAGCAAAGCATTAAATTGAAGACTGGCATATCCATGGGTTTTGGAAGGGGTATCACTCACTGTTCTATTCCTATCAGTTGCCTCTCAGCCTCTTCCATTTTCATCTTTCTCCATTCTACTTTCCTTGGGTGTCTATAGACACCCCACTGTTCCTGTAATCCAATGTGGAGTGTTAGCAGTGAGCTGGAACTGCCTGATTCATCTCTTAAGGTATTACATTCCCAATTAGAAACTTGAAAGGAAAGGAAATTCTAAGTGCAAATACTGCTTTCAACTACTTTTGAATCATATCTATCTGAAATATGAAGTCTGTATGAAATCATTATTTTTAAGAAATGAAGACTTATCAAAAGCATGGTGTAGTAGATAGGACAGTAGATTTGGAGTCAGGAAGGCCTGGTTCAAACCTTGCCTCAGACATTTACTGCTTTTGTTACTTTGCACAAGCCATTTAACTGGGTTTCAGTTTCTTCATTTGTAAAATAAGGTGGTTGGACTTGATAGACACAAGGTCCCTGTCAGTGAAATCTATGATTCTATGAAAAGTCTTAGGAAAATGAAAGTCCAATTAATTGTACCACTGATGGCTATGTAAAAACTCACTTATTTAGTAAATGAAAGTGAGACTATTAGGACTATTAGTAATTAATAAAAGTTACAGGAGGTGCTAGACCATTATTTAGATATGTAATTCTTCCTACTCTTCTCCAACCCTATTTAGAGAGAAAACATGAGGTGAGGGGGAAGAGGGAGGTTATTCAACTAAAATGACAATATATGCACTAGCAGAATCTGACATGATATTCCCTGTTTATAAAAATCAGTTTCTCTACATTCCAAAATGACTTTTCTAAAACTGCTTGGGGGATGTTGAATAATCTCATGTGATAATAAACTACTTTATTTTTATCACTTTAAAATTCAATTTTTTGGCTTTCCTTCTACCCTTTTTTGTTTAAATTCATGTAGCAAACACTTGTTTGCATAAGTTCCCTCAAGAGGATTAGAAATACAAAATGCTTCCAAATTCTACTTATTTTTTCCTCTTCCAAGATTCATACCCTAAGGAATCATTGGCAATTTGCTATGTTCTTTTTCATAAAATGTCACAGCTTCTTATAACTGCAATGGTCTGAAAACTTTCCCTGAGGCCCAGGCCTTAATAAAGTGAGCCCATATGGTCTGTATACTTTAAATAAGAAGAAAGCATTCAACATGTAGCCATCAATTATCTCTAAGGTCATATCTAGCACTAAAATCCAGTGTCTATGCATAGAACTGTCCCTGGTGCTGATGTTGTTCTAGACAGAGACATATAGAATTACAGAATTTCAGAGATACTAAGAATCACAGGATAATAACTTTAGTGCTTTTTAGGGATCTTAGAGATCATTATAGATGAGGAAACTGAGGCCCAGAGAAACTGTGACTTGCCCAAGATCACATTAGCAGAGAGACAAGTTTAAATTTAGGTCTTCTGACTCTAAGTTCAACACTTTTCACAGTATAATGAAGACTCATTTTCAGAATCACCTAGGATGATTTCTCTATTTTACAGATGAAAACCTTGGGCCCAGAGAGAGGAAATAGGTTGCCTAAACTTACAAGGCTGGTTAGTAGGTAGAATTAGAATCATTGTTTCCTCACTATCATTTGGGGAAGTGAGACTCTTTCTGGAATCCACTCAAAAAGGGAAGTTTTCCTATTTACAAATAGAATCTGAGCTATAGAGGTTAGGGCATTAAATCAGTTCTACTTGACCATTAAGTTCAGAGTCAGGGTTATTCTGGGGTTAGAAGAGAAGGTGTTTTAATGTCCTAAATGGGAGAAGCAAAGTGGCAATGTTTAAACATTTGGAAAACAGACACAATCCGTTTCAACCAAACCAGATAAGACTCTAATTCAAGAAACATTTATTGGTTGCCTACTCCATTAACTGCTTAAGTGATTTTAATTGGTGACTGGCTCAACTTAGCAATAGCCATTTGTCAAGGCTCTATACCTTGGAATAGGTACTGTCATTTTTTGTTGAGGTCTTTGGCAGATACCATCATACTACCATGACATTTTTGATTGCTAATGATAGCACTGTAGTGAATTTTTAATATGCTAAATTCTTTAGCCTCACTATATAATCAAATTAAGTTTGTCCTCCTTGTTTTCCTGCTTCAACAATTATGTTAGTTTGACCTCAAAGTGAAAGTTCAGGGACTCGGAGCTTCTTGAAATAATGATATCCAGATGATACTTATTCTTAATGGATCTGGCAGATTTAAATGGGTAAAGTTAAATCATTTGTCTTTTGAGAGGGTTTAAGAATCAAAATATAGAATATAAAGCTGAGGATTTTTTTTAACCTTTCTAGTTGTCCTCAGATTGTTGCTATTATTATGGGATGCAAGCACTTAAGGAATAGGATGAATATTAGAAAGAGTGTTTTGTGCATATGGATATATGAGTCTATATACATATGTAGATTTAACTTCTGATTATTCTGGTGATATTCTCTCCACAGGTTTTTCTATAAATCATTAAAGTTCATGGAAGTAATTTATCACTAAAAAGTTGTTTGTGCACTATTCTTCATGTCAACATACAAAGAATTAGCAAAACAAACAACATGCCTACTCATCCATCTCTTGTTATTAACATCTTTGATGAATATTAACAAAGAATTGGTATCATGGATGATTTCAGTGGGTAAAGAATCTAGGATTGTGAAACTCTATGCATTGTCTTCCTAATCTATTCATTTAGCATCATTGGGTAGATGGCAATGGGTTTTATTTGGTACATTAAATCTGGAGTCCAAGTTGCTACAAGCCAAATTTGAAACTCTCAAAGAGATACACAGAATGAGACAAGCCAAACATTAATGCTCATTAAAAACCGACGACGATGACGACAACAACATCACCACCAAAAACCCCAAAACAAAAACAAACAAACAAAAAAACAGGCTGGAACAGACATTGAGCACACCACTGACTCTCAGACTGGTACCTACTTGGTAGGACTGCAGGTATGCAAGGCCTTCAAATGAGGCTTCCAGGTAGCAATGGAAACTGATTTCTCATCAGCTGCATAACTACGCCATACACACTATGGGCCGGATACATGATTTCAAAAAAAAGAACAAAAAGAAAGGAAAAAAAAAGGCAGAGGGAGCAGAGGACAGAACAAAAATGGAAAAACTGATTAGTAAAACAATACACATTAAGGGATTTTTGTCCTTATCATTCATAGTCCTGATACATGCCTGAGGGGTAGAAGAATACTTTTATAAAATTGTGAGGTGGCTGCTAGGCTTGTTCCTCTGCAGTCAGTCAAATAAATTCGTCAAGCAGCCTGGTATCAGGAAAGAATAGAAAAGCACAAGAAAACCAACATAGAATGATATTAAATAAATTAAAAGTTGATTATGGAAAAAAAATCAATTTGGCCTAAACCAAGAGCATGGCTTGTTAAACTAGCTCAGGAAACAATACCAGGAAAACTTGTAGGAAAAAGTCCTTGAAAACCAAAATATGATATGGGAAAAAACAGTCATCCTGAACCCTTTAATCAAAGATCAATTAGACAGCTGCAAATAGCTTTTAAATAGTTTCAAATCCAATTAGTAAGTAGACATGAGTGGTAAATGATTTCAATTTGTGAAATTTCCTGAGGTGGAACTTACACAATTATTTTGAGGCTAAAGATGAAGATAAATAGTGATAATACAAACCAAGACCAAAATTAGAGAAGGTAAGAAGATAAAATTCTACAAGGAGTACAATTTGAGAACAATGAAAGGCTGAAACCCAAGACTGGCTATTGGCTCTGTTTACATGACACAGCTTGATGGAAAATTAAAAAAAAATTAGTTCACCACCCAAAATACATTTTCTGTGTAGACAGGCTTCTCTTTTAATCCTGTGACTGTGGCAAGAAGTACAGTTACCTTTTCTGAAAAATCCCCCACTAGAGACCACCTTCCTAGGGACATTTAATGAGCATTCTTGCTTTGTACTTGACCTGCAAACAGTGTCATGACAAAGTGTTTATTCAAACTTCTGGAGCAAAATATGTTGTTGCAACCAACATGTCAAAATCATTTTACTTTAAATGACAAGTTCATTTAAACAGATTAGGCCTCTACTTAGGCTCCTTTCATTCATGATTAGAAAAACCACAGGCATACAATTCAAAGAACAGCATTAGTGAGTGGGCCCAGTAATGCATAGGAAAAATATTCTAGAAGTGACTATATATAAACACACAAATGATGGGTAGTAAAATGAATTAGACATCATAATGCAAGGAGGTAAACTACTTTCGAGGGAGCATGAATTCATGGGGTATGACGTGTTGGAATGTGGCAACAGGAGAGACTTTATTCAAGTTGAACAGTAAGGAATGGTAAAATAGCATTGTCTATCAGAGAGATATCCTTTGTGAGGAAATTCAGGAATCAAGATAGTAGATAGCAATGGGTTTTATTGGGTTCATTATATGAATGTATGTTGGCATGGTGGAGCTTGGTGGAGAATATTTGGGGGCCATTCAGTGAAAGGAAGATTATTGTAATGGGAATTTACTACAGATTTTCTGGTTAGAAAGCAGAAATACAAGATGAATTAAAGAAATATATCATAAATCAGGCATAGAAGTCTAGGATCCTAGATTTGGAGATGGAAGGTACCTTTGAGGTCACCTAGTCCAACCCTCTTCATTTTATACTTGAGGAAACTGAGTTCCAAAGATTGACTGTCTTACCCAGGGTTACATAGGGAGTAAGTACCAGAGCTGTATTTGAACCTGATCCAGCACTCTTTCCACTACATCATGTTGTTTCTCTAACAGCTGAGAGATTCTGAATCTGAATGGTACAGTAGTAGTCTTCATATGGGAAGAGAGAGTGCCTGAGATAGAATTTCCATTAGAATATAAGCTCCTTGAGAGGAAGGATTGTTTCTTTTTATTTGTATCCCCAGTGCCTAGTACAGTGCCTGGCACATAGTAGGTGCTTGATGGATGGGTTGACTAATGGGTTAAGGAGGAGGGTGCACCTGAGTAGATCCAGAACAAAAGTGCTGAAGTGTATGTTAGTAGGTACTGGGCATCTAGTTTACTTGAGACATCTCAATCACCTAAAGATGATATGATTAATTTTGTGCTAAATTCAAAATATTTTTTTTTAGATATTAAATTGTTGTTAATCATTTGTTTTATTTGAGTCTGACTGGTGACCCCACTTGGGGTTTACTTGGCAAAGATACTGGAGTGGTTTGCCTTCTCTTCTTCAGCTCATTTTTTACATGAGGAAATGGAGGTAAATAGGGTTAAGTGACTTGGCCAGGGTTACATAGCTAGTAAGTGTCTGGGGACAGATTTGAACTCAAGAAGAGGAATCTTCCTGACTCCATGGCCAGCTACCCATACATACCCACTGTGCTACCTAAATGTCTGCATATTAAATTACACTAGCACTATCTGCAATTTGATTTAGGGTAATCACATGACAATTCATGGATTTTTTTTGCTGTAACTTTTGCTCTCTATGGAGGAAACTCAACAGATCTTCCCACTATGGTCATAATGGAAATGGCCACTTATTGAAAACCATTTCCATAAATACATGTGTTTGGATCCTGGTTCTTTGAAATCAAAGCTGGTGTGGACCTTCAGCTACAGTCCACATCTTCACTTATCACTGAGCCTGAAACTCCATCTCTTTCCTCTACCTCCAAAGATCCCAACACAATAAACCACAACAAAACTACAAAAGGGGAATGAGACATCACCCACCAAGGCCATAAAGAACATTAGGCAGAATGGGTTACACTTTAGAAAGACTGAAAATTTTCTTTACCATGAGACCCAATTTCCGACCATTTTTCTAGTCTATCTATTCTTAACTGCTAGTTACTAGCTTCTTAGATCCTCTCTCCCAATAACCTTGTCTTTTTGTCATGTACATTTGAAGGACTTTTATCTCCACTAACTGAAGAAGCAGAAAAAGAATAGGTTGCAAATACATATTGGGAGATGAACTCCAAATAGTTTAAGTAGCAAGTGATTAAGTGACTAATGTACTGACAATTCAGGACACCTAAATTTTTTTTCAGTCATAATCATATTTTGGTAGAAGAAACAAATATCTGGGGAGAATCTAACACATATATGCCAAAGGTCAACAGTATGTGATGAACAATGAAAGGTCGAGTTGCTTGTTATTTGACAAAATTGGGGCTATATAGAAAACAATCTAATTCAAAACTCAATACATAATTATATGCACATCAGACATAACCTTGATTTCTTATGGGAGAGGAGTGGATATAAAATCATTGTGGCCCATTACATTAATAGTTTTAGTGTATATATTACCTTACATAGTAAGTGATCATGTGAATACATGGTTAACACAGGACTTTGGGGAGATTTTGTTTTTAAATACCAATTCAAAAGTTTTGGAATTTTTGATATCACTTAAGAATTGGGCAGGTAGGTAGAGCAGTGGATAGAGCACTGGGCCTGGAGTCAGGAAGATTCATCATCCTGAGTGCAAATCTGGCCTTAGACACTTACATGCTATGATCCTAGGCAAGTCACTAAACCCTGTATGCCTCAGTTTCCTCATCTGTAAAATGAGCTGGAAAAGGAGATGGCAAACCACTCCACTATCTTAACCCACAATACCCCAAATAGGGTCACAAAGAGTTGGATGTGACTGAAATGACTGATCAAAAACTTAAGAATTATAGGACTGTTGCAAACAGAGAAATATTTAGAAAGATATACTTTTTGTCATAAGTTATTTGCTTTTCCTCAAATAAAAAGTTTATTCAAATGTATTATACAAAGACCCTGGATTTGCAGTGGCTGTAAACTATGGTGCTTTTGTATTCTGAAATATCAGTAATGTTGGTTGCTTCTTGGATATGTACTGAATAATTCTCTTATTTAAATTACCCTCCAGAAAGACAATGGCTGTGATTTAAACCAAATAGGATTAGGTTTGGGCTTGTTCTTCTAAACACACTGCTGTCCAAGAAGGACTTAGAGGATAAGAGAAATGAACGATATATCAGCACACAAAGCTGGTTTACCAATCTAGTGCATGGTATAAATTATACAGATGCATGGTGTAGATGCTAACTTTCAAGTCCCAACTCTGGCTAGTGGAAATAATGATGAACACATTCAAGAATTATCCTTCTATTTATACTGCAGCTAATTCAGTTGACTGCCTTTTAAAATGAACAGATTCTGACTTGATTATTGGTCATTAAGAAATAAAATCTTTTTTGATGGTGGAAATTTTTTTTTCCAAGTTTCATAATGGAAAAGTCACTAGAAAGTCCAGATCACTGAATACTTTTATATGTTGAAAAATGATTAGAATCAGCATCAGAAGCATAAGAAGAAGGATAATTTACAAATTTGATAATTCTACTTCCCTGATGCCTAATTTGTAGGTTTTTTTTTTTCATCTACCTGGGGCCATTTCTATTCTCCCACTATGGATATAACACAATGTATCCTGGGTTTCCAGGATAGACCTCTTCACACTAAGTTAATTGAAAAACAAATAGCTCCCTATGGAGAGGGCCTCCTTCTTTTTTCATGGACTCTCCTATGATGCAGTCAATGCACACTATCTCTACAGTTCCCTTCAGTAACAGCTATTATCAAATGAAAAAGTTCATTTGGGATTCATTTTCCTCAAACAATTTAGGGTTTGAGAGGAATGACTCCTGTCAAGTAAAAAGAATACCTTTCTTTATTCTCTTATCATAAGTATATCTTGAGATAGATATTCTACAAAGGGCCTCACTTTCAAACACAACTGCTGACCCCTGGAGTGAAGCAAGATGAAAGGATAGTGGTACTGAGGAGAATAACTCATTCATCCTCTTGAACATACCAAACAACCAATCAAGGTTCTTCTTAGGATTAAGGGATTCCTGGGTCCCAGGGCAACTTTTAGAAATTGAAATAACTCTCCTTTTCATAAATCCAGATGTTATTTTGGCTCCCAGAACTCAGAACCAATTTCTTTTTCCCCATCTTAGAATAGAGAAACTTATTTCCTCTCCCCCTCCCCCAATTTTATTTTGAAAACTGGGAATTTAAAAATGAAGTCAAGTTTTACCTTCATTGGTAATTTAATTCAGTATTACATTTACCTCTGTTTTCTATGCCAACAGGCAACACAATTCAAAGATTTAAAGAAAAAAGCAAAACAAAGCCCATTAGATTGTTAGATAGAAACATTCTTTCCCTGAGCTAATAAGGAGAAGAAAAACGACTGGTTTCCAATTTTCCTTTCTCTTTCCCCACTCAACCTCTGGCAAAGGTACCAGTAAGCATCAAAATGGCTAAGAAACTGACAGGAAAAGAAGCCAGGCACCTAGAAAAAAAAATCACATGTTGGATAATCAACTTTTGTACAATCAAAAGCTGACTGTGTATTATTGGGTCATAAAAGGGAAAAAGAATTGGACTGGGGAAAAAAATGTGTGTTAAATTCTCTATGAGGTCCAACAGCAGGTCACACGCCAGTAAACTATGGATGGCAAAGAAGGGGGAATGAATTCCTTTGGTTCAGAGCCACTGAATAAGAAGAAATGCTGACTAAAAAGTCAATGCTTTTGTGAACTGGCCTCAGCTAAATATCATGCTTAATTTTTCACTTTCTCCAATGCTGAATTCCTTCATATTGCCAACCAAAAATGTATGGTCAGCTTATAAATAGGATATCTATCTGTTTCAAGTTGTTCCACCAAGTGATAGCACCAGTAATTTACCATAAAATTCCAGCCTTTACATTCTAAATAAATACATTGTTGCCTCATATTCCTGCCATCCTGTTAGCTTGGAAAACATTGAATATGGGGACCAGTGCCATCTTTTGCTCCATTGCTTAATGATCAACTCTGTTTTTCTAAGTTATTCACAAAACAAATTAATTCATCCAGTAAGCCACCCAGCCACTGCCCTCTGCTTGGCCTTATTGGCAAGGCCATCTGAATGATGCACGAATGAGGCATTGAAAACATATATTTTCCTCCTTGGAAAAAATGAACCCAATAAGCCCAAATCCAAGATGTTTTCATGTTATCATACATTTGGTTCAGGTTTCAGGTTCCTTTAAACAAAACAACAATTCTCCAAAACAATGAAGCACAAATGTACCCAATAAGTATTTAACAGAGACAGATCCTGCTACCTACCTATTACATTGAAATTTACCTGAATTAGGCTGGCAGCTGGATTCCTTCTTTTCTCAAAGTGTTTCTGGCGGTGCTGTTCCTGAACTTTTAATGCAAACCCTGAGCCAAGAATACCCTGGAATAAAATACAAAACACAGTCACTTTTGCATTTTTGAGGAACCTATTAAAAAAGTGGATATCAGAAAACTCAAAAATGATTTTTAAATGATGAAATCCTATCCTTAAAGGACTCACTTTTCCATGGAGCTTTTTCTGATCCTTCTCCAACAAGAGGATTTATTTCCCTCCCAGTCAGGAATGGGGAACCTGAGGCCTGCCACATGTGACTCTCTAGGTCCTTAAATGCAGCCCTTTGACTGAATCCAAACTTCACAGAACAAAGGGCTATACTTGAGGACCTAGAGGGTCACGTGTAGCCTCAAGGCTGCAGGTTGCCCACCCCTGCTCCAAGGGTTTAACTGGCATACTTTGCCTCTCATTCCTTCAATTTTATAGGCTACTTCGACATTGTATTTCTTTATATGGTTAATCTCATCCTCCAGATTGGAAACTTTAAGAGGGCAAGGACTATGCTTCATGCTTTTTTGTATGTCCTTTAGTACCTAACATCACACTTTACACCTCAAATCTGCTAATAACTAGTGTTTATGGAAATGATTTGGATGCAAAGCATATTATTTCCTATGAATGCTTAGGCTTGCATTACATTTTAATGTAATGTCAAAATATCAGTGCCACAGTATTAGAAAATATTGCTAAGAACATTTTGCAGGATGCCATTAATTAGTAAACCATTGTCATTTGCTGGCTTCTCCCTAAATATTCCCAGAAATTCTCACATTCAGTAAAACCACAGGCTTCTCTTGGTTCTCATTTACTCCATGCTGACATTTCTTGGTGACTCCCAAAGATGGGGGAAAAGTCTTATTAAATGATGATATGGGGAGAGGGTGGAATTCTGCTTCAATAGAAGCTGTGCCACTCCTGATGGGTACAGGTTTATATTAAGAGAGCAGTTAAAGTTTGCCTGTTGCTGATCAACAAGTATTTGCAGCATTTTGCAAAACCTGTGTTAATTTCTGAATTAACCAGCCATGTTGACAAAACAAAAACTATCCTAGTTTTGAGGACAGAGAAGGGATGAATGTTGGAATCACAGTATCTCAATGGGTACCATGATAGACATAAACATATGATTCTGGTCATCTCGTTCACGTATCTATTTTCTTTTTTTTGTTTTCTACTTTAAAAACAAAAATGCTGTACATGGTATGGACACTTAAATACCTTTGAGATGAATGCTCAGCATCTCTTACTTTTCTAAGTCTGCTTAACTAATTTATTTGGGAGGATCACAAAATTGATCCCCTACTTTACAATGGATGAAATGAGTTATTTCATTGTCCTGTGATGCTTTCTGAGAAGCAGTGTGGTACAAGGGATAGAGTTAATCTTAAATTCAGGAGGACCTGGGTTTAAATCCTGCCTCTGACATATACCATCTGTCTGACCCGAGGCAAGTTATTTAACTTCTTAGTGTTCTAGGCAGCTAACATTATATCTTGCAGCAAGGGTTTGCATTGAATGAAAGAATTTCCTCATCTGTTAATGAATCACAAATCTAGGCCTATTGCTATCCTTATGATATTCTCATACTAAATTCTTATTTGTTTTTGCTACATTGGTTTGCTTATCTGACTTCCCTGCTGCTTGTAACTTCTGAATAAGGCCTTCAGCAGGGCCTGACTGCTATTATTTCCATGTCTTTCACATATATCCTAATTGTAGATCTATGGTTTTGCCCCTGTAGATGTTTTGTTTATCTGGGGACTCAGATCTGTTTGTATTTCAGATCTTATCTCTTTTTTCTGATTGGCATCTTATAGGATCCTGGTCATCAGTGGAATACCCCTAGATCTCTACAGGCTTGCTCTTGCTTTTCTCACTTGGCCATGTGGGACAAGATAATTAAGACTATAGAAGACTGGAGGAATAGCATATTCCTCCAATGATATATTTTGGATAGGTTTTTTTTCTCCATTTAAATATTAAACTTTCTGCATGTTGGGGATACCAATTGGTTCCTGATTCCAGCATTATCTTAGCTCTCAGCTTTGCTAAGATTGTATTTCTGTGTTTTTGTCAAATTTCCCTTAATGGTCATGAAATTCAAAAGTGTGTTCCTTTGGGCCCATGCATTTTACTTATGTACTTAGACTTCTATTAACACAGAAAGAGTCTCCCATTTGGTTACTGTCATATAATTATGACAACAAACTTGCCAATAAGTAAAGAATGGATCTTTGGATTTTTCTTTTTTTTCTTTCTTTTTGGCAGCTGAAAGTATGTTACTGCCAATCACTAAACAATGAGTAATTCAGTTGTACTTTTGGAGCAGTGGGCTATTATAGCATAATTTACTATTAATAAACAATTACTATCTCTCTGAATTGGAATAACTGAAATGTATATTGAAAATGGAAATTGTCACAGTCCTTATTTTCCACTTCTTTTTAGTGGCTCTCTTTTTGGAATTGATTTGCTTCATTCATTCAAGTTTAGTTATATTCCAGCCAATACAATGATTTTGTTTATCCATTTAAGTCCTATCTCTCTGCCTGTCTTTGATTTTTATGACAATAGCAATGGATTCCTGAGCCAGAATCAGATGATGGTCCACTATGATGCCCAGATTTTACTGTAAAGCCCAATGATGATAATGAAGGATCCCATTTACATTGGGCTTTGTGGTTTGCAACCACTTTTCTCACAACAACCAAGTGAAGTAGGAATGCAAGCATTGTTACTCCAATTTTTTTCTGCAGATGAGGAAACTGAGGCCAGGAGTTTACGTGCTTATCTGCAACCTGTGGTTGCACAACTTTTAAGTGGTAGAGATAGGATCTGAATTTGGGTCTTTTTATTCCATGTCTAATATTTCCTCTGTTTCCCCTAAATACCACATTGTCTTTTAAGATGCCCATTAGATTGACCTTTCTTATAATCATCTTTATTTCATTTCATATGTGTTAATACAAATAAGAGATATATACACTAAAATGTGATCATGGAACTGTAGTATTAAGTGTGGGAAGAAAATACTTTTTTTTTAAGCAAAAGGATATTTATGTAAACACAAAAATGATCTTTTGGGGTGTTACTCTGACTTAGACACGGACTTAAAAACAAATCCTTCCCAATATGGCACCTGTCATGGCTAAGATTATTTCTGAACACTCAAAACTTTATGTCCTTTATATCTGGAATTTTGGATTGAGACTGTGACCATTGGAAAAGGAAAAAAAATTCAGCATGACACCTGTCCAGCAAGTGTTATCTGAACTTGGGCTTTACAGTAAAAGCTGTATTTGTTGGGCATTGTTTGAAAATTCTATTGACTCTATTCAAGAATAATGAATCTAGGCTATGGTAGGGCTTGTTAAGTCTCTCTCTCTCTCTCTCATCAGAGTACATAAATCATGCCAATTATTAAACCAGGCCTGTTCATTGTCTTATCATGGCATTATTCCAGTTCTTTCTTCCTGTCTTCTTGTTTTACTTAGTACAGAACCCTAGATAGAAGCCTGTTAAAATGATGTCTATTATGGACTATTAATATTAATAACAATGGTAAAGAGAGATAGCAATTATATGGTGCTTAAAGATTTAAAAAATGCCTTAAATATATTATTTCATTAGATACTCACAAAAACACTGTAAGGTAGGTGCTATTATTATTCCCCATTTTACACATGAGGAAACTAAGTCTGAGAGAGGTGGAATGAGTGAGAATGGCTCAGGATCATGCAAATGGTAAGTTTCCAAGGCAGGGTTTGAACAAACCTCTTCCTAGTTTCAAGGACTCTGCTCCATCCAGCCTACCATATGGCTGCTTATTGATCTCATGCAGTATGATGTTCCTAGCAAGTATATAACTGTCCCTGTCATGATCTTGCTTCCCCCATCCCCCTTCCCCTAGTTTATTAATATTCCATGTTTCATGGGTGTCTTGAATGAAACTCAAAAGAGAGTACTGGGACAGGCAATAGTGGGGTTATATTTTATAGTTTTGTTTTATATTTTTGTACTTAAATAATAGTATGGCTACCAGAGAATATCAGCACTCTGATGAAAAGTATATATGTGTGTGTGTGTGTGTGTGTGTGTGTGTGTGTGCATGCGCGTGTGCGTATATGAATATATGTGTGTGTGTATATATATATACATATACGTACATATCTATATACACACACACATATATACAAATTTTTGGTAAACATTTAGCATGGATGTAGGCAGGAGTATGCTGGTAAATGTTTCATGACCATCTTGGGGGAAAATGTATGCATAACATACTTTTAAGTGCATTATTAGCAGCATCTAGGTGGCACATTGGATAGAATGTTGGGCCTGAAGTTAGGAAGATCTGAGTTTAAATCCAGGTTTAGACCCTTACTAGCTGTGTGACCCTGGGCAAGTCACTTAATTTTTGCTTCAGTTTTCTCAACTGTAAAATAAGAATAAGAATAGCACCACAGGGTTGTTGTGAGGTAAAGTGGGATAATATTTGTAAGGTGTTAAGCACAGTGTTTGTCACTTCCTTTAACAAATACATAATCTCTTCCTTCTTTTCTTCTCCCTTCTCTTCCTCTTCCTCTTCCTCCTCCTCCTCCTCCTCCTCCTCCTCCAATTTTCCAGGGATTGCCAAATGAGGACCTCAGGGTCAAATTTGTCCAGTTGCCTGTTTTTTTTTTTTAAATAGCTTTATTTAAAAATGTAAAAACCATTCTTAGCTCCTAGACTGTACAAAATCAGGCAGTGGAGTTGTTCTAGACCCTGGGTCTAGACAATCAACAAGACAGTAAATCAAGCTTGGATTTGTAGTATTTGCCAGTCTCCAAGGTGTAAATGCTTACAATGAAAATTTAGGGATTGACTGGCTCCAACATACCCGGGGATATAGGGAAAATTCAACAATTTATGATTCCGAACCTTATTCTTCTCTGTTTATTTCACAGTGAGAACTGGTTGTTCTATTTTATCGAGGGTTATTGGGAAGGAGGAATGGTGATATGAGAAATGGGGACAAAATATACCCAGAAGGGTATGTAGGTAGTGACTTCTTCAGCAACAAGGGAAAGGAAAATTAGTAGTGAGAAGCCAAGAGATCCATTCTAAAATATGTAAAAAATGTCAACACATGCCTCCGATCTTTAGCAAAGCTTTACAGTTCAAAGGAGACAGAGGTCCTAGTGACATTTTTAGATATTTTGGTTTTCTAAAAAAGGTGCTTGATTATATCCTTTCATTTGTTCATTCATTCGATAAAGTATGTTGAGCACTATATTGTACATTTGTGCTGCTCATAGTAACTGTTCCTTGCTCTTGAATTGTTGGGGAACAGAGAGTAACACACAATTGAATTTTTTATGTAACTAAAATGTAACTCATTAAATGCCAATCAAAAAGAAGTAAATAGAGAGGCAGAATAGTATTGTAAATAGAGGACTAGTCCTGAAGTCAGGAAGATCTTGTTCAAGTTCTGACTGACATACACTGGCTGTGTGGACCTTGGCAAGTAATTTAACGTTTCTGCGGCTTAGTCTATTTTTCAAAGGCTATCATTTAAAGATGAATATTTCTTACACCAATGAAATCTCAGGTCCAGATAAAATAGAATAAATTAGTTTGGATGAAAGTCTTTCTTAAAAGGTACAACATACTTTTCTGAATTCTTAGAAGACTTTTATCCCAAAATGTCACTTTTTCTTTTTTTTGGAACTGATGATGACCACTCTGAACATAATTTAAGTATTTCTTGATTATGCAGTGTCTTAGTTAGGAAGTATTAAGTTACACAGGGACTATCTGTTCCTACCCCAAAAGGTCCAGATTGCTCTGTTTTTTGATTTCTCACACTTATTTTTATAGGGGTCTTTTGGTACCCTTCCTTGCTGTCAGATTTTTAGCTGTCACTGTCTGTTTTCAGTGTTATCTATCTTTAGCAACCTTTCAATTTGCATCTTCTAATAGTCGATGGATGGAAATATCTGTTGATTATTAGAATTTTGTAGAATAAAAGAGTAAATATGCCCTGACTGAGGACCTAAGTGCTTCTGTTATGAATAAGACACACATGTAGGTTTTATTTTGGTTGCTCAGAGGTTCTTCCTTCCTCTTTCCTGGTTTTTAACTATGTTCAAGATAGTTAAGGACAATGGATAGGTGACCTCAGAATTTCTACTGATAACTTAGATATCAGTAGATACTTAACCTATACTTAGGTTAGGTAATTAGATATAGATGTGTCTGTACCTAGAGGAAGGACACGTGTTATTATGTTGTGCTATTGTTGAGTTAAGAGCATCAAAAATATATTTTTAATATATCTATAATATATTTAAGGTGACTGACTTAAAACAAAAGACAGTTCAAGATTACTTTTAAATTTATTTTCTGATTCACGAGATATGCCAGAGTTGAAGCTGTTGGACAAAATGACCTCTGAAAAAATGAAGTGGGACAATATACTACAGCTAAAAAATAAAATGTTTAGAAAGCTCTTCTGTCAGTTGAAAAGTGTTTATTAAGCACTTCTTGTGTTCTCAGCACTGTGTTGTGCACTGAGAATACAAAGAAAAGCAAAAATAGTCCCTGTCCTCAAGAAGCTTACATTCGAATGGGTGAGATTACGGGTAAATAACTTGGTATATACAAGTACATGTATGTGCGAAGTAAACAGAAAGTAATCTCTGAAGGGAAAGCACTATCAGGTAAGGGGACTAGGAATGGGCCTTCTCCAGATGTTGAGACTCAAAGAAAGTCAGAGAAACCAGGAATTAGGAGACAGAAGGGAGAATATTCCAAGAATAGGCAAAGGCAAGGAGAAGGGTGATAGAGTATGGATAAATTGTTGAGTGAATGGAAGGGAATAAGGCATATGGAGATTAGAAAAGCGCAGAGGGACCATATTATGAGAGCTCTAAATGCCAAAGAGAAGACTATTTTTTGATCCTGGAGGTAATAAGGAGGCCACTGGGGTTTACTGAGTAGGAGGTCAGAACTAGACTTGAGAAAAATCACTTGACAGCTGAGAGGAGAACAGGTTGGGGTAGAGACTTGAGGCAAGATGATGTGTTAGAAGGTGGAAGTGAGAAGATTTGACAGTAGATTGGATATGAGTGGTGAATGGGATTGAAGCCCTCCCTCATATTTAATTGGTTCTCATGAACTTAGTGTGTATATTATGGTGATTTTTGTATGTGCCATGACTTGCGGCTCGTGCTGTCACTACTACCCCCGCTACTACTATTACTGCTACTATTATTACTACGATTGCTACTAGGTTTTTAAAAGTTTTTAAAGTGCTTTACAAATATCATCTCACATTATCCTCTCAACAACTCTGGACTGTAGGTGCTATTATTATTATTATTATTTCCATTTTGTAGATGAGGAAACTGAGGCAGCAGAGGTTAAATGACTTACCTAGGGACACAACTAGCAAATGTCTCAAGCTGGACTGGAAATTAGGTCTTCCTGGCTCCAGGTCTGTCAGGTCCACTGCTCTATCCACTGAGTCACCTAGCTCAGAGACTAGACTTTGATCTTCATTAGGGAATAATTCACTTCTTCTGCTACTCCCCCCTCCCCAAACACATGGCATAATATTCTGACCAAAGTAAGATTTAACGTAATTGTCTTCCCATTAGCCTTCTATTTTGAAATAGGAAATATTGTTTATTTCCAGACTCAGAAGAAAAGTCTCTTTTATCTTTCACATTCTGCCTTTTGCCCATAATTATGCAGAAGTATAGGACAGAAACTAATGGTTGTTCTACAGTGATGTTTGGGCTGCGTCATAGTGACCAGGCTCCTTTTAAAAATACTACTGGGGCAAAGGGAGAGTCCCAGGTAGGAGTAAAATGATATGTTTTGCCTCCTCAAATCGTTCCTATCCCCTAGTTGCTCCCATGTGCTGTGCTGTGAAGTGGGGCCTCTGAGCAAATTGGGATTGGTACCATTACATCGGAGTGGTCACAAGGGACACTTTTTTTCATGAGTCCTCACTGATGATACTCAATGATGCTCACTCAGTGTTGCCAGCCTATCCCTCTCTATGCTGACTGGAGGAGGGAAGGAGGTGCCTGGGGAGAAGGAAGGGGAAAGAAAGAGATGGACAAGGAGGGGGGCAAAAAGAGGCATGATTTTTTAAAGTATTTTTAGGTAACCAAAGAGCAGAATGATGATCATTGTTTTAGTCTATACAAGAGAGCTAAAAAGAAATGTGTAAAAGAAACAGAAAATATATATACTTGTCCACCTGCTGACAAAACACAGAGGCTATGCGTTAAGAAAATTGATGACTGTGACAGAAAGAAGAAAATATCTGATATTTTAAACACTTAAAGGTCATATAGTTTTAGTGCCTATGAATCTAGGAACATAAATTTCCAATGTATACAAACTCATCTGTAGCAGGGGTGCTAATAAGTTTCATATATAACTTTTAATATCTGTATAGATTTAAAATTTGTGAAGGATATGAATAATTGATATTAAACGATGAGACAGTTTGCTCATAGACAAAAACTACTTAACACTGGTTAGGTAACAAAGTAACCCTAACAACTTTTAGTACCATTTAATCTCTGTATCTTCTCCAGCATTTTGTACAGTGATTCTTATCGAATAGGCATTTTAAAAGTTAGTGGAAGTAGAAATAATTCTAAGCCATTCACATTAAGGTCCAGGATATCTATCTATCTATCTATCTATCTATCTATCTATCTATCTATCTATCTATCTATCTATCTATCTATCTGTCTGTCTGTCTGTCTGTCTGTCTGTCTGTCTGTCTGTCTGTCTGTCTGTCTGTCTGTCTGTCTGTGTCTATCTATCTATCATCCATCTCTCTCTCTGTCCATCCATCCATCCATCCATCCATTCATCCTTCTCTCTTTCTCTTTAAAAATTTTATTTTGAATTTATGGAAAAAACAAGCATTTCCATAATGTGGTACAATAAAAATGATGATTGCACATGAAACTGAAAATCGACTATGCACAACTTTCTATTCCTTTAAAATATACAACAAAATTGCCATGTAAACTTTTTTCTCCCCTCCCCCCAGGGTGGCTACCATTAGACACAAATATGTATGTGTATATAAATATATTTATATACTAAAATTTATGTGCCAACAATACCATTTATATACCAACTTATATATATATATACATATATATTTCTATACATACTTCTATTTATCAGTTATTTCTTTGGATTCAGATAGCTTCTTTCTTCATATGTTCTTTATAGTTAATTTGGGTATTTATAATAGACAAAATGACATTCACTCAAACTTGTTATTAAAATGATATTGATGCTACTGTATACAATGTTCTCTTGGTTCTGCTCATTTCAGTCTTCATTATTTTGTGCAAGTCTTTCCATATTTTTCTAAAATCATTGAGCTCATCATTTCTTGTAGCACAGTAGTATATTCCATTACAAAAAATATGCCAAAGAAATATTCCTTTTGGCAAGTAATTTGGATAAATAGATTAAATTCTGGAAAGATCAACATAACATTTCCTTAAAGGCTAGTTTTGCCTGCTTGATTTTTGCAAAGATACTCACAGCGGGTAGCGCAAAGAAAGAAATGCCAAGGAGGGCAAACCCTGCAGAAAGCAATCTTCCGAGCCAAGTAAGGGGAGTTTTATCTCCGTAGCCAATCGTTGTCAATGTGATCTAAAAACAAAACAAGCAGAACGTGCAACTTAAGTACGTATGAGGAAATTTAGAAACTGTGTTTGGGAGGCAAAGTTACTTTTTTACTAAATCATTTTCTGCTGTGTCTGGTTGGACCTTTTGATTACAGGGCTTTAATTTTCTGTGACATACAACAGAATGCCTCTTTGAGAAAAGGAGTAATGCGCGTACTTGTCTCTGTCTTAAAATATAATTTGATCTTAGAAAGTTTCTTCAAAAAAAGATTACTTAAGTGAACAGACAAACATTCATTCATGCCACTGCAAGATTATCATAGATGGGTGGGTTCAGAGTAAGAAAGGTCCACAAAACAGTCATTGAGTTAATCCTAGAGATGCCTTGTAAATATCAGAGCTAATTTTTAGGTTCTATTCCATTAGAAATTTAGAATTAATGTCTTCCTAATTTGGAAATATTTGCACATGTATAACCTATATCTGATTGCTTACTGTCTCAGGGAGTAGGGGAAGGGAGAAGAGAGGGAGGGGTAGAATTTGGAACTTAAAAAATGTTAAAAATTGTTTTAACATGTAATTGGGGGAAATTATACATATATACATGCACACACACATATAATTGATGTATTTAAAAAATACACTAATCCATTACTCTTTTTCTGCAAAAGAGTTTAATCTTTTTCTGTGGACTTCTGGAACTCATCATAATAACCAGAGGGGTACATTGCATGACTTGATCATGATAAAAACATCAGATTTCATAGTTTGTCATTGCATCTCATGTCTTAGTCTGGTTATCACAGAATAGACTTTAAAATACTGACTTCTATCTTGAAAAATCAGTTATAAGAAACTGTATATTTAGAGCCATGCTCAGGGTATCCTACGTATTTTACCCACTTCACTAAATGGATTAAATTAATTAACACGTATTTATTAGGTAGTACCTACCAGGCACTGTACTATTGATTACAAAGAGAAAAATGAAGCTATTGTTATTCTCAAAGAGTTTTTCTATCAGGTAGACAACATGTATAGACATATACAAAATATCTATGAAATAAATATGAGGTAGTTTTTAGGAAGGAGTGCACAAGCAGTTGGGGAAAGACTTCATGTGGTATTTAAATTGAATCTTGAGGAATACCAGGGTTCAAAAAGGCTGAGGTCAGGATAAAGAGTATTTTAGGCATTGGAGTTAGCCAATTAGTATAAAGACTGAAAGGCAGGAGGTGTGTATGTGCACAAGAGTATCTAGGCTATGGCTAGATTGCCTTCCCTCTCATAATTACTTCCTATTTATCCTGTATATATCTTGCTCTGTATAAATTTGTCTATTAGATTGTAAGCACCCTGAGAGCAGGGATGGTTTTTTGCTTCGTTTTGTTTTCTCTAGAACTTAACATAAGGCCTGGTATAAAGTAGGTGTTTAATAAATGTTTATTGATTGATTGGAGAGTGTGGAGAGGAGTTATATGTAAGAAGATTGGAAAGGTAGGAAGGGACCCAGGAGAAAGTATTGTGTGGTGTCTTCCATGTAAATTCAATTTTCTCTCCAGTATAGGAGAGTGGGATTTTGTAAACTGACAGAGTGACAAGCAGGATGCCCTTCTGTATGTTAATATACGAGAACTTCTCTTCACCTTTCTATACTTTAGTTTAGAGATTCTCTACCTTAAAGCCTACTATGAGCACAAAGAGTACTCAAAGAGGCTGTATCCAGCCTCATAATCTTTGGATAAAGTAGCCCAGGGTTTCTCTTAGGTTAGATTCCATTTTCCCAACATCCACTGCTCTCTGCTACTTTTCTTTGTTTTTCTTTCTTTTTTTTTTTTGCTTTTTGGAGGGGGGAAGGTAGTCTCATGGCTAATTTTTGTGTAGGCGGGATTTGAACTCAAGTCTTCCTGACTCCCGGGCCAGTGCTCTACTCTGCTATTTTTGAAGTTGGACATGTAGGTTACTAGGTTGACTTCAGTGGAGGACTTTGGGCCCAAGGCCAAACCTGGGAAGAAAGGAGACTCTATATGGGAAGAGTGAGTTTTCTTCTCCCTGCCTAGGAGAACATATGGTTTATGTCCCACAGGTTGCAGTAAGAACTTGGTCCAATACCCATTTGTCGATGGCAGTCTTTTTACATTTGTTTTCAGATTTTTTTGATGACTTTGTACACATCATAGTCATTTTCAAATATGTCTTGCCCCTAATGAACTCCCTGTGATATTGAAAATTAAGTATTAAGAAATTTAAGAAAATTAATTTAAGAAAAACCAACAGATAAAATGAGCATGTTGGGTAGTCTATGTAACATTCTACTCCCATAATCTCTCACCTCTCAATCAAGAGGAGGGACATTGTCTATTCTCTAGGGCCAAGTTTGGTCACTGCATTTAATCTGAATTTTGTGTTTTTGTTCTTCTTACATGGTGCCCTATGCCTGGAATGCAATCCTTCTTCATCTCCAGCTTTTAAGATACCCAGTTTCCTTTAAAGCTCAGCTCAAAACTAATGGGTTCTTTGTAAAGTATTTCTTTTTTTTTTTGTAAAGTATTTCTTGATGTCCCCAGTTGCTGGTCTCTCCCTTCCAAAGTTACTTTATACAGCTATCCCTTCTATATCGCAGGGGTTAGGGGCATGGTACCCCACAATTTGGAAAATCTGCATAAAATTTTTTGGTCCCCCTTTTTACCAGACAAGTCTGAATTATTATGGTATTAAAAGATAAAATGTTGATATTACACAATGCTATCCATGTATTTTATGCATTTCTGAGTTTCTGAACTGTTTCTGTGTTGTCTGCTGGCCTTCATGTGTCATCTGTGGCTTCTGTAAAAGTCCTCCAAAATTCCCATTTAATTTCTTGTTTTTTTTTTTTTTTTTTGCTTTTTGGAGGGCAGTTGGGGGTTAAGTGACTTGCCCAAGGTCACACGGCTAGTTTTTGTGTTAAGTGTCTGAGGCCAGATTTGAACTCAGGTCCTCCTGACTCCAGGGCCGGTGCTCTATTCACTGCACCACCTAGCCGCCCCCCCCCCCATTTAATTTCTTATGCTAATCCTTGATATATCAAAATAGTGATAAGGAAAGTTGTGATGTGGAAGAGATAACTGCATTTATTTCATGAATATTTCATATATACTAATGTATATATGTTTATATATATATGTTGTTTTCACTGACAGAATGTAAACTATCTGAGGGTTAAGATTACTGTCATTTGTTCCTAGCACAATGCTTAACATACTTAATAAATGCTTATTGATGGATTAATTAGTAAAAGCAGCAATTTCACTTTCTCTCACTGATGTTGACCATAGGTAAGGTTGTGAGTTTTCTTCCTGCCAAGAATGGTTGGTATTGGTGACAATTTGCATGATGGAGGCTTTATTTCTAGGCATGTTCTAGACCAGATCAGGACCTAGATTCCTCACACTTTAGCCCCATCTACATGTTCACTGACTCATCCCACTTAGAGGTCAATTTGCCTTCTGCTATATCTGTGATTTTCCCTAGTTTAAACTACGTATTAAAAAAAAAATCTTTCCTTAGTAAATAAAATGTGCTCAATATTTATCAGCTGATGATTTGCATTTTGGTTACAGAAG
>CM053593.1:237914731-237943136 GCA_028646575.1 Pseudocheirus occidentalis | reverse complement strand
GAGAGAGAGAGAGAGAGAGAGAGAGAGAGAGAGAGAGAGAGAGAGAGAGAGAGAGAGAGAGAAAGAGAGAGAGAGAGCCATTCAATATACTGGTAAGTACAGGGCCATCATCAGTCAAAATGCTAACACTACAAATAAACAAATCAATGAAAATGCGTTGACTTCCCTTAGAGTGTCACAGATATGACCTTTTAAGAAAACGCTATGTGGGTTATTCTGGCAAAAGAAATAAGCTGGTGACTAAGTGAGAGGCATATTAAGAGTTTCCCACATACTGTTTAACACACAATACAGTGATTCTTATTAGTAGGAAGGAAAAAAAGGAATGCTAATGGGAAAGGAGGATAAAGACTATGCCAGGTTGAGCCCACCAGAAATTGAATTTTAATGGTGAGAATTCATTTGTGTGCCTTAGTAATTTAAATACATTAGAATTCTCTAAAAGAAAAAAAGGAGTGAAGGAAAAAAATGCCCCAAATGGAATAAAAATTTATAGGTTTCAAGGTTTGGTTAGTCAATTGTCTCCCTTTTGCTGGCAAGAAAATCCTCCTGTTTTCTCAGTTTATCTTCCCATGAGTCATATATTTTCATTTGCTTTATACACAAAAAGGTATTTTAAGCAACCATTTTGTCAGATGACTGCCTTCTTTCAGGTTTTCTGTTTTGTTATATGTGTTTGTGTTGCATGTGTATGTGTGTGTGTGTGTGTGTGTGAGTGTGAGTGTATACAATGCAAAATGTCTATTAGTGCTTGAGTGGGTTTGGAATAGTGAAGGTTTGGGACAAGGTTATCAAAGAAAATGAAATTATTACATTAACAGAGGGTTTGTGGTTATGGCATGTTCTAATGCCTGTTCACTTTATCAACTAAAAAAAAGTTTCAAGTTATAGGGGTTCTTAACTTTTTTTTGTATCATGGACCCTTCAGACAGTTTGGTGAAGCTTATGGACCCTGTCTCACAGTAACATTAAAAAAGCACATTATTATTTAGAACATTATTATACATTTAAATTATAAAATAAACACACAGGTTTCCAAAGAAAACCCATTATATTAAAATATAGTTATCTATGTTTGTGAATGAAATGAACAAAGGAAGATAAAAGTAATTGACAGGAGAAGGGGGAGGGTAGACACTCAGGAGGGGGGGGGTTACATTCCAGACTGAGAAGTTTTCACTAATTTCGTGTCCCACACATCTATAATCTATGTATGTATTCAATCATCTATCTATTTATTTACCTATCCACCTATTTATCCATCTACTTATATTTTTCTTCTCTTTTTCTGTTTATCCATTCATCTATCCAACCATCTATCCAACCACCTATCTATCTATCTATCTATCTATCTATCTATCTATCTATCTATCTATCTATCTATCTATCTATCTATCCAACCATCTATCTGCTTTCTTTCTTTCTTTCTTTCTTTGTTTCTTTCTTTCTTTCTTTGTTTCTTTCTTTCTTTCTTTGTTTCTTTCTTTCTTTCTTTCTTTCTTTCTTTCTTTCTTTCTTTCTTTCTTTCTTTCTTTCTTTCTTTCTTTCTTTCTTTCATTTCCTTCTTTGTATCCACCCATCCATTCATTTATCTAGCTAGGTTCACAGACCCCAGACTAAGACCTCTTGAGTTAAATAATTCTGATTTTTGTCCCCTGAATAAATGAAATTCTAAATTCAGATCCTATGAGTCAGTCAGTCAAAACCCCCCATTTATTAAGTGCCTACTCTGTGCCAGGTATTGTGCTTAACCCTGGGATACAAAGAAAGAGAAAAGATAGTTTCAACTCTCAAGGAGCTCACACAATTCCTGTTTGTTACTCTGCCTTCACAGAAATCCTACTGTGATGTATCATCATGGTGTGGAAGTGACCTTGGGTTCAGCTCAAAAGCTACCTTCCACATAAAGCTTTTCCTGGTCTGCTCCAGCTGCTGGAGCCTTTCCCTGCAAGGTTACTTTCTATCCAGTCTATATGTTGCTTTTATGTAGCTATTCACACATAGTTGCCTTCCCCTTTAGACTGTGGACTCCTTGAGGGCAAGGACTGTTTTTGCATTTCTTTGCATCTTTAGCACTTAGTATGGCGCCTGACACATAATAAAAGCTTAGTAAATGCTGTTGATTGGGGGAAAAAAAAGCTATCCTTTGGAGCTTTAGATCTGACAGGTCTTACTAATTGGGACAAGTTTTGCATAGGGACCTAATGCAAGCCTATGTTTGCTGCCTGAGGGCTACCTTAGATCATTGCCGAGAGACACTTCACCAGAAGATTGATTATTAGGTAATTATTTTTTTTGATGATGTGAATTAGATAAAAATGCAAAGTGGCTCTCGTTCCTGTTCTTCAATGCTGATGATGTCAGAAGGGCAGGAAAAAAGGAATGAGGGCTGGAGAGAAGCTAAGGATAACACAGTTCTTAAATTATCTACAAACATTAGTTTAACTTCTGGTATTATTAATGTATAATCTTTGTCCCATGACTGGTAGATGCAGATGTTATCAGAGGAATGGAATCATATCCATATAGACATTCTTGCTATAACAAAAAGAAGTTATAGACAAATAGAAGAATAGTTCGCAAGCTCTTTTTGGCCAGGCAAATAAAAGAATGGATTTCAATCTGTATCTAAAAGCAACAAGAGGGGCGGCTAGGTGGCGCAGTGAATAGAGCACCAGCCCTGGAGTCAGGAGTATCTGAGTTCAAATCCTGCCTCAGACACTTAACACAAAAAGCTAGCCGTGTGACCTTGGATAAAGTCACTTAACCCCAACTGCCCTCCAAAAACAAAACAAAAAAACAATAAAAGCAACAAGAAACATCACTTAATGGGGCACTTGATCATTTAACTTACAGCACTCATAATGAGCATGAGTAAAGAGAAAACATGAAAACAGTAAAAGCTGATATTCTAACATCTCTTGCAAAGGATAAATGGTTAGAGAGAGTCCATGATGAACTCAACAGGAACTTCTAAATTAGCTCAAAGATACCTTGATACTTAATTGACTTTGATGTGAAGGAAAGATGCTGTAACTGTGTGGGGAAATTTTCTTTGAATCAAAGAACTGAAAAAGGTAAAAAGGCTTTTAGACTATTTCATTCACAGTCCTCATATGGACAGAAAATGACCTTTTGTAGTATAATCATCAGCCTCTCAGAGCATAAATAAAAATCAGTATCAAACTAGAATAAAAATAAAAATATGATGTTGCATGTGATTCTGGTAGCTAGGCTCTGATGTCTTTAAACAAGCTTTTGTTCCCCCCCCTCCGCCATGATAAATATATAAAAGTGAAGATATTAACCCTAATACCATTTATTACAAGTGTTTCACCAATGCAAAAATCACTATGATGAGGAAATCAAGAGATCAGAAACCCCCTTATCCAGCAAAGCCCTTGATCTTCTTAGTCAGGAGACATGGCGTCCAAGGCACCACAGTTTCAAGTACAAATTCCTTTGCAAAACATTATGGGGGAATATGATAAGAATACAAATAGTGTTGCTTCAAAAAAACATTAAAAAGCAGTTGAGGCAGAAGAAAAGAACCTAACCTTAATAAATCAATAAAGCGACACATTTATTAAACACCTCTCATGTAGAAGGTTCTGTGCTAGGTTCTATGCATATGAGGACAAAAATAAAGCAATTCCTGCCTTTAAGGACTTATTTTCAATCAGAGGAAACAATATATACATTTATAAGTTTATATTAGAAATATACTAAATAATCTCCAGCATTTAGCATGGTGCTGGCACATAGTAGGCAGTTAATAAATATGTATTGTATTATATTGTATTGTATTGTCTCCCCCTAAAACAGTGGTTCTCAACCTTCCTAATACTGTGACCCTTTAATACAGTTCCTCATGTTGTGATGACTCCCAACCATAAAATTATTTTCGTTGCTACTTCATAACTGTAATTTTGCTACTGTTATGAACTGCAATGTAACTATCTGATATACAGGATGTATTCAAATTGAACATAAGCCACAGGTTAAGAACCACTGCCCTAAAAGAATGTGAGTTCTGGGAGAACAGGCATAGTCTTGCCTTTCTAATTGTAACCTCAGTGTCTGTCACAGTGCTTAATAAATTCTTTTTCATTAAAAGAGAAATATACAAAATAAACACAATATATTTAAATGCAAAATATAGAAAATAAATACAAAAGTAAAGTCACTAGTAACTGAGACCCAGTTAAGCTATATTATCCTGAGAACACTTGTAGATATTACTGGAAGATGAGGGGAAAAATGCCAAAAAACCAAAACAAAACAGACATTAAAAGAAAGAGACCTGCTGATATTTTTGTAATACATTATTCTCATCCACACTGATAAATGAACTCTACTGATTCAGTACCCAATGAGAAGTACAATGATGTTTAAGAAGATTAGGTCTACAAGTGTTGCTAGACCTGACTGTATTCAAACAAAAGAAATCTGCATTGGAGATAAAACAAATTTAAAGGTACTTAAGACTGATTTTCAAGATATCTTAATGAGTAAAAAAAAAAATGGAGAAGATAACAGATTGAATTTTAATAAAACAAGGCAAAAACCTAAAAAGATAACCAAAGGGTTGCCAGCAGCTGCCATACTACTTGCCTGCTTCTTCATCTGGAGAACACATTTAAGAGAATGGTCTGTGCATGCATCAAGGGAATTAATGATGAAAGAATGAGAAGGGGGTTAATATTTTTGTATATAGTTTTCTATAGCAGACCTTATCATCCTAATCATAAAGCTGACTAAAAGGCAGAAAACATAAGATCCTACTCTACTATTTATTGATTTAAAAAAATTGATTCAGTACAATAGAATGTATCTTAAAGTCCCTCTTCAAAGAATATGCCTACAATTCATATATTCAATCATATAAGATTCTGTAGCATATGTGACCATGGAAAAAATGTGTTTTGTAGGTCACTCTGAGTCAGCATCAAGCAAGGCATAAAACGGGGAGACATATGCTCACTTAAGTAATTTGTTGTTGTCATGGGTGATGTCTTGCATTGAATCCAAATAGAAGGATTCCCTATTGATGGTAAGAAGGATTTCTTATAGATGGTGAGTTTCTTCAAATTTTCCAATTCATAGATGTCAATATACTAATTACATCAAGGCCGGGATAATTTCAAAACTTCCTCAAATAAAATCCTTATCATGCTCATGCCCTCAGGGATCATCTAGGAATAAAAACAGAAAAGTAAGATAGCCCCTACTTTTTAAGGAACACACTTTCTAATGGGAGAGACAAAACACATAGATTTCAGCTCTGAGTCAGATGGAAAGATTGCATGGTCCTTAAGATGAAACAGCAGAGTAGGTGGGAATGTTTCTTCTTTAATGTCATTTCTACTGATGAAAGGACATTAGCTTCTGCTGACATGCAGAAAGGGTCATGGAAAAAGTAAGAAACATGATATGTATGAAAATGGGGCAGGTCATATTTGAGATGAGGATGAGATGCAACAGACAATTAGATACTATACCTTTCATGGAAGAGAAAAAAGATCAGACAACATCATCAGTGGCAATGAGGGGTATCCTTTATGGAAGATTAACAGAAAGATGTGGGCAATAATCTCATGAGATGGAAAAGTATTAAGGGATTGCGATCAGCATAGGGGGTGGGAGGACTGACACTAGTGAGATCATGAATTCATCTGTGAAGAATTCAAGTATTATTGTTTTACAACCAAGGGCTTGAGTAAGGGATAACTGATTTTGACACACTGATAGTTATGTGAAACTTCTAGTCGATGAAATTGCAGATCCACTTGAGTGTATGTAAGACCTCGTAATCTTTTGATCCAAACGGCAGAAAAACTTTTGCCAATATTGAAATGTCAATTTCTTTTAATTTTCTTTTTTTCCTCTATAATCTGAGGTACAATAAAAGTCACCAATGATATTTTCAAAGAATTTGCCTTTATGGAATAGATGTTTGCTGTGTGGTAATGTATTTGTGGTGGAATCAAAGAAGTTTGTAGAAATTTTGGACAATTGAAAATGCTTTGTTTTCATGAAATGATTTCTATTTCACCCTCTTAATCAAAGGTATTGCCCAAAGAAATATAGTTTGACATTATAGAAAATGAAAGGAAAAAAGATAACTAAAATCTGTGAGCTTATTAGAGACTGGAAGAAAAAAAATAATTCACAGACCATAGCTTGAACAGTTTTCTAACACTTTTCATTAAGCATAAATTCCTTCACTGAGTCCTCTGATGCTTTATCTTTTTTTTTTTTAGATTATATATATATAATCATGTAAACATTTCCATATTAGGCATTTTGTCAAAAAAAGTCAAATAAAACAAAGAAAGAAGGGAATAAAGAAACAAAAAGAATGAAAAAAATGGTATGCTTTGGTCTGTATTCAGATGCCATCAGTTCTTTCTCTGGAATGCCATATAATTCTCGGAGACTAAGTCAGCAGAGCCAAAATCTAACAGGTCCTTCTAAGTTAGAGGGCTCTGAGAATGAGCCTGGGGATAGACTGCATGCCTATTGTCTCATCTTCAGATTGTTCACAGGGCGATGAATTTTTTTGGTCATAATAAATTTGGAAGCAACACTATTGTCTACCCGTTCCTTCAGGATTTTCTTTCCTCTTTGGGATTTTGTGACTCTCCTCTCCTCTTACGTATATGAACATTTCTTCTCAGTCTCCTTTGTGGGTTCATCTTTCATACCATGCCCTCCTCTGTGGGTTCCTTTCAAAGTTATGTTTTTATTTTTCTATTTTTTCTATTTTTTTCCTACACTAGGGGTTCTCAAACTTTTTTTGGGTGTGTTAAGGACTCCTCTGGCCATCTGGCCAAGCCTATGATTCCCCCTTTCAGAATCATATGCTGAAATAATTGAAGGAAACACTAAATTTTAGTTAGAAGCCAATGAAAATGAAGAGGTAATTTTTTTTTTCCCCTTCTAAGTTCAGGGACACTCATAATAAGGTTGGGAAGGCAGGTAGAGGCCAAGTGAAGACTTTAATGGGTAAACAGAGAAGCCTATATTTTGATCTTAAAGGTATTAGGAAGCCATAGAAGTTCTTAAATTAAGGGGGTGACATGATCACACCCACAATTTATGAAAATCACTTTGAATACTCTATGGAAGAACTAAAAGGGAAGTGTCAAAAAAAAAAAAGAGGAAAGAGACTACAGAAGGAAAGTGGTTGACAGTGCAAGTGCTTCATGAGTTATTATGGCCAAAAAATTGAGACTTGAGACAGACTGTCTTTGTTTCTGTTCTTCACACATGACCCACCAGCTCCCATTTCTGCATCTTTGCACTGGTTGTTCTCCATGCCTGAAATTCATTCATATTTCAACTCCACTGAGAATTTCTTGTTTCCTTCAAAATGCTTCTTATGTGACACATTTTAAGGCCATTTCTTGTCTTAGCTCCTAGTGCTCCCTCTCCAGATTTACTCTGTATTTTTAAAAATTCATTTTGAACTTAAATACATAAAGACAATAAAGAACATTTCCATGTATACAGAACAACACAAAACCATGAATTTATGCTTCACATTGTTTACTTAAAAAAACTATATAATAAATATTGTACATCATTTTCAAAGGTACTCTGTTTTCTCTGCTTCCTTCTGTATTTTCTTTTATTCTTTGCTATGCATTTTAAAATATTTTTCCCCTCTTTCCCCCACCTCCCCCTCCAGAGATGGTTACCATTAGATACAAACACATAAATGTATGTATACACATACATACATATATGTACATAAGTGCATATATATATACACACATATATGTATGTAGAACCATACTATGCATATTTCTATTTATCAGTTCTTTCTCTGGAGGCAGATAGCATCTTCCTTCATAGGTCCTTTGTAATTGATTTGAGTGTTTATAATACTCAAAATGAGTTAGTTGCATATTTTGAGTATACTTTGTCTTCATTCAGCCACCTCTTCATCCATGCATCCATCTATCTTTCTGTTTTTCTATTTATTGATATATTGTCTACTTCAGTAAAATGTGATATCCTTGAGGACAGCAACTGTTTTCTTATTTTCTTTGTATTTCTACTGTCTGGAATTATGTCTGGCACATAGTAGGTGCCTAATAAATGTGTATTGATTGATCAGTGACTACCTATTAAGTAACAGAGAATTTTAGATCTGTCCAAATAAAGAATATATTCATGCCAAAGGCCTAATGGCTTTCTGAAGCATTACAGCATTCATACATTATTAAGGAATTTTAAAGCCTCAAATGACCAAGTTCACTTTTCATGCTCTTATAGGTTATAGGTTGACTTCACATATAGGCAGACCTCTATTTTTCACTTTGCATACTTTCTTTATTTTCATGCCACTGTTAAATACCAATTGTTAATCCTTAACATGGTACATATCTTCTAAGGTTGCTTTTCTGAAGTTAATGGCTTTCAATGGAAGTATTCACAAATAATATTGCAAACCACTCATCCAGTGATTAAACAAATGATTATTTTGTTACTTACCGTGCCCCACCAGAGAGCATCTGCATAAGTAGAAAACTGTTTATTTGCATCCTTTTCCACCAGGTAGACAAGGAAAGATGAAAAAATAAGAACCAAAAATCCTATGTACCAAGCTGTGATTAATTCCTGGATATAAAAGGAACGAAAGAATTTTAAATAGGAAAGATAAAAAAGGAAATATACACATATCTGTAGTTCTATGTGAAGGAGCTTATGATTATGAGGAACTCCTGGGATGGGAACTCCCTCCACTAATGTAGAACCTAATCAACATATGACTTAGTAGAAATATGCTAGGTCTTTTCCTGAGGCATATATAAGTTGTGATTTGCCCAGGGTCACACAGTTAGTAAATGTCAAATGGAGGACTTTAACCCAGGTTTTCCAGATTCCAAGGTCAATATTCTGTCTACTATGCCATACTCAATCATACATTTAGCTGTAGATACAGAGTTTTTAGCTGCACAAATCACATCGATGAAGTCACTTGCTTTCCATGTCATAATGAATAATATCGGTATATTATTTATGATAGAATTTTGAAAAAAAATAATTACCAACCAATATGTAGCTGACCAACATCAATCATTTAACATCAGGATTTGTTATTCAAACTGATATATTTATTTGTTCCATTTAAGTATTGTAAAAATTATTAATTGACCCTTCACATCTACATAGCACTTTAAGGATCACAAAATGCTTTCTATAAGCATCCTCAGGATGTCATTGTATATAAGTATTGCTATCTCATTTTACAGATGAGAACACTGAGGATCTGGGAGGGTGACTTTTTACTTAGAAAGTATTTGAAGGGAGATTTGAACCTAGTTCTCATGGTTCCACGTCCAACCTTCTTTTCCACTATGCCATGTATCCAATGAGATGTTTAAACAAATCTTGACCCATGATGCAGAAAACAAACTTACCTTGCTGTGAGCATAGACAACTGAACCTAATAATTTCCAAGTTCCTCCTCTTCGGTCCATACGCACCATGCGGAGGATCTGTAGGAAACGAAGACTTCTGAGTGCGGATGTTGCAAAAATATTACCCTGAGTTTTTGCAGAAACAACTGCTATTGAAGCGATGAGAACAATGGTATCTGAAAGAAACATGGGACAGTGGCCATTAGTGGCATAATCCAGAATTTTTGGACCTCAAGCAAACATTTTGACCAGGCTCTTTTGGTTTTGCTTAATTATAAAATCATCAGAACTTCAGCTTATCTCCTTGTGGTATAGAGATCACTATTTATGCTATCACTTTTATACTATCAGACAGGGAAATCAAAGTTGCTGTAGGTAGAGGCTTTATTCTTTGCTCTGAATCAAGCTTGAACTTTTGCACTTGCTCCTGTCAGACTAGAACCATAGAGCATGTAATCCTCAGTAAGCTAATTAATGAATCTGTGTGTGTGTGTGTGTGTGTATCTGCATAAGATTAGACAATTCAGCTAAAGTTGATACTATATTTGAATATATCATCTTGAACTTTTAGAAGTCTGGTAGCAATTAGGTGGTTCAGTAAATAATGCACTGGACCTGGAGGCTAGAAAGCCTGATTTTAAATCCAACCTCAGACATTTACTAGCTGTGTGACCCTGGGCAAATCACTTAAACTCTTCTTGCCTCAGTTTACTCATCAGTAAAGTGGGGGATAATAATGGCATGTACTTCAGATGACTGTTGGGAGAATCAGATAAGCTATATTCATAAAGTGATTTGCATGTCTTAAAGGTTTATATAAATGGCATTATCATATAAATGATTCTTGTTAAAATGACATTGTTGAGAAATCAGCTGACTTCTGGAATTACAGTGTCATGTTGAGACACTAGCATGTGGTTACTCTTGTGTACTTAGTCATTAATGTATCTATTCAGCATGAAAATAATACATATTTTTGGGGGGAAGGGAAGGCAAGGCAAGACAATTAGGGTTAAGTGACTTGCCCAAGTTCACACAGCTGGTAAATGTATCAAGTGTCTGAGACAATATTTGAACTTCTGACTCCAGTGCCAGTGCTCTAGTCCTTGAGCTACCTAGCTGCCCCCAAAATAATATATTTTAATAGCAATGTATACATCACCATATAAAATATATATATGTTTCACATATCCATATTTCAATTTCTAAAACACATAGGCACCTTAAAGCTGGGGAAACAAGGTGAATAAAAAGAGAAGATAACTTAGAAAAGATAAAACAGAATCTAACATCCTCAATGGTGAAATCCTTCTGGAGGGTCAGGCACTTTGTAGTAGAAGAAATGGAGTTTAATAGTCTATCACAATCATTTTTACGTAAGTTAATTTGACCCTAATATCCTCAAATCAAATTCCCTTTTTGTTCTGAGTGGACCAGACCATACAGGGCTTTCACACGCCAAAGCAGTGTTAGACTTCAAGGATACTTACTACATTAAAATACTTCTGTGATCTTCCAGGTTAATAACTATATTAACACACATTTACTTTTCAGCTTAAGCCTCCACTGGGTACTGATTGAGAAAGTGAGGGGAGGAAGAGAACCCTTTTGTCATACTTCAGATTTTTCTGCACATAGTTCCTTGGAGAAGTATGTTAGGTATTGTATTACACTGGCACTACAGGTATAGGCCAGGAGGGTGCAAGTGAAGGAAGATTCTTCATGAAGAGAGAAGGAAATATGAGTAGGCCCTCAAGCATTGTGTCTAAGGATGGTCCCAGTCTTTGGTCCACCTCCTACCAGTTTTCTGTGTGTGTACTGGGGCTAAAAGACAATGGAGATAATAATAAGAGCTAGCATAATATTATATAAATATTATTATAGTTATATATATAACTATTATAGATAAACATATAGATAGATAGATAAGAGGAGAGAGAGAAAGAGAGAGAGAGAGGGAGAGAGAAAGGGAGAGAGAGAAAGGGAGAGAGAGAGAGAGAGAGAGAGAGAGAGAGAGAGAGAGAGAGAGAGAGAGAACTATTCCATTAATAATATAGGGCTCTCAGATTTGCAAAGCACTGTATATATGTTCTCATTGGATCCTAACAACAACCCTATAAAATAAGAGATATTTTCTAAAGTCTGAGGTAAGATTTGAACTTTGGGCTTCTGGTCTCCAGCTCTAACACTCTCTCCACTGTGCCAGCTGCCTTTTGGTATAGAGATTCTATCTCTTATGTAAGTCACATCAGAGGAAGAAAATAATAAAAACTTTAGTTATTGTTATTTTACTTTGTAAATTTTAAATGATTCTTTTGCTTTTATATCACCCCTTTACGGTCAGGGCAAAGAACAATGGGGCTATTATCTCATTTGTTTTGAACCCAATATACCTCTTAGTGCACCTTAAGATCATATAAGTCTCACATACAGAGTTTCTAAGGTTCAGACATATCACTGTTGGAGAGTGGGTAAGGCATCTACTTTAGTATTATTTTAACTATTTAACTATAAGATTAGACAATTCAGCTAAAGTTGATACTATATTTGAATATATCATCTTGAACTTTTAGAAGTCTGGTAGCAATTAGGTGGTTCAGTAAATAATGCACTGGACCTGGAGGCTAGAAAGCCTGATTTTAAATCCAACCTCAGACATTTACTAGCTGTGTGACCCTGGGCAAATCACTTAAACGCTTCTTGCCTCAGTTTACTCATCATTAAATATATTTTATTTTTCCCCCAATTACATGTAAAAACAATTTTTAAACCTTTTTAAAAAAGTTTTGAGTCCTACTTCCTTATAGGATAAGATAGATTTCTGTATCCAATTGAGTGTGTATATTATTCCCTCTTTGAGCCAATTCTGAGGAGAGTAAGATTTAAGCTTTGTTTCCCCCACCTCGTCTCCCCCTCCATTATAATAGCTCTTTCATGCCTCTTTTATGTGAGAGAATTTACCCCATTCTATCTCCCCCCTCCTTCTTTCAGAACAATCTTCTTTCTCACACCTTTTTTGGGGGATATCATACCATGGTATCCTCACCAGGTGGTACAGTTAGATGGTTCAGTGGCCACAGTGCCGTACTCAGAATTGGGAAGATCTATATTTATTCAAATCTTGTTTTAGAACCTAACTTAGCTGTATAACCCTGGAAAATCCCTTAAATTCTCAGCCTTAGTTTTTTCATCTAAAACATGGGGTTTATAATAGCACCTACTTTAGAGGTCTGTTCTGAGAATCAAGTGAGGTAAAGTGTAAAATGCTTTGTAAATCTTAAAACACCTCATAAATGCTATTATTATTAATTCTCAAATGCATTCATCCTTCCTTCTCCATCCAGAGAGTACCTAGAGCAGCTAGCTGGCACAGAGGATAATCGAGCACTGGCCCTGGAGTCAGAAAGACCCTAGTCCAAATTTGGCTTCAGATACTAGCTGTGTGGCCCCCCAGGCAAGTTACTTAACCCTAATTGCTTTCCCCCACCAAAAGAATAAAAAAAAGACATGAGGTCCCAGAGAGCCACCCTCTGCTACTGAAAATAAAAGCAAAGGAGCAAGAAAAAAGGTAGCTCTGCAAAACCAGTTAATATGTCAACTATCCATCAGTATATGCAATGTCTATACTCGTGATCCTCGTCTACCTTTTCACAAAAGGAAAGAGAATTGATACATTTTCTTATTTTTTTCCCCCAGGGCTAAGCTTTTTCATACTTACATAGTATTTAATTTAATTTTTTTCTGGTTTCCTGTTTCATTGTTTTAGTTATTGTATATATTAAGCACTTAGTACAATGCCTAGAGCTCAGCACAGTGCCTGGCACATTTTGTTTAGTTATTTTTTCGGCCATGTCTAACTCCTTGAGACTCCATTTAGGGTTTTCTTGGCAAAGATACTGGAACAGTTTGCCATTCCCTTCTCCAGCTCATTTAATAGATGAGAAAACTCAGGCAAATAGGGTTAAGTGACTTGCATATGGCTAGTGTCTGAGGCCATATTTGAATTCAGGAAGATGAGTGTTCCTAATTCCAGGCTTGGTCCTTTATCCACTGTGCTGCCTAGTTAGCTGTCTGGCACATAATAGGTGCTTAATAAATATTGGTTGATTTTCCTGGTTATGATTATTTTGCCTTGCATCAGTTCATATATCTTTCCATGCTTCTTTGAATTCTTCATATTGATAATTTCTTATAGTGCAAATTCCATTATACCCATGTGACATAATTTGTTTTTCAGTTCTCTGATTAGTAGGCATCTACTTTGTTTATCATTTGCTACTATAAAACCTGCTACTTAAATGTTTTCTCGCATATAGGGACTTTCTTTTTATCTATGACCTCCTTGGAGGTTTATGCCTATCAATGAGATTTCTAGGTCATAGGATCATGAGATCCCAGGACCATAGATTTAGCATTGGAAGACACTTTTGATATCACCTAGTCCAACACCGTCATTTTACAGATGAGGAAACTGAGCTCCAAAGAAGTTAATTAATTTGCCCAGGGTCAACAAGTAGTAAATGATAGATGGGATTTGAAAGGAGATAGATATCTTAGTCACTTTCCTAGAATGGTTCAAAATCACTTTCTGCCACAGTTGGACTCATTCTCAGCTTTCACAAATGTGTCTGTCTTAAATTCTACTTCCAGCTCTAGAATTCTATGATTCTATGAAAATATTAGCAATATCAGAGAGAACAACAGTTTATATTTATATGTTACTTTTTTTCTCCACTGCCCTGTGAAATGAGTAGTGATTCATTATCCCATTTACTAGACAAGGGCATGAGAGTTCAAAGACCAGTAAGGAAGCTGCCCATGGTCACCAAGCTGTTAAGTGGAAAAGTCAAGCTGGGATTTGAAACTCTGCATAGAGCCTGGCACATAGTAGGTGTTAATAAATGTTTATTGAATTGAATGGATTCCAGAGTTAGGATTATTTCCATTTCCTCATCTTGCTTTTGCAGTCTTTGTCAGGAAAGAGCATTGAAAAATAAGAGAGAGAATAATGGGTGAAATATATATATATGTGAATATATATATATGTATACACATACATATACACACATACATACATGCATATTTATAGATATAATAAGCCACAGAATATTTTAATATGTATATATCTATATGTTATATATTTACATATTTAATAGACATATATTTTAATATGTATACACATATGTATATATGTTTTTACACACATACATACATGCATATTTATAGATATCATAAGCCATAGAATATTTAAAAAATATATCTTATAGTATATCAAGATAAAAACAAAGCTCATTAGCAAGAAAGCAGAGGAGAAAATCAAAGGAACAGTCATAGGTTTGAGTTAATTTTTAAAAATATGCAGTGACTCAGTCTAGATGTTCAAAGTCACCAAAATATGCAAAGGTAATAGCAGATCTGATTTAATAATCTCATTGTAATTCAGATCAGAACAGAAAGTCAAAGTTCAGTGAAATTAAACCATAAATGAGGAACCAAAGCAGAAATGGTGAATGTTGTTTGAAAAAAAATATTTTTCTTTTTGGGTTACATTCATTTGCTGGTGTTGTCCATTAGACTTCTTGTTTTCAAAATTCTCTGCAAGTTTTTTCTTTCTAACAACATTTTAGAAGGTGGAAGCCACTTTAACTTAATTTGGAGGCATCTGTTCCTTTTTATTCCACCTAGGATTCAGTCTCAGTGGTGTGATTTCATTTGGAAACACTCAGTTTCCCTTCGCTTCCAATGAGGGAGAATGGTGGAATGGAAAGAAGTCTGAGTTTGAAGTCAGAAGCCTTAGATTTAAATTCTGCTTCTAATATTTACTACCAGGGTGACTTTGGACAACTCATTTCCATTCTCTGGACCATAGCTTTCTTGTACACGAGATGAGAGAGTTGTACAAGATGATTTACAAGGTTTTTTTCTTGTTTAACTGAGGGCAATAAAACCACTAACAGGGGATAAGCTGCTTTTCTATACTTTGTGAATGGTTCAGGGTCATAGACTGGACCATAGATTTAGAATTGTAAGGGACCTCAGAGATCTAGGCCAACATCCTCATTGTTTCTTATCAGGAAATGAAAAGCTCTAGGGAAGTTGCCCAAGGTCACACAGATGGAATTAGATCCAGGATTTGAACCCCAGCTCTCTGACGGCAACTTCAATGTTCTTTCTACTTTGCCACACTCCCTTTTCATCTAAAATAACAGAAGTTTTCAAAAGAATTGATGAGATATTAGGTGCTGAGAATTGCTGTGAAGGAAACTACAGCAACTTCTCAGCATAATTTATGAACATGAAAATCATGAAATTTTGGAATGTGAATTTATAGCAGAACAGAAACTAAAGTGAATGAATTTGCTCATCTTAGTAAAATTTTAACACATGAGAACCCCGTGAAAGGAAGAATGAGCAGATCATAAAAGAATGTTATAGGTTTCTTAGAGAAGATCTGGTTCAACCTCCTCATTTCAGAGATGATGCTGAAAGGAAGAACATATTGTGTCTCCAGTTCTTCAAATTTTCATGAACCTCATCTGCTCCAACCTGCCTTTCTCTCCTCTCTCTGTCTAAATCATCAGCAAGTCTGTTTCGGGAAGGAGGTAGCAGAAGGATTTTCTCTTTCTTCCTTTGTTCATTCACTGGAAAAAGAAAGTGAAGAGGATCTAATGAAATGTGAACACTGGGTTGTGGTCCTTCTTCCTGGTCACATTAAATAGATGAAATATACAAGAGCCTTCACTATCGTGCCCATAAGCCATTGTTTTCCAAATTTCACTACCTCTGGGGTCCTTTATCCTTCAGTTTCTGCAGACATCTCAACCTGTACATCACTAAGCCCCATGGAGCAAGCAGCCGGTGAGAAGATAAGAATCACTGAGTCCAGGAGTCACCTCAGGTCCTGGAATAATACTACTCCCATAATAATGTGCCTTGAAACCAGTAACACAAGCTTTCTCTGGAAGAACAACCAAAAAAAAAGTATAGAAGTAGAATCATTGTGAGATTTTTTTTCTCCTTTATGAAACCCCAATGAAAAGGTATAAAATTGAACTACATAATAAAGGGTTATAAAATTTAAGTATATAAATTATAGTTCTCTTGAAAAGAAAAATATTCTGCTAAAGAAGGATCTATTTTTTTTTTCTTTGTGAATGCTTCTTTTCAGCCTTTATGGATAAAGGCAGGTATCCATGGATTAAGAAAATCAGTGGCAGAAGAGGTAATGAGGGTTAAAAAAGTCAAGTGGAAAATCAAAAAAGAGTAAGTTACATCAATGAAAAGTCATGAGGAAGAGAAAAAGGCATGGGGAATAAAATAGGAGTGAAATCTATGCGCCAAACAACTGGAGCTTTTATAGCTATGGAAAGAGAAGAAGGGCAATAGGCAAGAAAAAACAGCTCCGAGCTGTTAATAATTGAGATATTCTAACTAATGCTTTAAAGCCCCACACTTTCAGAGGAATAGAAATGGGAAAAAAATCAGGAAATTAGGGGGAAAACTAGCTAATATCTCAAAGCAATCTAGCAAGCTTCTGGAACACTTGCACCTATGCAATTTTTTTTAGGAAAAGAAACAGTTTAGAGAGGGTGAAATAAAAGACTAACATACTTACTGTACTGCTTAGTATTCTAGGACTTTTTCCAAAAGCACTTTGAGAAGATCGTAAATGATAAAAACATATAGGGATAATAAAAGAGCCTATTCTTAGAGTATGCTAGAATTTTGCAACAGCATTATTTATATGATTAGAAATGGAAGGGATCTTTGAGGTGATGTAATCCAACTTTCTCATTTTACTAATGAGTTAGCTGAGGCACAGAGAGGTTAAATTGAACTCGGGTCTTCTGGAATCCAAGTCCAGGGCCATTTTACTTCCCCATTTTGCCTAATGCTGAAGTAAATTAAGATCGATTATGGGCCTTTAGGTGGCACAGTGGATCAAATGTTGAGCCTGGAGTTAGGAAGACCTGAGTTCAAACCCAGTCTCAGACACTAGCTGTGTAGCCCTGGGTAAGTCACCTAACTTTGTTTATTTCAATTTCCTTATCTGTAAAATGAGCTGGAGAAGGAAATGGCAAACCACTTGCATATCTTTGGCAATAAAACCCCAAATGGGGTCATGAAGACTGACTGAAATGATTGAAGAACAACAACAAGATCCATTATGGGCAAAATCTAAGGCAATATATAGAAATGAGATACTAAGAAGAGACACATGTCTATTAGAAGCATTCCTTGTTTTTGAACTAAGAAAAATAAAAATTCCAGGTAACCCAAAGGACGGTGATGGGATGACTGTATCCATGAAGATAGCTAGTAGGTATAAACAATCAGTCCTGACTCTTTCCTCTTCTTCATCTCTCCCATTTACAATCATTTGCTAACTCTTTTTTTTGCTTTTGCCTGCACATCTTAAATTGTTTCCCTTTTCACCACTCACACAACTATTATCTCAGTTCAAGCCCTTGCAATTTCTTGTATAGACTATTGCAAAATCCTAGTCTTCTTGATTCCAGAGCATCTGGAACAATTTCCCAAAATAATATTCCCAAAGCATTGTTCTCTAGTCAAAAGTCTTTTATGCCTTTAGAATAAAGCAGAAAATTGCTCAGAATGGTATTTAAAGTCGTCCTCCACAATGTAGACCTACCTTTCCAGACTTATTTCACTTAACATTCATGAGCATTATAGGCCAGTCAACCTGGCCTATTCCCTGTTCCCAACTCTGCATTTTATCTCTGTTCTTTCACAAAGGTCATGCTTCTGAATGTGTGGAATGCACTCTTTCTTTACCTCCCATCTTTAGAATCCTTAGCTTCCTTGGAGAATCAGCTCAGTTTTTATTTCGTACATTAAGTCCTTCCACACCTTCCCCAATTAGAACACCTTCTTTCTTCTAGTCACCTTGTACTTACATATCAGAGTACTACACACTGCAGTGCTTAGTAGAATGTAAGCTCCTGTGGGCAGGGGCCATTTCTTTTTTGTTTTTATATTCTCACTGCTTAATATGGTGCCTGGTATACACGAAGTGCCTAGTATATATTTGTTAAATTGGATTTGGATCCATTTTGTTTTTGTCTTTGTATTTCTAATACATTTGTGCTGTGTTGATATTAAGTATAAGGCTGGAGTGAGTAGCCATAGATAAATTGCATTATGATGGATTATCCTGTGACTTCTTCTGATTCTTTTTTTGGTAATTTGTTCTAGTGTCATAGGAAATATTCCTTACTATTGAACAGAAATTTCCCTATTACACCTTTCTCCTGGCAAATAGTAATTGCTTAATAAGTGTTGATTGATCAATTTCATCTCATTTTTGTTGTTGTTGTTGTTGCTTTTGTGGAGGACAGTTGGGGTTAAGTGACTTGCCCAAGGTCACATGGCTAGTTTTTTTGTGTTAAGTGTCTGAGGCCGGATTTGAACTCAGGTCCTCCTGACTCCAGGACCAGTGCTCTATTCACTGTGCTACTTAGCCACCCCCTTGTTTTGGTTTTGAATCCAAAAGATAATTAGGGCACCTATCATTTCCTTATAATTAAGACTATCCTTTACATTTATATTGTGGTTTGTAAAACATTATTTTACTTGATTTTTATAAGAGAGGCAGCTAGGTTGTGCAGTGGGTAGGGCATTGACTTGGAGTCAGGAAGACCCCAATTCAAATCCTTTCTTAGACACTTCTTAGCTACATAACCTTGGGTAAGTGACTTAATCTCTTTCTGCCTCAGTTTTCTCAACTGAATAAACAGGAAAATAATGGGACCCTCTTCACAAGTTTGTTGAGAGCTTCCAATGAGATAGTATTAGCACAGCAGGAACTACATAAATGCTAGCCATTATTACTGATGATGTTGTTGTATAACAATTCTAATAGGTAGGGACAGTGTTAGTATTTCCACATTGCAGATAGGGAAATTGAGGATCAGGGAGATCAGGTGATCTGCTTCTGGCCACACAGTGGAAGGAGACAAAGTTGGAATTTAAGTCCATTTAATTTAAGTCCTTTTGATCACCATGTTCAAGTCTGATATCTTTCCAGTTATACTAGACACATATTGTATCTTCAAGCTTTGATTGCTATACTTTTCCGTGATTTCTTCTCCAGACAAAATAATCCAAATTACTTAAGCCTTTCCTTAGAGACTTATGTTTGAAGGTTTTTTTTTTAAAATTTATGTTTGTTGTCTAACCTTCAAGAATTCTGAATGAAGGACTCAAACTTGGAGTCATTTATGTTGGGAAACAAGGGATAACTCTCCTATTGTGAAGGATTGTAAACACCAGCACAGTTAAGGAGATGGCATAAATCCAAATTATGAGGTGAAAATTACAGAAAGAGATCCAGCCAGGCAAACTGAGACTCCATTAATCTAAAGAAATCTGGGCAGATCAAAAGAAAGATGGGATACACAGGAATGGAATTAGACAGCCAATTCAATGTCTGCAGTGAAATCTGCCCTAAAAGGATGATATTAGGGTTATATACACTAAGGCATTGTGTTATGGAACAAGGCAGTGTTCTCTTCCAAATCCCCCAGTGCTGTGTTAGAAAGACTGCTTAAAAGTAGTATAGAGAAGAGATGCCAAAAGTCATTAAGAGAAAGAAAGGATCCACTGGGGAAAAACAGCTTGAGGGAGTAAAGTATGCTATTCCAGTTTTGCTGGGATGATAATGGTTTTTCTGGGGTTAAAGGAAAGTTATATGTAGCTGTAATAAAATTAATCTGATGAGGGGACTTCTTGAATTATCACACCCTCTTTGGGTGGTGGGTAGGTGGTAGGGACCTAAGTGGGTAGGTGGTAGTACATAAGATAATTGATAAATTTTATAGCATGTAAGAAAGGTAGTGTGACATAATGAGGAGAGAGCTAGACATAGGACCAGGAAGACTTGAGTTTGAGTCATGCCTTTGGCACATACTGACTGTGTGACCCTAGGCAAATCACATAGCTTTTCAGCGCTTTGGGCAACTTTTTAAGTTTACAAGTTGCAGAGAAGGTTATAACCTGCATGGGAAGAGAGAGTTTCCTAACCTGGGAGTTAACTCATAGGTTCAGTATTTATCTCTAAGCATGTGAAACCCTGGCTGTGGTAGAGAAAATAATAGCACAATATTCTTTTGTTTGGTTACTTTGCAGTGAGGGAGTTACCAATCTTTTTTTGTCTTCTGTTCAGGGTGAGATCTGGTATGGAGGGATAGGGAAGAAAGTTAGGTTCCTCATCAAGTCAGAGTCACAACTGTTATGGTACCCCTCTCTCCTATCAGCTGAATCAGTCTTTGAACCAAACACTGAAGAAGGACAGTGTGGAGCCCTAACATAGGGCTCCTGAGGCTTTGCTTCAGGGTGACTGAGGAAGAGGGAGTGGTATTCCATCTCTGCAACTATACCAGGTGGCATGATGTCAGTGAAGGACTGTGAGACATAGAGGGACACCACAGAGAGGAATTACATGCCCCGGGGATTCAGTATTTGCATTCTGGGGAAATATGAGTACTTCTCTACACTTTGCCTGGTTCTGGCTGCCACTTCCTGAGAGTTCCATTGCTAGAACATCTCTTCCCCAATGATGCTACAGCAGTGGATGTTGTCCATTTTCATATACCTATGACTGTACCTGACTGGCCTGGAGAACTGTGACATGTGGGATACCTGTGATCAGCTGAAGTGGCATTTTACACTGGCTTTGAGGCATTCCAGAGTCTCCATTCTACTGAATTTTCCCAAGGTGCCAGAATTCTTTGTTGTGATAGTTTTGAGATGGTACCTTGGTACTGCTCCTTTTCTGCTGACAAGGGAAGACATTTTGAAAATTGGAAAAATTTTTAGATATTAACTAATTTAATGACAGCGGTTATATGTAAGGAAAATGGAGCAATTAGAACTTAGGTGACTAGTCAAGCCAATAAGTATTTATTATGTGCCAGGTACTGTACTCCAGGATACAAATACAAGCAAAAGAGAAATTCAGTCTTTGCCCTTAAGGGTCAAATGAGATAATGTTTGCAAAGTATTAACACATTTTATGACACATAGTAGGCACTTAATATATGCTTTCCCCCCTTCCTTCTTTCCTTCTTTCCTTCTTTCTTTCATTCTTTTTTCTCCCTTCCTTCCTTCTTTCCTTCCTTCCTTCCTTCCTTCCTTCTTTCCTTCCTTCCTTCCTTCCTTCCTTCCTTCCTTCCCTCCTTCCTTCCTTCCTTCCTTCCTCCCTTCCTTCTTTCCTTCCTTCCCTTAAAGATTTTTACATTCTAATGGGGGAAGATAACATTTAAAAGGGAGATGAAAAGTGGGGTGAGACAATGATGGTGAAGTCCAAAGAGAATAAGAGCTGGGAGAGGAAATGAAAGTCCTGAGTCCTTCCACAAAGTGGGGGCTCCAGAAATAACTCATCAATGAGAGAAAGGAACTGCAGGGCAGAAGGATGGTCCAGGATGATAAGGCTTCAGATATGAGGGAATTTCCTAAGTGAGAAGGCTACTTGTACAAGGTCACACAGCTAGGAAGGGGTGGGGCCAGGACTTACATGAACCTTGCTCTCCTGACACTCAACTCAATTTTCTTTTTCACTACATTGATACCTGTTCTTATCATTAGTATAGCTAGGCCAAGGAACAACTCACCAGGAATATACAAAGTCTACAAATGGACAAATACCATAAGGCACTAAGAGCAAGAAGGATTTAGCTTAGTCTAACTCAGAGTCAAGGGGTGACATTTTGAAAAAAGGAAATTTAGCACAGTTTGATACCAGTAAATGTCAAACATGACCTTTTCTTTTGAGTGTGCAATGTTTGTATTTCTGCCACAGCTATGTGATGGACAATCTCTGCTCCAAGTATAACTGGTTTCTTTCCTAGAAGAGAAGGTGAAGGGGCTCAAGAAACACCTCTCTCCATTGTAGGTTGTCAGGGACAATGATGTGCTCCTTAAAAAACAAAAAAACAAAGAGGGGACTCATGTGGAGAAAAAAGGGATCTAAAAACAGAAAGGAAATCTGATCTGGGTCAGGAGATTGGAGAGTAGTAAAATGAAAGGAAGAAAGACCTCTGTAGATTTGGGGGCCAAAAGCTCCAATTTGAAGTTCTTCCTGAAGAGGAAGCAATTTAATGATCTTAGGAGAAAGCATCTGCTTTTCTTTCTTAGGAATGACAAAGTGGATTCTCAGGAGCTTTTGGGTAAGACATTTTTCAGTAAAGGTCAGAAGAAGAAGATGAGTAGTGGAGGCTGGTGCCTCTCTATTCAGGTGCACTAAGTCAGCTATTTGACAACAATTGATAGGTCTGTTTTTTCCCTAGGTAAAACACAGATCCTTCTATAACTTTTTTTTTTTTTTTTGCTTTTTGGAGGGCAATTGGGGTTAAGTGACTTTTCCAAAGTCACACAGCTAGTAAATGTGTCAAATGTCTGAGGCCAGATTTGAACTCAGGTCCTCCTGACTCCAGGGCTGGTGCTCTATTCACTGAACCACCTAGCCACCCCAGAAGTTTTCAAAATGGATGAAGACTAGCCATTCATAGTGATTCACATTAACTGAGATGATTCTTCCAGAAGGAACTTTGAAACTTTTGCCAAAGACTATGTACTCTTTTGTAAGAATCCAGGCACAGGTGGTATTTTCACACAGTTTCCTTTTGAAGGCAAGGAATACAGAAGAGAAAACTGATTTTGGGAGTGAACAGGTGGTTAAAAAGGTGTTGTCTGAGGATGGGATTTGGATTTTTGGACTATGACTTAAATTATAGAAATGACTCACTTCTAGGTATGGATGGAATGTACTGAAGGAAGACTGATAAGAATATATTTATCTAATGTCTTAAAAATTTAGTACAAATGGTTTTAAAGTGAAAAAGATGAATGTGATTGTAATGGATGTGATTGTAATGGAATACTAATTTTGTTATAAGAAATGATGAGCAGAATGATTTCAGAAAAACCTGGAAAGACTTACATGAACTGATGCAAAGTGAAGTAAACAGAACCAGGAGAACATTGTACACAGTAACAGCAATATTGCATGATGATTAACTGTGAATGACTTAGCTATTCTCAGTAATATAATGATCTAAGACAATCCCAAAGGGCTCAGGAAGAAAAACACAAGCCATCTTCAGAGGAAGAACTGATGGAGTCTGAATTCAGGTTGAAGTATACTATTTTTTCACTTTATTTTTTTCACTTTTTTTTTTTGCAGGGAGGTTGTGTGACTAATGTGTGTGACATGATTAATATGGAAATACGTTTTGCATGATCACACATGTATAACCTATATAAAATTCCTTACTGTATCAAGGAGGGAAGGAAGGAGAGAATTTGGAACTCAAAATTTAAAAAGACAAAAGCTGAAAATTGTTTTTACATGTAATTGGGAAAAATATTACTCAAAAAAGAAAAAGTACAAAAAAAGAGGAAGAAAATTGTCCTTGCATGCCTACCAAACTATACCACTATAGAGGGGAGCTATAATATAGGAAAAGGAATAGCAGTTGAGGAAATTCAGAAGAAAGGGCATAAAATACATGAAAAGAGCCAGTACTCTTTTATCTCAAATATCTATAAACATACACTAATGAGTCAAGTTTAGGCAACAAATAAGAGGAAACAGGTTCTAGTACAAGGAGAGAAATTTGACTTCATAGGTTAGACTGAGACTTGGTAGAATCCAATCTCTTTCTGGAATATGGCTCTGGATGGGCATACCTCATAAAAAGAAAGAGGCTAGGTAAAAGGAGGAAGGAAAAGATAATATCCATGAGATCATGAGTTCATGGATTCAGAGATGAAATGTAGATTAGAGATTATCTAGTCATCCTCATTTTAGAGACTAGAAAACAGATGAAGAGAAGGTAAGTTATTGATTCAAGTCTACACAGGTAGTAAGTGATAGGTCCTCTGACTCCAAATTCAGTGCTCTTTCTACTGTCTCATGGTGGTCCTCCAATGTACTTGCCTTAATGAGAATTTCATCCTTTACAAGACAGAGGAACTAACAAGTGAGAATTATATTATGGATCTAGTTCTCACAAAGAGGGAGGGACTTGTTGCTGTGGTGAGAATGATGGGGAGCCTCTTAAATTTCCTGTTAGAGCCGGAAAAGGAAGCCAAGGAGCGACTCACAGGCACTCTAGTTTCTTTCCTTTGTTGCAAAGTCTTATGAAAAATGGAAAGGCAACAGGCATCCTCACCTTCTAGGTACCTACCAGAGCAGCTGTGATGTTAATAGCAGCAGAGGCAACTTAGACTAAAGGAAAGTATTGGGGAGACATACAGGCAGACAGATGAGAGAGAAAGAGAGAGACAGAGAGAGAGGCAGAAAGAGAGACAGAGAGAGAGAGACAGAGAGACACAGAGACACAGAGACAGAAACAGAGACAGAGAGACATAGTCACAGACAGAGACATAGAAGAGACAGAGACACACACAGACAGATACATGGAGACACAAAGAGACAGAAACTGAAAGAGGAGAGAAAGGGGAAAGGCAGAGATACACAAAGACATAGAAAGACACAGAGACATAGAGACACAGAAACACACAAAGAGAGACTGAAAGAGGAGAGAAAGGAGACACAGAGACAGACAGAGAGAGAGCCAGAGACACACAGATACACAGACACAGATACACAGACACAGACACAGAGAGAGACAAACACACACACACACAGAGTGAGAGAGAGAGAGAAAAAGAGAGAGAGAGAGAGAGAGAGAGAGAGAGAGAGAGAGAGAGAGAGAGAGAGAGAGAGAGAGAGAGATTGAGAGAGAGCACACTGATGATACATAGATATGAAATGGCCATTGAGTTGATCTAGCACAGAACCTATCAAATGTCCCGATGAAGTTTGGATATTACCTTCTCAGCTGACTGTAAGCATTCTATGGTTCTTTATTGCTTAGCATTCCTTTTTTCTGTATAGGAATAAAACTACCTATTCCATAACTGGGGTAAAAAGATTTATCAGAAGATGGAAACAAAGTTAGATAACAGAGGATGAGTATGAAAGCACCTATGATCCTGTAAAAAGAGTGTTAAAGTTATGAATGAGATGAAGCTGATTAGAGAGGCTAACAACAATAATGAAGTTTATTTTCAGCTCTACTGTGGTGCAAGGTGAGGGTCCAAGAAAGGACAACATTGTTGGTTGGAGCTGATGGTATGAAGACAAGAGACAACAAAGACAGAATTGTTCACTTCTGATTTTGCTTCTGTTTTCTCTGCTGAGTAGAATGACCTTTGGTTTAGAAAAGGTAGGACAAAAATGTCTAATAGGATTAAGTTAGAGAACCCCTAGCTAACCTTAATGAATTCAATTTACTTGGTCCAGATTGACTTTATACTCAGAAGAACTGGTAAAAGTGTTTACTCAGCCACTATCGGTGATATTTAAAGACTGTAGAGAATAGGAGAGGTACTATAGGACTGGAGAAGGACAAATGTCTTGATTTTCAAAAAAGGAAGAGAATAAGGTCTGAAAACTATTGGTTGGTGAGTTTGGTTTCAACCTCTGGCAAGATTCTAGAAGATGTTCTTAAAGATATGCTTAGCAAATATCTAGGAAAAAAAAGTATTTTTCATAAAGAGGTGGCATGGCTTTAGCAAGTACAGGCTAATCTCATTCTGATCTATCTATCTATCTATCTATCTATCTATCTATCTATCTATCTATCTATCTATCTATCCATCTATCTATCTACCTATCCATCTATCTGTCTATCTATCTCTGTCTGTCTATCATCTATCTATATCTATCTATCTCTGTCTATCATCTATCTCTGTCTCCATCTCTCTATCTGTCTCTGGCTATCTATATATCTATGTATCTATTGATTCGTTACTTTATTTTAGGCAGTTAAGTGGTGGAGAAGATAGAGTGCTGGACTTGGAGTCAGGAAGACCTGAGTTGAAATCCAAACTCAGACACTTAAATGTTGTTTCCTTGGGCAAAGCATTTAGCCTCTGCCTCATTTTCCTCAAATATAAAATGAGAATAACAATAATATCTACCTTCCAAGGTTGTTGTGAGGATCAAATGAAGTAATTTTTGTAATAAGCACTTCAAATAGTGCCTGACACAGAGTAGGGATAAAAATTAGCTATTCTTCTTCTTTTTGGACAGGGTGACTGAACTGCTATACAAAGTAGATATTGTAAATTTAGGCTACCTCAATTTTATCAAAGAATTTAATAAAGTATCTAATGCGACTCTTTTAGAAAATATAAAGAGATATGGGATGGATAGTGGTATAACTACCTGGATTTGGAATTGACTGAATGGCAGGACTCAAAGACTAGTCACGAATGGCTTGACATCAACTTGTCTGGAGGCCTCCATGAAGTACATTAGGGATCTTTGCTTGGACTTGTGCTGTTTAGCATTTTTATCAATCACTGGGATAAAGATATAGCTGGTATATTTGTAAAATCTGTAGTTAATCCAAAATTAGGAGAGAGAGCTAACAATCCAAATGAGAGAGTCAGGATTCAAAAAGGTTTCAACAGGTTGGAACCCTGGATTGAATAGAAGAAGGTATAATTTAAAAGGGATATGTATGTATTCTTACTGTTGTGTGTGTGTTCACTCGTTTTTAGTCCTGTTTGACTCTCTGTGGCCCCATTTGGGGTTTTCTTGGCAGAGATGCTGGAGTGGTTTGACATTTTCTTCTCCAGCTCATTTTACAGATGAGGATACTGAAACCAACAGGGGTAAGTGATTTGCCCAGGATCACATAGCTGATAAGTGTCTGAAATCAGATTTGAACTCAGGAAGATGAGTCTTCCTCACTCCAGACCTGGCACTGTATCCACTGTGGCACCTAGATGCTCTAGATTTGAGGTTATCCATTGAACCACCTAACTGTTAAAAAAAAATGGACTTCAGAAGTATAAATTGGGGAAAAAATAGTTAGAAGTTTAATTTAAGATGACCTGAAGGCTTTAATAGGCTTCAAGCTCAATATGTGTTAATAATGTGTGATATGGCAGCTAAAAAAAAGTCATGTACTCTTGGGCCACTGAAATATAAGGAAGGCATCCAAGCTATAGATGTACAAGAGAAAATTGCAGAGAAAACACTCCATCTCTCCTCAGTTAACATAACTTTTTTGAATGACACCTTGGGTGACTGAAGAAGTGAATCAGGGAAGAAGCATGGGGAGTTTCTTCATTTTATGGGGTCTCACTATAAAGATATAGAAATGTTTATGTAAAAATATAGAAATCAATCCATCAATAAACAAGCATTGTGCTAAGTGTGGGAAAGAGAAGGAAAAAATAATTCTTGCCCTCAAAGAGCTTATACTCGGATGAGGGAGACAACATGTATATAAACAGATACATACAAGACACAGGTAGAATAGATTAAAGGTGACCTTAGAGGGAGAAGACAATAGCAGGTGTTTGTGTTTGTGTGTGTGTGTGTGTGTGTGTGTGTGTGTGTGTGTGTGTGAGTTGAGGGATTTGAAGAAATGAAGTCAAAGGGAGAGAATTTTCCAGACTTGTGGGGGGTGGGGGCAGATGGACAGACACACAAGACTTATATTCAATGAAAGGTTGAAGACTAATTCTTAGAACCAAAAATGTAGGACTTTAATACTTTAGTTAGGGCAGCTAAGTATCATGGTGGATAGAGCACCAGGATTGGAATCTGAAAGGCTCATCTTTTTGAGTTCAAATCCGACTGCAAACAGTTGCTAGCTTGCTGTGTGACCCCGAGCAAGTCACTTAACTGTGTTTGCCTCAGTTCCTCATCTGTAAACATGAGTAGGAGAAGGAAATGGCAAACTACTATAGTATCTTTGTCAAGAAAACCCCAAATAACATCATGAAGAGTCGGACATGACTGAAAAATTACTGAACTAAAGACTAATTACACGTAAAAACATCCAATTTCCTTCCTTCCTTCCTTCCTTTCTTCCTTCCTTCCTTCCTTCCTTCCTTCCTTCCTTCCTTCCTTCCTTCCTTCCTTCCTT
>CM053593.1:237889185-237914231 GCA_028646575.1 Pseudocheirus occidentalis | reverse complement strand
GATTTTTTTTTTACATTGAAACTGGGCACACAGTAGTTTCTGGAACTTTGTGATTCTGTAATTTCTTTGTACTGATTGCTGCTTATCAATTCAACTCAACTCATGTTTACTAAGCAATTATTTTGTGTAAGTAACTATGGTATCAACCTACAAGGGTAAGTTAGTTTTCTTATGTATACTTTATGAAGGAAGAAAAACAGGTGGAGATGGGTTATACAAGGTTATGTAAAGTTTGTTCAGTCAGAAGTAGAATTAAAATTCCTGTTACTTGATATATTAGAGGTGTATAATGAGAAATTTTCAGACATAGCCAATATCTTGAATTGTTTTGCATGACTGTCCTTGTTATAAGGGAGGGTCTTCATTAGTTAATCTGTTCATCCATCTATTTATCTATTTATTTTTGGGTTGGGAAGAATGAATGTTGTGAAACTAAAAATGAAAGAAAGGAAAAAATGTCATTCAGTCATTAAAAAAAAAAAAACCAAACCATGAAGAAAGCATATGGAAGTTCAGAAGAGGACATAGACAAAAAAGGGCAGTATTGGAGCTACCCTGATAAATTGGAAATACACCCCCACCTCAAAAAACCCCAACAAGAAACCAAACCAACCTAACTCAGTAAGTTGTGTAGAGTAGGGATTCACGTCCATTTTTGTGTGCTTTGTTGAGTGAAATATTCATATATGTCTAGTTCATAAAAAAATGGAAAATTAAAAAAGCAAAGAACTCCCCCAACCTCAACACATCACCCCAATCCCAAACCAGATTAGCAACAAAACTGTTCTCCACGCCACAAGATAAAATCCTGCTTTGAACTCCCATTTTCTTCTTCATTATCAATTCCTTTGACTCTTCCCGTGTGACTTTGGAGTATGTCACTCTTTGATTAAGGGAGAATAAACAGCAGGGTTTATTGACAACACATGATGATGTAACCCTAGAAGTTCTTTGAAAGGAAACCACAGATAGTCACCTTTTGAGGGGAGCTTAACCACCATTCAGTGGCTACAAGCTTTACTACAAATAGAAGACTGAAAAATACCGCAGTAATGTAATGCAAAAAAGGGATTTTGTGCACAGTTTCATGTCATGACCAACAAATAGCACAATCCCACAGAAATTTGATAAGAGATCAATTCTGGAGTCATCAAATTGCAGATTTCTTGGGGATTAGCCATGGCACTTTGATCTCCAAATTCCAAACACAGATTTGGAGCCTGTGGTGGGAGGAAAAATCAAATATTTTAAGCATTTTGTAAAAGCCAGAAGGGAAAACAAAGAAAAAGCCAGCCTTAGAACAGCATGGATTCATTTTCAAAAGAACACACAAATGCACAAAAAGGCATTTAATTTAATAACTAAGTGCATTTGCACAAGCAAAGCATGATGGAAAAAAAAGATTGGTTTATCTAAATTATTTATGGATAAAATCCCTGATTTTACAGAAATGTCCTGATAAGTGAGGCAAACACATTTCTAGCATTCTTTAGAGAATTGTCTCCCTTTTTTCATAATGTTCTCTATTAGGTCAGGATGAAGGCTCATTCCCTGGAAACATACATACAAATAGTATTTTACTGTTCAGAAATATTTCCTGTAGTTGGGGAATGAGGTAGGGAGGAGGGGGTTCTGAATGAATACAGAGAAGAAAAGGACTGTCCTGATCAAATAGCAAATTTCTTTAGTCTAAGTGTTGTATTTCCAAATATTTGTTAGTTCACTAAAGCTCTTGTTATTTTTCAGTTGAGTCCAACTTTTCATGACCCACTTTGTGGTTTTCTTAGCAAAGATGTGAGATCAGATTTGAACTCACGAAGATGAGTCTTCCTGCCTCCAGGTCCCATGCTCTATCCACTGTACTACTGAGGAAGGTCACACAGAGGATGTGCCACTTGGGCTGAGCCCTTAAAGTAAAATGAGGATTCTAAAAGATAACAGAAGGGTATTGTTATGTGGCAAGGGGGACAACCTGTGAGAATTTATAGAGGTGGGAGATGAGGGACTGTGTTCAAGGAATATAGAACATTGAAGTTAAATAATGTGAAACAAGTCCAGAGAGATAAATTGGAGTCAGATTACAGAAGTCCATAAATGGCAAAGTGATGCAGCTGTCCTTGAATCTCTAAGCAAGATTCAAATGAAATCCTACCAGCAGGGCATTATTTTGGATAAGTTGTTATCTTAATTGGGCATTAATGGATTGCCATAAAGGTTATCAATTTCAGGATCTTTTCAAATGGCAAAAACACAGAGCTTGCCCAGTTTTGGTAGATATTTGAGAATAAATACCTATGTTTTCAATACTCTTTTAGAGAATACCACTGTGGGTTATAAAGCAAAGGCACAGGGGCTGGAGGCAGCTAAATGGTACAATGGACAGACTGCTAGGCCTGGAGTGAGGAAGACTCATATTCCTGAATTCAAATCTGACCTCAGACACTTACTAGCTGTGTCACCCTAGGTAAGTCACTTACCCCTGTTTGCCTCAGTTTCCTCATCTGTAAAATGAGCTAGAGGAAGAAATAGCAAACCACTCTAGTATCCTTGCCAAGAAAACTCCAAATGGTGTCATGAAGGACAAATGGGGACACAAGTGAACAACAGCATATGTATTACTGCTTTTCCAAATGTTATATAAAAGATGTTCTTGTTAAAAAATAAAACATAAATTCCTTTAAAAGTGTTACTGAATTCATGGTAGCTTTTTTCTCATCATCTATTTTCTTGGTTGTGTGAAGTATTTGAGACATTTTGATATTTTAAAAAAAGGAATTTTCATGCTTAAAATGGTTGGGAACCACTTGTATAGAGAGTCTGAGTAAAGAAAAAGGTGGTAGGAAAAGAAGTTATATCAGTGAATAAACATACTATAGGTTTCCAAGAAAGGTGAAGCAAATGCATGATGAGTTTCTGAAACATACCACAAAATCAGGAAAGATAAAAAAAATGGTAGATTTCACTTTTTGAGATATATGCTAGAGGTCTCAGCAAAAAAAAAAGCAAGCATCTGATAAATAATTATCTTGCTCTGATGATAATGTAATCTTTTATGATGTAGGAGAAGTGATGAATGATGTTTCTACTCTGGACCAACAAGAAAGAACTATTTGCTGAAGTAAAAAGGTTATGGAAACTAGGAGAAAATAATTCTGTCTTCCTAGAGTTTGTGATAGTCAAGGAGGGAAAACAAGGAACAGTCAGATATGTATTCTTATCTTTAGGACAGTGGATTTTATCAAGTCATGATCTTCAGAGCATAACCTCATGGTTTGAGGTTCTAAAGTAGAGTACAACTTGGGATAGGAGATGCTCAAGAATAAAAGTCTAACAACATAGCCTTGAATGACCCTAACAATGAAGAAAAAAGGAGTGATATCTAAAGAGTCCTATTATGTGACAGCACCAATTGAAAATAGATGTATGAGGGACAGCTAGAGAGGCACAGTGAGTAGAGCACCGGTCCTGGAGTCAGGAGGACCTGAGTTCAAATCTGGCCTCAGACACTTGACACACTAACTAGCCATGTGACTTTGTGCAAGTCACTTAACCCCAATTGCTCTCCAAAAAGCAAAAAAAAAAAAAAAAAAAAGATGTACAAACAATTGAAGTGGAGGCGTGTAGGTAAGGAGGCATATGAAAGTGTGGTACTGCCATAAAGAAGGCTAAAACCCAGAACAAACTGAACCATGCTGAAAATACTAAAGATAACAAAAACACATTGGGGCAGGAAGAATAATGAGGAAGGGGGTTAGGCTCTCTTTTTGAGATGAATAGGGTGCTGTTAATACAGTGAAAGCAAATCTACCAAATCTCTGTTTATTTCCACCTTTGTGAAGGAAATTTACTTTCAGAATGAAGATGAGTAAGAGAAAATGGATATTTCAAAATTCCAGTTGATGTGTGAACTCATCAATATGGATATTCTTGGCAATGATGCACATTATAACGTCCATGCTTGCTTATCTTGTGCAACTCTTGTCCATGTTCTCCAATACATCTACTGCAGGGGTATATCCAGCATTTGAGGGCCTTCCTTTCCTACCCTTAATATTGCATGAATACTAGTAGAACATGTGGGCTATGCATTAGCTATGTCTTGCTCAGGTTATATGACAGTCTATCTATTTTTTCTCAGGTATCCATTTTTGCTTCTCCTGCAACATTAAAAAATGTATTTGTAATGCTTTGCAGCCCATTCAGAGCCACCATATCCATTGCTATTGCCCTTTGGGTGTCTTTGACTTCACTTTTTCAGAAATTATAGCATTCAATGACTTGTAATTATACAATAGCACCGGGAGAATACAGGTGTTAAAAATATGGGCCTGGGTTTTGGGGCAACCTCAGGGACACTGGAAGAATTGTGCCATTTTTCATCACCTTAGTGACGGAAAGGAGAGAACTGAAACAAAGATAAATGAAAAGTTAATATAAGAGAAGCATTTACATGCATTACATGAACTCAAATTGCCTGGTTCAGACTATATGTGAGTAGTTACATGGATTTATATCTTGGTGAAAAATTATGTTGAAAAATGTATTGATTAATGGGTTGTTGTCAACCTGGAGAGAAGATCTACATTGTCATTCCTCAAAATTTGGTTCTATTCTGTTCAATTTTTTTAAAATAAAAAATCTAGGTAAAGATATAATATCATAGGATAGTATATATAGGAATGGAAACATTTATTAAGCATTTGGACCAGGTCACCTCAAAGGCATCTTTTAACTCTGTCTAAGGTCCTCTGAAACTGTGGTAGATACTATCTGCTCTTGCTTTTAGAAATGCTGCAAATGCAAATGCAAAAAAATCAGTCCAAATCAAAGGATAATTAAGATGTCTCTATTTCTAATCTCTAAATATAAATATCCAAATTCAAGGGATTTCTCTGATACTTTCTAATAAACACATGCTTGGCTTCTAAGTCTCTTGTAGAGTAATTCAAGTGGATTAACCCTCAGATCAGAGCAGATAACATTGTATTTACTCTAGTTCATTGACTTTTCAACTAAAGGTAGTCCAGAAAATGAAGTAATTTTAATGAACAAACAAATAAACAAAACTTTTTTGCATCTATTCTCAGAAGATAGATAGGGTACATAATGGCAAGACATGGTCCTTTCCCTCAAGGAGCTTATAAATAAAGGCAAGACATATAAGCAACATATTAGAGACAGGAGAGATACCAGGAGAACAGGTCAGAATAGAAAGAGAAGTGCTAAGGATGAGGCCAGTCAAAAGGGGCATACCTTTTGAAGTACCATGGGAACAAGGAAGGGCCTGTGAAAAAAGATTCTAAAATATGATTAGAGAGGTAAAAGAAATAAAGTTTGATGGTCCCCAAAATTCAAGATGAAGAGGAATGGATAGAAGGAAAGGGTAATTATAGAATTTCTGAGTTGAAAGGAACCTTAGGGACCATCTAATATGAATAGAAATCATCCCTACATCATGTTTGAAGAGTGGTCATCCATGCTTTGCTGGAAGACCTTTGGTGAGGGAAGGGCCACTAGCTCCTGAGGCAGAATGCTGCACTTTTGCTCAACTATAAATTATTGAGAACCTCTTCTTTATATCAAGCCTAAATTGGCTTCTGTGTGATCTCCAAACATTGCTCCTAGTTTTGCCCTTTGGGGCTAAGCAGCCCTCAGTTGAATGGCAGTTCTTCAAATATTGAAGACAGCTATCATGTACTCCCTCTAACTTTTCTCAAGGGTAAACAATGCAGCATCTTTAACCTTCAAAGTGCCATGGTTTCAAGGTCCTTCAAGTGCTGAAAGTGTCATCTGTTGAAGAAAGATCAAGGAAGATGGATGAGAATCAAGTCAAGTCTTGAATTTCATCCATTAGAGATTATTGGACACATTTAACTGCTATGAGAATGAATTTTGTTATGAAAGATGGAAAATGTACTGAAGGAAGTTAGGCAGAGTTGGAAGAGATAAAGAAATGGTAAAGAATAGCTTATTTAGTGACATTAGCTACGAATGTAAAGGCATTAGATGTGACATAAAGGAGTACAGGAGCCCATTTTCATATCCAATAGGGCCATTAAAATGAATGTTGGGTGCTTCAATATTTGTAGATCTAACTAGTACCATTACTTCTATCTGACTACTAATTAGTAGTATCTAACTAGTATAATCTTTAGAGCTGCTTTAAACAATTTATCTTGTTGGAATTTTGCCCTTCAGCTATATATAATAGAGCAGAATATTATTTTAGGAAGTATCATTAGGACTGATTTTGATAAGATTTGCTTAAGTAAGGTTTTTTTTTTCCTTTACAAAGTCAGTTTCAGTTCAGATTGCATTGCTCCAGAAATGTGTACATTATTAGCTTTTTAAATTAATTGGTCTCTAAGCACTGTATTCAGATTGAAATAAAAATTACAAACATCTATCAGAGTGTGAAGAACTGTGGTTTTATTTGTTCCTTAACCCAAAAGGCAAAACTTATGATTTTTCTGCAACTTTGGCTTTTTAGAATGTTTCTTAAATTAACAGGAAAAAATAGAAACATACACTTTGCAAATTACTGGAATAAGAAAAATGTAGTTCAATTATACATTAGGTAACATGCCATTGCCAAGGAGGGCATTCTCAGCATCTTCATTCATATTTTAAAAGTATAATAGGAGGACTGGCCAATGGAGGCTAAGGCTGTCTTAGAGTAGGCCAAAGACCCTGCATATCCTCCAAGGACTGAGTTCCCACTGTCCACTCTTCACCTTCCTCTCCCAACGAAAATGTTTGCTAGATCTGAGGAGGTGACATTGGAAAAAATGCTACACTTGGAGACAGAAGATGTTTTTGTTCTGCTATTAACTGACTCCCTCAATCAAGTGATCTCAAGAATGTCATTTAATATTTCTGAGTCTAGGTTTCCTCATTTGTAAAATGTAATTGTAAAATGTAAAATGTAGAAAAAAAGTCATACTAACTAACTTGTAGTATTGTTGTGTTGATCAAATGAGATTTATTTTTTTTTGCTTTTATTATTTTTTTGGAGAGCAATTGGGGTTAAGTGACTTGCCCAAGGTTATACAGCTAGTTTTTGTGTTGTGTCTGAGGCCGAATTTGAACTCAGGTCCTGCTGACCCCAGGGCTAGTGCTCTATTCACTGCACCACCTAGCCACCCCAAATTAGATGAGATTTAAAAAATAAATACATATGTGTATATGACATATATGTACATATCTGTACAAACCCACATATCTTATGTGCATATATATTATAGTGCCTTATATAGATTGTGATTATGTAAATATATATATATATACACACACATATACATATATATATTATAATGCTTTACAACTCTTGAGTTTAATACCAATGTGAGCTATTGCTTTTTTTTCCCCCTAGGCAACCAAGAGGTACAGTGGATAGAGTGTACAACTTGAAATGATTGCCTTGGACACTTGCTGTGTGATTGTGGGTAAGCCAGCTTCTCTTAGCCTCAGATTCTTGAGAATAGTCTGCAAAATGGGGATAATAATAGTACCTACCCTCTCCCCCTTTGTTGTGAGGATCCAGTGAAATACCATATGTAAAGTCCTTTGCAAAACTTAAAGCACTACGTAAGTTAATTATTACCATTGGATCTGATAAATAAGAAAGAAAACAATTAACCACAAACCCCTGCTTACTATGTCCTGAGGCGCATTGGCAGTGACTTCTGTTTACAAGATGAGGCCACCCAGGGGCAAATCAGTCCCAATCAGAGGACTCCTCTGTCAATTTAAGATTATGGCTTTGGGGCGTGACTCTAGGGACTCCAGCAATTCCATTACCCAATACAAGGAACCCACTTTCTCTTATCTAAAAGCTTCTATTTTGGGACTAGATAAGATCTTAAGTCCTAAATCTAGTCCAATATATATGCAGGAAATAGACACCAGAAATATCAGCATGCCTGAAGTCATCGGGAGTAAAGTATCCCTGAGGAATGGATGACAAATGACAAAAGAAGAGCATGAAGATATATTCTTTTCTTTTCCCAGAAAATGAAGAGACTTGGAATATGACTATATGGTCCTTTCATTCTGTAAAACTCCCATGGGATGACTGGAGGGTGGATAGTCATCTGGTATGTTTTATCATGGAGTCTTTAACCAGTTATCTCCTCTTATATCCTTTTAAAGGACATTCCTGCACCCCATTTGGATGAAAATAACTTTTCTAGTTTTAAACTGGGGAAAATTGGGTTATATTTGGATTTAAATATAGAATACCACACCTGGGTTCAAATCCTGCCTCTGCCACTTACCACCTATATGACCTTGAGTAAGTGACTTAACTCTCCTCTGAGGGGCTCAGTTTCCTCATCTGTAAAAGGAGAGAGTTGGACTAGATAACTGCTGTGATGCTATGATCACATGAAGTTGTTTAAGATCTATATATGACATTACCTGACACAGCCTGGAATCCAGACTCAGAAAAGAACATTACAATTCTGCTATTAAAAATAATCCTTTTGTTTTTATATTATATTCATTTCCTGACATAGTCCTCTTTTCCACCATCCCAATCTGGTGAGTCTCCCATTGTAAAAAAGGGTTAAAAAAAGAGGAAAAGATAAAAATTCAGCAAACCCGTGTGTCTGACGATATATAAAATATCCCACACTCATTTTCCTCTACTTCTACAAAGAAGGGAGGGAGGCAACTTTTCTCTGCTAATAATCAAAGACAAACTGAAGTGACAGACAAGAATATAGGTTTTTCCACAAGGCATTCTGGTCACAAATCCATGTTTTTCTGCCTCCCTCATTAGTATCCTATATGTAGCTTTCAAGGATTATGCTGCAATTAAAATAGCATCTAATGAGAGGTGCAAATTAGGACAAGAGGCTTACCAGGAGACATGGAGTGTGTTCCTGGCTGCACTGCTGACTTGTTATTTGGTAGATGGCTAAAAGGACTCCCATTTCCTGTCTCCCCAGTGAGAATAACACTCTTATGCTGGGATCCTGCTGCTTTAGGGGTCCCATGTTCTCCTTGAATCCCAAGTTCCTTTATAGAAAGGTGCCCTCCATAGAATTTTCCAAAGGGTCTTTGTATTATTGTTGGTAAGCCTAATAAGAGTGAGGGTTTAAAATCTAATTTTAAAAGCCACCTACTACACTAACTACATTGTCTGCATTTTCAAATCCTGTTCTCAGCTAGCAGACTGAGTCACTGGATGGTATTTATTGAAAAAAAAAAAAAGAAAAAAGCTAGTGTGCATTTACAAAACTCTGTGGTGGCTTGACTAAAAGACTCCTACTGAAATTAATGGGATTCACACTGGCAAATCCCAAGCTCCACTTTGAAAATTTGCCCCATAGTGATAGTTTAATGTTGCAAACAGATCGTAAGTCTTTTGATAGAACATGATGGCAGCTTGTCACAGCAACATAAATGTTAACCAAATAAATCTATGGTGTGACATGCAGAATAAGGAGCATGGAGCAGAGTTTTATTTTATTTTATTTTTTCAGAGTTTTATATCATAAGATTTTAGATTTATAGCTGGAATGGACCTTAGAGGTTGTCTAATTCAATCCCCTCAATTTACCCCTGAAGAAATTGAGGCCTGGAGACACAAAGGTTTCACATGGCAGAGTTGGGATTTGAACTCATGTCCTCTGGTTCCAAATTCAATTCTCTTTCTCTCATTTTATTTAATTTTGTGAGGCCCCCACCCCCCCTTCTAATTTTCTGTCTCTGTCTCTGTATCTCTCTCACAGGTGCGACTTACTCACAGACCTCATCCCATTGCTTAATGGCATGGAAACATTGACCTGCTCCATTTCTGAGCTAGGTCTTTTCACGCCTTTTGAGGAAGGCCAGCGGCTGCCCAGTCCTGGGGCTCACCATATTGATGCTTGACTTAGTGTTAACATACAACTTTACCCCTAACCCTGCAACAGGGCTAAACTCCAGAATCCAAGTCATGCACCATCCTCAGCTTTACTGGTAGCAGTGATGAGAGGTGTGCACTACCATGCCTAGCACTTCCAGTTCTCTTTCCATTTTATCAGTCAGTACCCTTCATTTGAGAATTTGCTTAATGCTAGAATTGTATTCAGTTTAGTGATAGCAAGGTTGTAAAATAATTTATATTCCATTCTCCCTGACTTCATCTCCTCCTATAAAATAAAAAGAAACCAATATAGGGAAAGCTAGGAAAAACTCTCAGAGATCATCTACTCCAAGTTTCTCATTTTACTGATGAGGAAATTGTGATTCAGTGAGGTAACAAGGTAGTATGGTGGATAAAGTGTTGGATCATAGAGTCAGGAAGACTTAAGTTCAAATCCGTCCTTAGACAGTTACTAGCCACATAGTCTCGAACAAATCATTTAACCTATGTTTGTCTCAATTTCCTCATCTAGCAATATTGTTTAAGAACAACTTTGAGCGAATAAGTCATTTTGACTATTATAAAAATCAAATTAACTGCAAAGGACACATGAAGAAATACATTATCTGCATCCAGAGAAAGAACTGATAAATAGAAGAATATATAGAATGATTTAAGAGAAATTTACATGATAGCTATTATATATTTAAAAGGAATAACAACCTACAGTTTCATGTGCAATCATTTTTTAGAATGAGATTTTATCTTATATTTATATCTTATATTATTATATGTATATTATATATTAATATAGATTATATTATATAATTTATATTTTAAATTATACTATGTTATGGAAATGCTTATTTTATTTAATAAATTAAAAATAAATAAAAATTTAAAAATGGATAATAATCTCAGAATTATTGTGAGTATAAAATGAGATCAAATTTTTGTAAAGAGCTTTGCAATTTTAACATGCAATATGAATTCTAGTTATTATTATCACCCAAAGTCACACAGGTAGTAAATGTCAGAAACTGTATTAGAACACAGGTCCTCTGACTTCCCACTCAATATTTTTCACTCTGCCCATAGGCCAATATAGGCACAGTGTTGTGTGTGTAAGGGTAATAGTGGGAATAGTAATGGAAACAGGAAAGCCAAGTCAGGGCTATAGTCAGGGCTTCTGACAGGATAGGTGCACACATACAGACACCGAGATGCCCAGGTACGTGCTGAGATAAGGCAGCAGAGGGGCTAAAGTGCCAGAGCTGTAGGCAGGAAAGCTGGTAGCTGAATTCTGATGGAGGCACTTGAGTCACTCAACCTCTTAGTGTCAGGTTCCTTATCTGCAAAACAGGGCCAATGATAGAACCTTCTTCATAGGGTCATAGTGAGGACCAAAAAAGGATAACATGCACAAAGTACTTTATACACACATATGTAAATATAGATTTATGTGTATAGTATATGTGTGTGCATGTGATATATAAGTATATAATATATAAGTGTATATATGACAGTATAAGTATATAATATACAAATGTATATATGATATATAAGTATATAATATATATCATATACATGATATACATATCATGTATATATGTATATAAGTATATAGGTATATATATATACTTATATATACTTTTACATACTTATATTGTCTTCCCCATTAGGATGTGAGCCCCTGGAGGGCAGGGACTGTTTTTCCCTTTCTTTCTGTCTTCAGAGCCTAGCACAGTGCCTATCCCATAGTAAATACTTAAATACTTGTTACCTCACTAAAGGTTCTCCTTGAGAACTCAGGAAAGGTCTCATGCAGAAAATGGGGCTTGAGCTTTTGAGAAAGAGAAACTATGAGGTGGAGATAAGGACTGAATACATTGTGAACACATGGGACAATCAATGTAAGGACACAGAGAGCTTTGCTATGTAAATGCTTCATATGGCTATTGCTGTTTCTATTATTCTATTATACTTATCACTACTTTCCTGGGAGTTGGTTCCCCAGCTTCCTCTGCATGGGGAGAGGAGATGTCAAAGATGATCTGCAGAAGTACCAGTTCTTGTTATATATGTGTATGTGTTGTTTCCTCTGTCAGAATATAAGCTCCTTGATGGCAGAGACTTTCATTTTTAGTGTTGCTTCCCCCCATCCGTGCACAGTGCACGACACACAGTAGGTGCCTCATAAATGCTTGTTAATTCATTGATAGCTATGTAAAGTACTTTTTAACCACTTTCGATACTATATCAGTGTCAGCTGTTATTGTTTTTTTTTATTTATTGCTTGCTTTATTATTAAGGAGTTGTCCTATTCCATCCTACTTGAATAAATATTTCTGTAATTGTTAAAAAAAAATCACGAAGATGGGAGGTGGAGTGTCCTATATGAGAAACAGAGAAAAGGCTGTATTAAAGAATTGAGGAAGAAGAGTAATGTCCATTAAATTTGGAAAGTTAGATAGGGGTCAAGTTATGCTAAACAGAAGAATTTATATTTATCCTAGAGACAATAAGGAACCGCTAAAGTTAGTCAAATAGTGGCATTGCATGGTCAGATTTGCATTTAAGGAAAATTACACACCTTGGCAATCGTGTATAGGAAGGATGTCCTGGAGTAGGGAGAGACTTGAAGCAATTAGGAGGCTGTTGAAACAATCTGGGCAAGCAGTGATGAGGGCCTGAACTAAGATAGTAGCTCTATGAATGGAGAGAAAGGGTCAATACAAGAGATGTGAAGATTTAAATAGCAAGATTTAATGGTGAGAGGCTGATGTAGTTAGTCATTTTTATGAATGCTGAAAAGTCAGGAAATATGAATCACACTCATTCCTGAATCAAAGGTTTGGGTTGAAGTTCTGTGACATTATTGCGCCTCCAGGAATCAGGATGCATGCTGACCTTTTTGCCAAGATCTGACAAGGACAGGCTCCATCAGCTGGACTGTGAGAAGAAGAGGTCAGTGTTCAGGTGCCTTTAGCATGGAAGTTGTTGAGTATATTCATGCCTTAGGCTGCTCTAGACAAAGACCTTTAAATCAGGAATAAATTGAGAGATCAGTGAAATTAAAATTCTCAGCCACATTTAGTTATCTGTATGGAAAATACTCATTGAGAAATACTTATGGGAATCTAGTTGTGGCTGCATTACCATGTATATCTTATCTTTTAAAATCCTATCTATCTTTTGAAGCCCAGCTCAGTGCCTTCGTGATCACTCCAGTTAGAAACCAATCAGTCAACAAGCAATTATTAGGCACTTCACTATGTCCTTTCTTTGGACATTACATAGTGCTTATGTAGTTAATGTATACAGTCATCCTTTCCACACAGAGACCTTCCCCATTGCAGCTGTGGGTCCTAATAAGAAATTAAATGGGAATTTTGGGGGAGTTTTGGGGAAGCTGCAGATGACATACAAAGGCCAGCAATGATACAGAAAACATACTTTTACTTACTATTGACCTACATATATGACCTACATATGACCAAATATTTAACCCAATTTTTATAATAAGGTGCTGTAAATGCCCCATTAACAAAAGGAAAATATTCAGACTTCTCTGGTACAAATGGAGGGCCAAAAACTTTTATGTGGATTTTCTAGATTGCCAGGGAGGAAGGGGAAGAGGGGGATGTCTGAAGCGCCTCTAACCCCCTTCCATTTCCCCCTGCCCCAATGATGTGGAAGGGATAACTGTATTTTTCATGTGGCATTCTATTTTTACGTATATGTCACATCTCCTCGACTTGATTGTGGGCTCCATGAGAAGCTTTGATTATGTCTGAGTTGTTTTTGTTTTGCCCTTGGAGATGAATGTAACATTTGAAGCAGTTAATAAATAGTTGTTAAATGGATGAATTAATTAATGAGTTACTCTATCAAAGCGAAGCAGATGCTTTGCAAATCTCTCAAGTTTTTATTAGGTATTATTTGGTGGTATAATTATTTGTAGGGCATCTAGATGGCCCAGAGAATGGCGTTCCAGGCCTCGAGTCAGGAAGACTTGAGTTCAAATTTGGTCTTAGACACTTACTAGCTCTGTGACCCTGGGCAAGTCACTTAGCCTGTTTGCCTCAGTTTCCTCATCTGTAAAATAAGATGAAGAAGGAAATGGCAAACACTCCACTATCTCTGCCAAGAAAACCCCAAACGGGGTCATAAAGAGTTAAGACACGACTGGAAAATAACTAAAAAGCAACAATCAAAATAATTATCCATGTGTAATCCCTTTACAGGACTGTAAACTTCATTAGGACAGGGGCTGTCAATGCTTATATATTCTTCAGGCACCTAGAACTTTTCAACCAATAGATTGATCAGCAAACATTTATTAAGAGTCTACTATGTGTCAGGCACTGTACTAAGTGCTACAGATACAAAAAGAGGCAAAAAGAGTTCCTGCCCTCAAGGAGCTTACAATTTAATGGGGGAGACAACATAAAAAGAACAAAACTCCATTTTGAGCAAGCTCCATATAGGATTAATGGGAAATAAATAACAGAGGGGAGGCATTACAATTAAGAGGGGTTGCTGTGGAAGATGGGATTTTGGTTGGGACTGAATGAATAAATGTTTATTGAATGGATGAAATCAGAATCAATTTTATTATTGAAAGGAGTCTTAGAAATCATCTCTAATTTCACAGTTTCACCCATAAGGAAACCAAAGTTTAGAGAAATGAAACAATTTGTCCAAGGCCTCAGAGCTGCTAGAGCTTTGGCAGAGCAAAGACATTGAGAAAAAAATGACTTGAAGAAAGGAGGATTCAGAAGCTAGAATCAAGATGAGAAAACACACCTTTTTCATTTTGGATGCTTTTTTGTTTACTCATGTTGGTTGTGTTTTGCATTTTTTCTGTTTAACTTGTAGCCTTTTCTAATAATTTATGATAATAGATTCATAACTAGAGGCAACTTCTGAGAAGATACAGTCCAACCTCCTCATGTTACAGGCAAGAAAACAGGCACCAACAGTTTAATTGACTTGATACGCCAACAGTTAGCTAGTGGAGGATTTTGGACTCAGACTCAGGTTTTCTAATTTTTAGTCCAACACTCTTGCTGTTCCACCATACTGTTTCTTTTATTAATATCTAAGGAACCAATTCTTATTGATTAGGAATGAGTTGACGTCTAATTATTCTACCTAATTTCTTAATCCTAAACAAACTCTTTGTAAAATGTCCCCCTGTAATATACACAGCATAGCATATTCTTAAAAAGCTGAGGTTTATATCAGTAGAAAAGGTAACTACTCAGTAAAGTCAGGTAAATCCATGTAGCTTTAAGTTTTGAGAAGCAGCTGTGTGTTTTGCTGGAAGCAAAGCATTCTATGGATTCTCCCAGATCACGCCAGGTATTGAGCTCATGAGTTCAAATTTAGTGCATCAGAGTAATAATTTCTTAAAAAGGCACCTGAGTGGCCTTTAAGAACTAATAAACATTCCAAAGTATATCCAAGGAGAGGTTCTCTTGCTCTGGGTAATCTGGCCAATTAGGAGATATTCTGGAAGCCAGGTAGCAGTGTTCATTATGGGGTGAAATTTGGTATAAAGCAGAACTGTTCTGGATCCTATCCAAGAAGGTGGTGAAGTGCCCACAGGAACTCATTTTGTGATCCTTGCTCTGCTGTTTCCCCAGGTGGCAGCACTCTGGGAGCCTCAAGTATAGATGGGAACTGCAAAGTAACTGCAAGTTGGGTTATTGCTTTTTTTTTTTTTTTCCTACCTCTCTTTCAAGGCAGATGGCAGCAACAGGAAAACTGATTCTATTACTTTCATGGACACAAAATACGTATCCAGCATCTTGTCTGCAAATTCCAGACCCATTCTTTCTCTTTCTTAAAGAGATTTGCCAAAGATTCCCTGATACCTTGAACATTTTCTGCTGGCCATGGATACCATTTAATTTAAATCAAAAGTAATTTCTTGACTATCCAAATAGGTAAAAGGATGGGCTAATTGATCATGGTTATGTCTCTTTTTTTCCTTGATTTTTTTTTTCTTTTCGATATGGTTACGTTGACTGAATGGAAAACAAATGCCTTCTTGGTTTGCATTAAAGTAAGCATAACTTTCAGATATTAAAGAGGCAATCATCGTTTCATTCCCTGTCTTTGTCAGATCAACACGCCAGGTGTTGAGCTCATGAGTTCAAATTTAGTGCATCAGAGTAATAATTTCTTAAAAAGGCACCTGAGTGGCCTTTAAGAACTAATAAGCATTCCAAAGTATATCCAAGGAGAGGTTCTCTTGCTCTGGGTAATCTGGCCAATTAGGAGTCAAACGCTACTGAAAAATGACCCAATAACAAGAGAATGAAGGAACTGGACTGAGAGTAGAATAGTTAGTCTTAGGAGGAATATGTTGATAAATAGAGCTGTTCAAAAGTGGGCTCTCTTAGGTGGTAGTGAATTCTTCTTCATAGGGAATCTTCAAACATAGACTGAATGACCTTGACAGATCTGTTAACATGGGAATTTCTTTTGGGCATGGCTTAGAGAAGATGGCTACTGAGGTCCCTTCCAACTCAAATTCTGTGATTCTGATGAAACATTCTGTTCATGTGAGTCTCAACTTCAAATGATCAATTTGGACGAACTTGTGAAATTAGTCTGTATTTTCTTCTAGACTTTGGGACACATTGAATTAATGGAAAGTGTGAACTAGAAATATATCAGTGAGGCAATAGTATGAAAATCTAAGTTAGAATTATGTGGAGAAGACAAATTAGATGTGAAAAATCATATAATTCTTTAACAAAACTCTTTAAAATGAAAGATAGAAGAAGAAGGGACATGCATGTGTATCAATTTAAAAATGGTGGGGGGTGGAGGGGGAGCAGTTTTGGAACTCTATCCATCTACCTTTTGAATACACTGGCTGCTGTCTCTTTATTAAGATAATCTCATACTGATGGATCCCAACAGATATAGGTGTGCAGGCAATTACAATATAGATTGTCACTACTTTTTGATTTTAGTAAAGTTCAGAGTCTGGTTTATGATTTTTTTCTTTTCCTAAACACTACAGCTATTGACATTTTCTTGAAGGCTTGGTATCAAGCTTCAAAGGAATATGTTTGAGAGAGAAATGTCTCTTGTGATTTACCTCTCTATTCCTAATCAGGGATCAGCTTGTTAAAAAAAAAGCTTTTAAAACAGGAATGAGAGATAAAAGAGACATACATTTAAATGTATATGCATAAATATGTTATGTGTGTAGGTGTATGTGTATAATTCTAAGTATAGATTCATGCATAATAATATCAGACTGATATCTTCTGCTTCCCAGAAGATATACTGCCAAACTGAAAAAAGATGTTCAAATATAGCTTTCTTCAGGAGCAGATACCAAAGGACCCAAAGAGTCACTGCTAGAAAAATTTGTCAGACTTTCTGACAGATTATGCTCATTACTATAATTTAAGTACCACTCTTTGATACCACTTTCTATTCATTGGACGGTCATTAATGAACGCTAGAAAAGAGGACTATGAAATCACTTCCATGAGACAATCTGAACATTTTTACCACTTTGGGTACTCCAGTGAATAATCTGTGTCAGACTACAAAGGTAATCACCAAATGTTTATAGCTCCAGTAGACAGCCCAGGTAAATTAAGGACAATATGGGTAGTAATTATGAAGTGCTAAACCAAGAACATTCTGTCAACCGGGAGTATAATGATCAATACCCAAAAGCTGTGAAAATATCATTACTAGCATGCTGGGAGGGATGTGCATTGAACAAATTGGAGATATAAGAAGGAGGCTCTTTTATTGAAGACAGGTTCTCCCCAGCTTTAAAACAACTCCCCCCCCAAACACAAAGGGAAATAAATCAATAAAGTGGTAAAAGAAAACTCCTAGTTTTAAGAAAGGACATAGATGTCTTCATTCAATTTAAACATAGCTAAAAGATGTTACATAAAACATGAAAATATAGATATGTGTATTTTTCACAAGTCAGTGATTTCTTACAGTGCTTTGTCACTGTCTTTTTGGCATCGTGGGGCAGAGAGAACAGTCTGGGAAGAGAGAACCAGCAAGTCATTGAGACTTGGCCCTTGACTACATACAAGGACAAAAAAAACCCAAACAAATCCCATACTGCAGCATAAAACTGTGAAATAGTCATTCTGTGGCACAACAACACAAATAGACTAATAGTCACTTTATTGGCTACAGTAAGCTGTGATTAATTGGAAAGATGGGCCGAATGACAATGACTGTGTCTACTGTGTCAAAGGTAGTAGTTTTCACATATGTTCTCATGAACCAGTGCTTAGGCTACAACAATCTTCTGGATGTTCTTTCGTGAGTAATTGAAAGATTTCCAAGAGGAGTTCAAGGAAGACATTTGACATGGATATCAAATCATAGAATCCTAAGGGACAACGAGAAGCCATCTATTCTATTCTCTTCCCTTTTGCTAAGGTCAGGGTTAGGCTCCTCTTAGACAAATAAGAGCCTGTTTTAATAAACTACAAGGCTCTATCTGAGATTCAGAGTGGTATAATGAGTAGAGAACTGTGACCTTAGAGTTGGGGGGGAGGGGAACCTGGGTTCAAATCTGGTTTCTCATATGTAGTGGCTATGCAACCCTGGGCAAGTCCCTTGATCTCTTAGTGCCCTATGGAACAATCTATGACTGTAAGCTGCAGGACAGGTACTGAGCTGAATTGGTAAGGAGAATTTCCTCAATGAGAGTTCCCTATACCAATGAAATCATAAATCCTGACCTAAAAACATGGTGCTATATAAATGTTAGCTTATATCATGACTATGATCATCATTAATTAATCTTACTTTATTCTACAATGGCCCACAAAAAAGTAATCTAAAAAAGAATATTTCTGCAACCTGTTATAATGCATTTACTTCACCTTATTTATTCTGTCTCCACCCCCCCCCCCCAAAGTACCACTGGGACTAGTAACACTTCTATCTCATGTAGTTTTCATTTATGACTTCTTGAAATATAGTTCTGGTAAAACAGGCATTGACAAAGCCCATTGGGATTCAAAATAGAGCATTAGACTAAGTCTTTAAATCCAGATCACTCTGGCTTTCACTGATTGGCTAATAATAGATCCGAGCCCAAATGTTACTTGCTCACTGTTTGGGCTTTGATGGCTCCCAGTGAGAGTAAAAAGCGATTGTTTCTTTTATGGCCAGAAGCTTTGAAGGTCTTCCCCTCCCAGACTGATTTCTTTTGTGAAGTCTGAGCAGGCATCTTTTGCCCGGATTCTTGCCTAGCCTTTGATCACTGAATAGGTGTTGCCAGACAAACTGAGAACTCAGAAAGACCTTAGCTTAAAGAGACTAGAATCTCCCATGGAATTCAGGGTCACTGCCAATCATTCCGACTTATGCCTTCCCACTGGACTCCCATGATTCTGGAGGAGCGAGGCTGCACAGCTCAGCCTCACTTAAATCCAGTTCACTTGCAAGTCAAGATGTTACCCCCTCCCCCCCCATGTCATTGCTTCTCTTTGAGAATGAACAACATTTAACTTTGTTTTTGTTCAGTTGTTTAAGTTGTATATGACTCTTTGTGAACCCATTTGGAGTTTTCTTGGCAAAGATACTGGAGTGGTTTGCCATTTCCTTCTCCAGCTCATTTTATAGATGAGGAAACCGAGGCAAACAGGGTTCAGTGCCTGGCCCAGGGTCACATAGCTAGTAACTATCTGAGAACAGATTTAAACTCAGGAAGATGAGTCTTCATGATTGCCGTCACAGGGCTCTATCTACTGTGCCATGTATCTGTTTTATTACTTTAATCAACTTTTCCTACATGACAGGCTACACCACTACCAAAAGAGCCTCCATCACAACATAACTCATTATTACACAGATTTAGGTGGACTCCAGATGAAGGAGGTGGGGAATAAGCATTAATATAGTGTCTACTAATGTACCAGGCACAGTGCTGAACACGTTATAAATATTATCTCATTTGATGAAGTCATAACAAGTACATACAGTATAAACTAGAAGTAATCCCAAACCCAAATGCCGGTCCTGTCCCCTGAACCAGTTATCACTGGGCTTCACTTTGAGAACATTAACTTCTTTTGCAAAACAATTTAAGTGGGAATAAAACCAACGAATGAAAAGACCAGACAATACTGTACTTTGAACTCAATTAAATTGCAGGTATCTCTACACAAAATGACACCCAAACTGTGAAGTGTGTATTAACCCATATAGTCCTCTAACAGGAAGGATGTATCAAAGAGAATAGGATGCTATTTTTCAGTCTTTTTTTTTTTCTTTAACAAGAAACATTGGTATCTGAAGCAGGAGGAGAGGGGATTCAAGGACGAAGGGGCAGCTGATACAGCCACAGACTGAGAGCAGTTATCGAAAGGTAGCAGGCTCTTATAGATGGAATTTTCTTTCTAGTTCCCATGCCAGAATAAATGCTGCCCCAACCCCTGGTATTGGAGAGAAACCAATTTTAAATAGGTTTTTAAAATCTGGGGTGGGAGATTCCTGTAATCATCCACAAAACCTTTCTTATTCAGTAAAAGTCGAGTGAATTTTGGCTGCCCATATGTCATCTGGATTGGTTAGTTTTGGTCTCCTGGGGAATATGAAGTCTTTTTTGTGAGGCAGTCTGGGATCAGGTTACCATGCCCTATGATGCAGCTTATGCTGGCTAGGAAGGTAGAGAGTGAAACAAGTAAGTCTGAGTAAAATCAAGTCTCTTTGGTTACATGCTTCTGGGTGGGCTATCTCTGAAAAATCAAAGATTCCCAAACCCACCTGGTTGCCTGTAAGGTAGCATAACAGCTCTAACAACCGAAAGAATCACAACTTCTAAGAGGAGATATTTGGACAAATAAATAGCAATAGCCTGGATCCAGCCCCAGAGAGGCATCTGAGGAGTGTGTTAATATACAATTCACTTTGAATTTTATCTCCACCCCCCTCACCCCTAGCTTGAAAAAATAATGCTGAATCTTGACATGAAAGACCCAACTCAATAAAACATTCTGTGAAAAAAAAAGGCTGTACTTGTATATCAAAGAGGCCAGATAATGAAAAGAAATGGTCAATTCGAATGAATCACAGAATGTAAACATTGTAAGGTAGCTTTGGAGACCCCTTAGGCCAGTTCTCTTTATTTTGAAGACTGAAATGGGGAGTGAGTTTCTTATGTTCACACAGTGGGTTAGATTTAGCTAGGATTTGAGCATACCTTCCAGACTCCCATTCCCATGTTCTTTTCAGTATACCATGCTGTTCAATTATAACAAAGTCTTCCAAATCTATCTTCTATAAAATGGGGTTGATTATCTTTGCCTTAAAGAAATACTATGGGGAAACCAATTTGTAAACATTAAAGGATTTATATAGAAATGTGAGTTATTCTCATTGTTAATGATAATGGCAATTCATATAACTAAATATGATTTAGTTTTGGGAAGGCTCCCTGGCTTTATTGGGAAGAACACTGGATTTGTAGTTAGGAAGTCTAGGTTAGAATCCCCATTCTGCTACTTGCTACCTGTGTGACTTTGGACCAATTACTTTCTCATCCTTGGTCTCAGTTTCCTCATCTCTGAAATGGGTAAGTTGGGTTAGATAACTTTTGAGGTCCCTTCCAGATTCACTTAAGCCCAATTCGCACACAAGTCAAGACATCACCAGTGATATCTCTAGTCTTTGATAAACAATGACAATAATTCTAAATCAGTGATGGTGACATGGAATAATAGAGAGAGCATTGGTTTTGAAATCAGCAGGACCCAAATTCAAATTATGCCTCAGAAACTTACTAGATGTGTTACCCTTGGTAAGAATCTCTCTGGGACTTCCCGGAAGCAGCTTCTATGAGCAAAGCTAGCCCAGTGTTCTTCTGCTGGCTCTTTTCCTGTAGAACTGAATTGTCATCAGGAGGGAGAGGGAGAAAGCCAAAAGTGATCTTCAGGTGACAAAACACTGTAGCTCTAGGGAATCTAGCTCCCAAGTGGCTTCTCCTATATGTCAGTCTGAATGTTTCTCTGTTATTGATGTACCTGGGTAGAATCTCATGTACTATAGCTTGTACTATAGACCTCTGGAGATTTTAAGACACAGAATTCATGCATAGGAATGGAAAGTGACAAGTTAGTGACAGCTGTATGCCTGAAAACACCTTCTGAACACTCTCTGCATGAACTTGGGCAAGTCACTTAATTTCCATTGGGCCTTAGTTTACTCATCACAGGCAGTTAGGTGGCACAGCTAATGGAATGCTGAGCCTGGAGTCAAGAAGTCCTGAGTTAAAATCTGGCTTCATATGCTTGTTAGCTTTGTGATGCTGGGCAAGCCATTTAATCTGTGTTTGCCTCAGTTTCTCCAACTGTAAAATGAGAATAATAATAGCACTTATTTCACAGGATTGTTATGATGAAAAAAATGAGATAATATTTGCAAAGAACTTAGCACAGTGCTTAGCACATAGTAGGTTCTTAATAAATACTTGTTTCCTTTCCGGCTTCCTTCATTAATAAAATTAGGGCATTGGACTAGATGGTATTTGAGGTCTGTGTTAGAGGTAATGAGATTCTTGTAGTCAGGGGTCATAAGACCCTTGATACTTAATATTGAAAAAAAGGGACGCATCAACTATTGCAGTAATGGAAGAAGAGGTCGGAACAATGTTGCTGGACCCACAGTCTATTTTGGTTTGAACTTCAGTCTGAAAATTGAGATAGAGAAAGATCAAAGAGAATGAGGGAAAACCCAGCCTTTGATAAATGATGTAGGAGGTAGGATACTTGTTCTGAGTTCATTGTCAGTATGGGAGCCATGCTCCTTAAAAATGCTACTTGTATTATCATCAGCAACAGCTGACACACTCCTTTATGCTGGTATCCAGATAGAAAGAATTCAGAGCATCCTTGTTGGGTGCAGATTCAGTGTTGGTCTGTTTACATTGGAGAAGTGCTGAGCTTACACTGTACACATAAAGTCTGAAATAAAACTATTGTTCTTGTTGTTGAGTCATTCCAGTTGTGTCTGACTCTTCATGACCCCATTTGGGATTTTCTTGGCAAAGGTTACTGGAGTGGTTTGCTGTTTCTTTCACTAGCTCTTTTTCCAAATAAGTAAACCGAGGCAAACAGGGTTAAATGACTTGACCAGGGTCACTCAGCTAGTAGCAGTCTGAGGGCAGATTTGAACTTAGATTTGAACATATCCTTCTTGACTCCAGGCTCATTACTGTATCCACTGTGCCACCTATAAATCCCTCAAATAGAACTAGGATAAGTTAATAAGATAATAAGTTCTGCTGGACATTCCTTGAATCTGCCTTTTTTAGTAAGTAGAAGACAGAAGCCATTACATCTTGCCAGGGTCTGGTTGCATCAACTTAGTCTGGGAAAACCATGGTGCTTGTCTCCAGAGTTCAGAAAACACTAAAAGCTAATTAAGTCTTACTCACTAATTGATATCAAATAATGTGAGACACACTGTTGGGGGCTTTCAAGCTACAGTATTAGACAGACATTTTCCCCACCCCCTCAACTCCTCTAAGGGATGCCTTTAGCGCCTTGAGGTGAGATGTGGTAGTTGCCCCTGGGGACCTACTCTGGCAGTGTGAGTGCTGGGAAAGTAACTTCAGAGCAGAAGTCTGAGGTGACTTTAAACCAAATTTTCCTTGCCTAGACATGCCTTTAAGCCTCTGCTCCATATTTCTCAAAGGTCTTTCACAACAGAATTGTGTATTATGGCTTTTGGTACAGGTCATCACATTTTAGGTTTTCACAACACCGGAACTGGTTGGTGAGGGATTATGTGAAAGTAGTTATGATTACTTAGAGTCATCTAGAAATTGACAACTTTTCTAGCTCTGTCTATCCTTAAAAAAATTCCAAGCCATCATGAACATGTTCTTTTGTGTCAGTGAAAGGGAATCCTTTGAATGCAAGATTTCCATGTTGCTCATTGATGGGCATTTTTATGGCTGTTAGACACCTCAGGTAATCTCAGTTAGAGTACTGTGTCATTTATCATGGTAAAGAGGAATGTTGGTACATGTTGAAATCAATGCTTAGTTCAGACCAGCCCTGAGGCAATGCATCAATTTCACCTGCAGCAATATGGAAGCCCCAGAAAAGGATCTGATGCTCTTGTTGCTGATCTGAATCACTGCTTTGAGGCTCACCTATGACACAGAATGGTTTTCTGGCAAAGCGCAATCTTCCCTGCCATCCTCTGTAGCGACAGCAGCAGCCAGCTGACCAGATACGGATGATGAACTCCAAACCAAAGACGACAATCATCACAAACTCCTATAAAGGATAAAGAAAGAAATATATTTGTGGTAGGCATTTCAGAGGAAACTAGCAGGCTCTGAATGTGTACAATCGTCACCTGAAGCTCTCAATTTTAAGTGGACTTTGGAGGTCATATCCAAATTTCTCAAACTGGGGCCCAGAAAGGGGCAATGACTTCACCAAGATCTCAAGAAAACTAGTGATAGTACTGAGATTCAAACCAGGGGCTACGACTTTTCTATTACATCACACCAAGATTTTTCCTACAACATCATGCTAGTTTTATTTCTCCTTTCTGAAGCAAACTACAACAAAACAAGATCCTTTTACATATATGTTAGCTGGTTGCTCAGGGCTGAGAGTCAGGAAGACTTGAGTTCAAATCCAGCCACAGACATTTTCTTGCTGTGTGACTTTGGGCAAGTCACTTAACCTCGGATTGCCTGACAAAATGTATCTACTAGATTGACTGGAGAGGAAAATAGCAAACCACTCCAGTATCTCTGCTAAGAAAACCCCAAATGTGGTCATGAAAGATCAGACATGACTGAAATGACTGAACAACAACAACACACAATGCAGCAAGATATTATTCCTCTTCAAGTCTTTACTTTGTGGACTATGATCTGATTCCAGATATATAAGATAAATAACTGTCATATCCTATTCAATCCATATGGAGGAGTAGTGGCTTTAGTTTAGCTGCCTAGTAATGCAAAATGCATGAATTTAAAGCCAGGAACCTAATTTCAAGTGTATATATTAGGTAGAAAACATTCTCACTTCAGTTCATGAGAGAAAGAGAGAGAGAGAGAGAGAGAGAGAGAGAGAGAGAGAGAGAGAGAGAGAGAGAGAGAGAGAGAGAGAGAGAGAGAGAGAGAGAGAGAGAGAGAGAGAGAGAGAGA
>CM053593.1:237817944-237882064 GCA_028646575.1 Pseudocheirus occidentalis | reverse complement strand
CCTTCTATTTTTTCATTTTCATTTCTTTGTAACTGTTTAATAGTTTAATTGTTTCTCATAAAGTTATTAGCTTCCACTTGCTCCACTATAATTCTGAAGGAATTATTCTCTTCAGAATGCTTTTGAGATTCTTTTTCATCTGGGAAATTCGACTTTTTAAGGCATTCTTCTCCTCACTGGTTTTCTGGGCCTCTTTTGCCATTTGAGTTAATCTATTTTTTAAAGTGTTGCTTTCTTCAGTCAGGTTGTTGACTCTCTTTTCATGGTTTTCTTGCATCACTTTCATTTCTCTTCCCAGTTTTTCCTCCACCTCTCTTATTTGTTTTTCAAAGTCCTTTTTCAGATTATCTATAGCTACTAGGCATTCTTCAAGTGTCTTGGAAGCAGTTCGTGTGGGAGTTCTGACTCCCATGCTTTGATCCCTTTTGTCCACAAAAAAAGATTCTAGAGTTTTATTGCTGTTCTTGTTTTGCTTCCTTTTCCTCATGTTGGCCAGCCAATTAATTGGTTGGTTTTTTTAGCTTTGTGAAACTTTGCTTCCAGGGGGGAAAGCTCTGTTCCAAATCGCTGGGGTTGGGTGCGGCTAGGTGGTGCAGTGAATAGAGCGCTGGCCCTGGAGTCAGGAGTACCTGAGTTCAAACCCGGCCTCGGACACTTAACACAAAAAAAACTAGCCATGTGACCTTGGGCAAGTCACTTAACCCGAACTGCCCTGCCAAAAAAAAATAAAATAAAAACAAATCGCTGGGGTTTTCCCAGCTGCCAGAGCTATTAGGGGGATGTTGCAGCCTCCCCTAGCTTTGGCTTGCTGAAAATGCTCCCCAGGACCACCACCCAAGACCACGATCTGGATCCAGGCTGCTCAACACAAGAGCACTTGGCCCTGATCAATTGACTCAGCCCCCCTGAGGGTTCCACGGGCCAGGGGCTCTGAAGCTGTCCAGTGGGGGGCAGTTGCTGGTTATAGCAGTTTCTGCCCTTCCCCCACTCCTTCCTTGCCTTGGAGGTAGATTGGCCGAACTGCTTTTCCACCCCCAAATTTAGTTTGAAAGCTTCACTCACTTTCACTGACCTTAATCCTGGCTTAGTAGATATGAAGATTTTCCAGGTGCCTTACATCTTCTCTGAAGTAGACTCACACTTGGGAGGCTTGGCTCTTCCCAGCTGCCTTGGAGCCTGGGCTGCATGGTGGTTTTAGGCTGGGCTGGTATTGGCTCCTGTCTGCAGGTCCGTGGGCATCCCTGCCTAGCTGCCTTTCTTTAATCCCTATTTTTCACACCTTTCTTTAATCCCTATTTTTCACACCTTGGTAGATGTGGAGTTGCTGGAGGCTGTGGATCTTCTCTCTTGTAGACTGGCTGTGGCTAGGCTTGGCTTGGCTCCTTCCTACTGCCCCAGGGCCTGGCCGAGGTTTTGGTTTCAGGCTGGGCTGGTCTTGGCTTGCATTGTGCCATGATGATCCCCTGCTGCCGAGCTGCCTTCTGTGATAGATGTGTTTTCTGTATTTTTTGAGTTTGAGAGTCCTAGAATTTGTCCAGAGTCATATTTTTGTGGGTGTTTAGGGTGGCTGCGTGGGAGCTGTGGGACCCTGCTGCTTCTACGCTGCCATCTTGGCTCCACCCCCCCCTTTCAGGCATTTTTAACAGAAATGGATTTATCAAATTTTTTCTATTGATATAATCACAGGATTAAAAAACATTTGTTATATATATAAAATCAACTTTGTTAATTGTTTTTCTTATGTTAAACCATCCCCAAACTTCTGGTATAAATCATGTTTGATCATAATGTATAATCTTTGTAATTTGCTGTAACCTTTAAGACAGTATTTTACTTAGAATTTTTGCATCTATATTCATTAGTGCAGTTGCCTTATGATTTTTTTTCTCTGTTCTTAACTCTTCCTGATTTAGGTATCAGTATCATATTTGTTCCATTTTTTAAAAAATAAATTTTTGTTTATTTTTAGTTTACAACATTCATTTCCACAAGATTTTGAGTTATGAATTTTCTCCCCATCAGTCCCCTACCTACAACCCCAAAACAGCGATCCCACTGATTAACCCCTCCCCAAGTCTGCTCTCTCCTATATCTTCCCCCATTCTCCCTCCAACTTTCCAGTAGGGCAAGATGGATCTCCATATCCCAGTGCTTGTATATCTTATTTCCCAGTTGCATGTAAATAATAATAATACTATTTTAACATTTGATTTTAAAGCTTTGAATTCCAGATTCTTTCCCTTCTTCCTTCATCATGCACCCTTACTAGGAAGATAAGCAATTCAATATAGGTTGTTCATGTGTACAATGCAACCCAAAACATTTCCACAGTGGACATATTGTGAAAGACAGACTGTATTTCCTTCCATCCTATCCTGCCCCCCACTTATTCTATTTTCTACTTTGACCCTGTCCTTTTAAAAAAGTGTGTGCTTCTAACTACCCTCCCACCCAATCTGCTCTCTGTTCTATCATCCCCCCTCTTATCCCCTTCCCTGCTACTTTCCTGTAGGGTAAGATACCCAGTTGAGTGTGTATATTATTCCCTCCTTAAGCCACATTCAATGAAAGTAAGGCTGACCCATTCCCTTTTGCCTTCTTGTTCTTCCCCTCCATTGTAACAGTTTTCTCTTGCCTCTTTTATATGAGGTAATTTATCCTATTCTATCTCTTCCTCTCTCCTCTCATTATATTCCTCTCTCACCTCTTAATCTTATTTTTTAGATATCATCCCTTCCTATTCAACTAATCCTGTGCCCTCTATACATACATGTACACACATATATAAAAACTCACATACATAGTCATATATATGCATGCGTACATATATACATTTATATTCCCTTCAACTATCCTCATACTGAGGAATGTTTCATAGGTTACAATTATAGTTTTTCCATGTAGGCATATAAATAGTTCAACTTTGATAAGTTCCTTATGATTTCTTTTCCCTATCTACCTTCTCAGACTTCTCTTGCTTCTTGTATTTCAATGTCAAATTTTCTATTCAACCCTGTTTTTTTTCATCAAGAATGCTTGAAAGTCTTTGATTTCATTGAATGACCACATTTTCCCCTGAAACATTATACTCAGTTTTTATGGGTAGGTGATTCTTGGTTTTAATCCTAGTTCCTTTGACCTCTGGAATATTATATTCCAAGCTCTTTGATCCCTTAATGTAGAAGCTGCTAGATCTTGTTATCCTGATTGTGTTTCCACAATATTCAAATTGTTTCTTCTTTGCTGCTTATAATATTTTCTCCTTGATCTGGAAACTCTGGAACCTGGCTATAATATTTCTAGGAGTTTTCTTTTTGGTATCTTTTCCAAGAGGTGATTGATGAATTCTTTCAATTTCTATTTTGCCCTCTGGTTCTAAAATATCAGGGCAATTTTCCTTGCAAATTTCTTGAAGGATAATTTCTAGGTTATTTTTTTTTATCATATCTTTCAGGTAGTCCAATAATTTTTAATTGTCTCTCCTGAATCTATTTTTTGGGTCAGTGGTTTTTCCAACGTGATATTTTACGTTGCCTTCTATTTTTCATTTCTTTGTATCTCTTTAATAGTATCTTGAATTCTCATAAAGTCATTAGCTTCCATTTGCTCCAGTCTAATTCTGAAGGAATTATTCTCTTCAGCGAGCTTTTGAGATTCTTTTTTCCATCTGAAAAATTTGGTGTTTTAAGGCATTCTTGTCTTAATTGGCTTTTTGGGACTCTTTTGCCATTTGAGTTAGTCTATTTTTTTAAGGTGTTATTTTCTTCATTCTGGTTGTTGACCCTCAATCATCTTTTCATGATTTTCTTGCATCATTCTCATTTCTCTTCCCAATTTTTCTTTCACTTTTTTTACTTGATTTTCACAATCCTTCTTGAGCTCCTGTATACAGTATAATCAGCTCACATTTTCCTTGGAAGTTTTTGATGCAGGGTCTCTGACTTTGTTGTCTTCCTCCTATTCCATGCTTTGATTCTTTTTGTTTTCATAAAAGGAATCTAGGGTTTGATTGCTGTGCTTGCTTTGCTTCCTTTGCTTGCTCATGTTTCCAGTCAACTACCTGATTTTTGATCTCTTTGCCACAGTAGAACTCTGCTTCCAGAGAGATCTTTGTCCCAAATCACTGGGGTTTGTGCAGCTGCCAGAGCTATTAGTTGGGTGCCCTCTCTACAGCCCCCACAAGCTCTGGCTCACTGGTCACACAGCCTACGACCTCCATCCAAGACAGTGATCCAGATCTCACAATGGTCACTTCATCCCCATATTATCTGCAGGCCAGGAGCTCTGAAGCAGCTATGTGGAGGTGGTTGCATGGCCATGTGGCCTCCACCACTTCTCGCCTTCTAGCCCTTGGGGCAGTGCCTGCACTGTGCTCTTGGTCCCCCTGTTCCCACAGAGTCCTCATTGACCTTTTCCTTCATCTTTGGTATGTATGGGTTGATAATTCCGGAAACTGCCACAGCTGCTGGTGATCCATTCTCTTGACGTCTGGCAGCCACTGCTGTTTGGGGCTGCCCTGGAGCTAAAACCATGGGCTCACGGGGGAGCTGGACTCAGCTCCTAGAATGCTGTGATAGACTCTTCCTGTCCACATGCTGGGCTGCCTTTGGTGGGAGATTTGTTTCTCTCTGTCACTTTGTGGTTTCTGTAGCTCTAAAATTTGTTTTAGTCACATTTTATACATATTTGAGGTAGTTACAGTGGGAGGTCATTGAGTTTTCCTGCTTCTATGCCACCATCTTCCATATTTATTTCACAAAAGGAGTATGGTAGGATCGTTTCTTTTCCTTTTATTCCAGATAACTTATTTAATATTGGAATTAGTTGACTTTTAAATGTTTGATAGAATTCATTTTTAAATTCATCTGGTCCTGATGCTTTTTTTCTATGGAAGCTCATTTTTAGACTAATTTCTTTTTCTAAAATAGATCTATTCAGGTATTTTATTTCTTCTACTAATCTAGGCAGCTTATATTTTTGTAAATATTCTTCTGTTTCACTTAAAATGTTGTTTATTGGCATATAATTAGAAAAATGACTATAATTGCTTTAATATCATCTTTGTTAGTGGTGTATTCATCACTTTTCACTAATACTAGTGATTTGATTTCTCTCTCACCAAATTAATCAATGGTTTATTTTACTGTTTTTTCTTAAAACCAATTCCTAGTTTTATTTATTAATTCAGTTTTTTACACTCAATTTTATTAATCTAACCTTTAATTTTTAGAATTTCAAATTTAGTGTTTAATTGAGGATTTTTAGTTTATCCTTTTTTTTAAAAGTTGTTTTAATTGCATACCTAATTCATCGGTCTGCTCTTTCTCTATTTTGATGTATTTATTTTGAGATATAAATTTTTTTCTGATCACTGCTTTTGCTGTATCCTTTAGGTTTTGTCATGTCTCATTATTGTCATTCTCTTTAATGAACTCATTGTTTCTATGATTTGTTCTTTAATCCACTCGTTCTTTAGGATTATGTTGTTAAATCTCCATTGGTTTGTAATCTATGTTTCTGTGATACCTTACTAAGTATTATTTTTATTACACTGTGATCTGAAGAGGATAGTTTTAATATTTCTGCTTTTCTGCTTTTAACTATAAAATTTTTATGATTTAATATATGGTCAGTCTTTGTAAAGGTACCATGAACCATTGAGAGAAAAAAGGTATATTTCTTTCTATTCTCATTCATCTCTTTCCAGATATCTGTCATATCTAGCTTATCTAAAATTCTATTTACTTCATTGACTTCCTTATTTTTTTTGTTAGATTTATCTAGTCCTTAAATGGGAAGATTAAAGTCTCTCTACTATTTTAGTACTACTATCTAACTCTATGTGTAAACTATTTAACTTTTCTTTTAAAAATTTAGATGCTATAATATTTGGTGCATATACGTTTGGTATTGCTATTGTTTCATTGTCTATGGTACCTTTTATCAAAATGTAGTTGCCCTATTAATTTTTTTAATTGAATCTATTTTAGCCTTAACTTTGTCTGAGAACATGATTATTACCCAGACTTTTTTTTTAGGCATTATCTGAAGCACAATAAATTCTCCTCCAACCCACCATTTTAACTCTGTGTATATCTCTCATTCTTAGATAGATTTCTTTTAAACAACTAAATGTTGGATTCTGATTTTTAATCCATTCTGCTATCCATTTCCATTTTATGGGTGAGTTTATCCCATTCACATGCAAAGTTATAATTACTATTTACGAATTTCCCTCCATTCTATTTTTACTTACCATTGTCCATCTTTTCTTTGCTTTCTTATGAGTTTTCTTTTGTTCTATGCTGTGCACTTTTTTATTTTATTCTTTTTTCCTCTCCCCCCAAACTCCTTTCCCCAGTAGGCCACAGTAAAGTTTATATATATTTCTCTAGAGTTATAAATATATGCATTCCTCCCCCCAACCCCAGAAGGCTACTATAAAGTTTAGATATGTTTCTCTATAGCTATAGATATATAGATATATAGCTATAGATATATACATACACATATACATATACATATATAGACATATATTTTCCCAAATCTTTTCTCTTCCTGATCTTTGTTTTTATGTGTGTACATATCTCTTTTTTTTCTATCCCCTCTGCCTCCTCCACTTCTACCCACTACTTTGCCTTCCTATGACTTGCCTCCCCCACTCCAAGGATCCCCCCCATCCTCCCATACATCTAAACATCCTTCTATACCCCCATTTTTACCTACTCCTTCACCCTCCCCTCTAAAGGTCCCTCCCTTATCCTCCTCTTCCCACTTTTCATAAAGATGGTGAAAAACGCAGCTTGACTCCAGTTTGTGTTCCCTGTCTTTAGTCATTTCCAATACTTCTGAGGGTATACAAAGAATCATTCAAATAAGGAATTACCAGCATTCTGCCTTCAATAAACAAACACTGTCACTGTCTGGCTCCAGTCACTACTAGAGTCTGGATACTGTTAAACTCCCCTGACAATTTAGATTTCCTTGGAATTAAAAGGAAGGTCAAGAGGCAATCAGACATTCGATTGGGCCAGGGAAAATGCCAGGGGATCATGAATTTAATCACAGCAGAAGACAGGGTGAGATTCAGGCACTAAGGTTTAAATGGAAGTTTGGTAGAGGGTATTAAGGCTTCAGGAATTACAATATTGGAAAAAAGGACCAAGAATAGGGAATCGGGCAGGACTAGATGGATGGATGGAGACTTTTCTGTAGTTGTTTTTTTAACTTTACTTAAAAAAAAAGATCAAAATTTCCCTGGCTACATATCAGATATCTGGTCAATGAAAAATAACATAGTTTAATGAAACAAATAATCCCAGTTGGAGAGCAAGAGAGTAACTATGACTCTTCATCCCATGGGAAAGATAGTAGGCATAGAAATATGAGTCAAAAACCAGAATGCAACTGATACACACCTGAAGTATTGTTTAAATTTACCAAGTTATGCACATTCTCATTAGATATTCAAAATTCAATTCAATAAGCATTTTTTAAACACTTAGTATGTGAAAGGCACTGAGCTAGGCTTTAATAATAAACAGTAAAAATAAAACAATAAAAACCTACATCCAGTATTATGCAGCAAGATTGCAAATACAACTCATTCATCTTGTCTAAATGTCTATGAAATCCTTAAGGATTTGGATAACCCTAAATAGCACCAACCCTAAGAATGATTTATATTTACCTTTGGCAGACACTTTTCTAATTTAATTTCAATATACTTGCCTTGAAATTCTGAGAATAAATAATACCTAAAGATAATGAATTTATATGGACAAAATCCAGGTAAGTAGGATATAGAAAACCATCTATCTTATCACTCTTATTCTCCTCAAGTCTCATTTCATGATATGAATAGAAAACATCACTTTTGAGATGCTCTCCTTTCAGAATGGTAATGTACTATTATAAAAAGAGCTCTGGTCTTGGGAGCCCAACCTGAATTTGTATGAGAGCTCTGAGCCTTAGAATGTGAGCTCCTTGAGGGGAGGGATTGCTTTTTTCTTCTTTTTTACTCCCCCCTCCCATGCTTATCACAGTAACTGACACATAGTAGGCACTTAAATGTTTATTGGTGGACTGATTGTGTGATTATGGGCAAATGATCATTTCTTTTAGACTAAATTTTCTCATCTGCAAAATGGAGATAATGCTTTTACTAACAACCTCATAGAGTTTTGCTCTGAAATACTTGAACAGATCTGTGATCTCACTTATATGGGCTATATATATCCCTGTGGGTATAGCACAATAACTCATTCATCCTTCTGTGATTCTTGTGCCTATCTTCTAAAAGAAGATCTCCCCAGGGCTCTGGAAAGCTAGGTATATTTAAAGCCAATTGGCACGAGGGAAGTCTTTGCCCTCTTTGCCTGTTATTTCTAACTCTTGTTCCATGACTAGTTCATTAAAAAAATTGTACATTTACTGGATGATCTCTTTTATGCCTCTTCTTAAATAGGCTACATAATAATACATCTATCTGTCTGTCTGTCTGTCTAGCTAGCTAGCTATTGGCCTTTGGGTTACTTATAAATTAGAATTTTTGAAGGAGTTTTTTCATGATTTGTAGCAACAGGGCATCACCAAAAGAAAGAATATTGACATTAAAAAGTTGTTTTGTGTCATGGAGCAACCCAATATCACTGAAGCATTTGGGCCTTGAGTCAGGAAGAACTGAATTCAAATGTGACTTCTAACACCTACTAGCTCTATGTGACCCACGGAAACTCATTTAATCTCTCTCTCAATTTATTTCTTTTTTTATTTCTTATTTCCATACCTTTCCCTCCTTCCTTTCCCTTCTCCTATCCCTCTTCCTCTCTTTCCTTCTCTCTTTCATCCTTTCTCTCCTCCTCTACCTCCTTCTTTCCCTCCTTCCTGCTCTCCCTTCTTTTGTTCCTTCCTTCCTTGGCAGGATACAAGTACCGAAGGACCAGATCAACAGCCTGCTCATCCAGCTTCATTCCTCACACATTATAATCTGTCTCTCAATTACAAGCATTTGCACTTCTCTCCTTGTTCCTGTGCCCCCATGTAGAGAATATTCTCATCATCTCCATTTCTTATAATCCATCATTTGTTTCAAAACTCAGCTTATGTCATCTCCTATAAGAAAATTTTCCAGATCCCCCCTCTGGAGTCCCCTCTCCCAATTATGTTCTAATTATTTTTGTGTATTTTTGTTTGCACTTATATATACATATTAGGTCTCTCCCAAAAGAATGCAAGAGCTTTGAGGGCAAGGAGCTTCATTTTTTCCTAAATGCCTGGTGTACTGTTTGGCACATAGTGAGCACATAATAAGTGCTTACTGGTTGATTCAATAGCATCAGTTTTCACTAATTTTTTCCCCCCTTTTTGGATTGCTGAGGTAGTTTCTTTTGAAAGATCTGGGATTTCACTGAGAGAGTCCTACAGTATTCTGGGACCTACTTCAATTAGGACAGTGTCTTTCACAAACAGGAACATCTGGGAGTATATGCCATCTACAAGGAACTCTTTTTATTTGGATCCTGAAGCACACCCTCCAAAACTATTAAAAAAAATATCTTTGAAGAGCATGCCTCCCCATTTCATGCCTCGTTTGACATTGACTATCAAAGGGTCACTGAACAAAGTTACACCTGGGACCACATCTCTCATGGCATCAATATATCAATGGGAGAATCTTTGTTGAAAAAGAGCCATGAAGATTACATTTTGATCTATCTAAGAAAATACTTTAAAAATACTCAACAAAATAACAAGGGTTCACCATGTCTGCCATGTACCTGTCTTGAAAAAAATATTAATTATGTTCAGGAATGAGTCTTCTGAATAATTTACAAATTTTTGGCCTCTTTCATTTCTTAATCTTGAGCCATATTTTCCTACATTTTTTTTTACCATCCTCTCCTGGCCCACTTTTTCACTGATGTCACATAGTATTGATCTATATGGGAATAATAACAATAGCCAGCATTTATATAGCACTTAAGAAAGCTTTTTACATGTGTTATATAATTTTAACATTGGTTCGGAGTTCCTCATTGATTTTTTCCTACCATTTCATCCTATGTAACACATGTTGGTGTGCTGGACTTGAAAGGAAAACAGTCAAACTCACATTCGACCAGGGAGAACTTAAAAGATTTTTTTGAGGAAAAATCACAAAATAGCTAATAAATAGCATTATTTAAATGTTAAAAATCTTGGATTATAGAGATAATGAGAATATATGATATTTAGAGAGTCAATATCTATCTATCTATCTATCTATCTATCTATCTATCTATCTATCTATCTATTTGCTTTTTTTTTTTGCACGGGTGAAGGCAGGGCAATTGAGGTTAAGTGACTTGCCCAAGGTCACATCACTAGTAAGTGTTAAGTGTTTGAGGCCAGATTTGAACTCAGGTCCTCCTGACTCTGGGGTCAATGTGCCACCTAGCTGTCCCTCAACATTCATTTATTGAGCATGTTAATTATGTATATTAATACATGTGACAGACACTAGGGAAGAAAGGCAAAAGATGATCAGTGATTCTCAAGCGATCAACCAAATAGGAAAACCAACATGCAAATGGCCATGAAAATCTTTCTCAGTCTCTCTGTCTCTGTCTCAATATGGTTTGTACATGGTCATTTGTATTATACATATTTTATAGGTATAGATAGATGATTGACAGGTAGATCAATCATCTATCAATCAAATGATCAACAGAGGGAAGGCTCTCTAGCTTTAAGGGAGATGAGAAGAATTAGGAGAGACTTAGAGGAAGAGAGGGATGCCAGGAGGCAGAGACAGAGAGAGAGAACTCCAGGCATCAGGAAAAGCCAGTGAATGATGAAGAAATGTTTTTGTTAAAAGTATTGGTTTTAAGGCACAAATTAAGTACTGCCCCTTACAAACTCAAAGTCTTGTCAGTTAGTTATATACTATTGTAGACAGAAAAGATACCTTTGACTAAGAAAAAGTTTTTGTTTCTTGAGAATCACATTTTTTTAATGGTCATGCATTTACTGTAGTATACAGGTTATTATTATTATTTTTTTTGCTTTTTGGAGGGCAATTGGGGTTAAGTGACTTGCCCAAAGTCACACAGCTAGTAAATGTGCCAAGTGTCTAAGGTCGGATTTGAACTAAGGTCCTCCTGATTCCAGGGCTGGTGCTCTCTTCACTTTGCCACCTAGTCACTCCTATCCAGGTTATTTTCATCAACTTGGTTAAAAGTTTCAGCTTTATAAGAAAGTTTTTGGCAGTCACTAGACATATAAAAGGAAATCTGATATACGGTTATTTGGATTAAATAAATGACATGGTATTATATCTCCCCACACACTGATATATATATTTGTTGAATCATAAGAATGATCTCTCATATTAGATGAAGTTTTGCTGGCCATCTTCCTAAATGATTAATATTTCCCCCTTGGTTTCCAGGCTTTAGTTTTTTATTTCCAGAAGCTGTTTGATGATTCAGTCAAGACAATTTTTGTAGCCAATCAATCTGTGACTGTTTATGTTGTAATGATTAGAGCTTTTAGTTCATGGGGGAGCTTGCGTTGGGGACTAGGACACCTATAGTTTTCTGCTGACCTTGACTGTGTTTATTCCTCCCTGATCAAGTATTTAAAGAGATTGGATTGGACCTGGAGTCAGAAAGACCTGAATTCATATTCAGCTTCAGACACTAATTGTATGACCCTGGGCAAGTCACTTAATCCGTCTGCCTGTTTCCTCAACTATAAAATGGAATAATAGCACCCATCTCCAATAGTAGTTGTGAGGCTCAATTGAGATAATACTTGTAAAATACTCAAATTATAACCAAATCTTCCTTGAAACTCCACCCCTGAATGAATTCCACCTTCTTTGACTTTCAAATAAAATTCACAGGCAATAACTACACACAGTACTCCCTAGGGGTTTCAGTCTTTTTTTTGTTAAGGCTGGAGGTAGGATCTTGTTTGACTCGCAGAGAATTTTTATTACTATTCCATTTTACTACTTTAAAAATAACTTACATAATTTTATCATTTTTATTTTATAGGGATCAGAGGATAGCAATAAAAGGTTACTCATGGTGGGTTATCTGTTATCCAAGCAAGGGAATTGAGATGTTTTTAGCCCATTCTACAGACTACATTCTGGGTTAGTTCCTCAGAGACTCTAAACACTGCCAAATAAATCTGCAGCTCTAGACTGGAAAGCCCTCTTGACCTTTCAAAGAATTGCCATCTGGGGGAAGTTGACAGTCCATACTTAAAATAAAAAGCTTTATTGATTAAAAAAACATTTCTATTATTTCCTAGTGACTCTCCTCCTTCACCATCCACAGAAACCTCTTCAGAAACAAAATACAATTAAGTAAAACAAATAAACATAATGACCAGGTATGATGTTTATGGTCAGTTCCACAGCTATAGTTTGCCACCCCTCTGATAAGTAGTAGAAGGTATGCTTCACTGACAATCCTATGGATCAGTTGCAAAGGGTGATTTCATTGATCAGAATTTTGATGTCTTTCAATATTGTGTTGCTTTCTATTATTGTGGTAAATTGTCCTGGTTTTGGTAGCTTTATCAGTTCCCAAGTTGTTCTAAACTCTTCATATTCATGATTTCATAAACAGAAATAATATTCCATTACATTAATATACAATGTTTTGTTCTGTCTTTCTCATATCAATGGGCACACACTTTGCTTCTAGATTTTTACTACCACAAAAGTACTTCTATGTGAATTTCTGTGCATTAGTTATATTAACTGTTTATTTGTTTTCAGTTGTGTTCAATTCTTTGTGACCCTCATTCTGGACTTTTTTTGGCAATGATAGTGTAGTAGTTTGCCATTTCCTTTTCCAGATCATTTTACAGATGAGGAAACTGAGGCAAGCAGGGTTAAGTAGCTTGCCCAGGATCACACAGTTACTAAGTGTCTGAGGCCAGATTTGAACTCAGGAAGATGAACCTTCCTGACTCCAGGCTTAGAGCTCTATTAACTATGCCACCTAGCTGTCCATATACATACACATGCAGGTATATGTACATACATGTGTACATATGCATAAATGTTCAATATACACATATACCATTTCCTCTGTCATTGATGTCCTCAAGGTTTATGCCCAGCAGAGATGTTGACATTCCACATTGGAGGGTGCATTACATAGAAATACAGTGAATTTTCAGATAAAACCTCCTCAAAAATAAAGTTTAATTCCAAAGATGGTTCAGGAGAGCTACCAGCACATTTCTGTTTCCTTCTATCTAAAATTATTTAGAACATTCACGAATGAAAAATAATTCTCATTTTCATCATACCTTTACATTGCCCAAGGCCCTGAAAGAGCACCATGAAAGCTTGGAACCTGAACCGCATCCCAAGCAGTCCAAATGATCATGCAAAGTTATGGCCTGCTATGAGGGAATTTACTAATTATCTTGAGACAACTAAAGAAGATCTCTTAATCTCCTTTGCATCTATGTTTAGGAACAAAGAGGAATCTGTCCTGGATAGACCTGGGTTAATTAAAAAGACACTGAACAATGTATATAGGGCCTGTGATCATCCATCATATAAAGCCTCATCTAATAATATTTTCACAATTCAAAAATCTTCATTAATCTGCTCTTTTTTCCTTTTTATGATTTTAATCAATTGATCAACCAATTAACAAACATCATTTAAATACTTTTGGTGAATTCTTCAGCCCAGAGATCCTAAGATCCTGCTGAAGACTAATTCTTCCCATTTACGTCCATTTGACAGGAGGCAAGGGGTCAAGAGGAAAGTCTAGAAGATATAAATTTTAATTAGCATCAACTGATGGGCAGTTACTAGGTGGGTATTAATTCCACAGAACAGAGGAAGACACCCAAATTTGTGGGTGCTATATGGTGCAGTAGGTAGAATGTAGGGCCTGGAGTCAGGAAGATCTAAGTTCAAATTCATCCTCAGATACTTAATAGTTGTGTGACCCTGGGCAAGACACTTAACGCTTTTTGTCTCAGTTTCTTCATTCACCATGCTAGTTATTCATCTATAGACCTTAAGAGTATTCAGTATCAGCAAAGAACTGAGGTCATAATTTAGTTTTCCTCTAATGGAGGAACCCATGGATATTACATCTCATTGCATCTAGGAAGTACTGAATCTATATTTAATTTTGTTTTATTTCTGAAAAATATTTTGTCCCCCCACTAGTTACATGTAAAGACAATTTTTAACATTTATTAAAAAGTTTTTTTTGTGATATGCAAATTTTCTCTCTCCCTCCTTCACCTTCCTACTTTGCTAAGACAGTAAGCAATTTGATATAGGTTATACACATTCAATCACTACATGATAATTTTAAATAAGCCTATTAGATATAAGAGAAACCCTGGTTATTTTAATTCTTCATGCTTTTCTGGAAATTAATGTAATAAGGTTGAAAGCAAGACAATGGGTGGGATACAGCATGGACCTTTGATTCTATTAGTATTCTATTAGAACTTCTAGTTAAAAAAAAAATTCCTTCTACCAGTAACAGGTCATTTCCTTCTCTGCAACTTATAGTCTTAAAGAGTTGCATAAAACTCTGAGAAGTTGTGACCTGCTCAGGGTCACAAAGTCAATATGTGTAAAGGGCAGAACTTGAACTTCCCAGGTCTAAGGTCATCTCCTGATCTGCTGTACCTCTGCTAGAAGAGATAGTAAGGTTAATTCTTCATTTGATGGTCTATTTTATAGTCAAGACCATATTAACACACGAATAGCTAGCTACATGTTGTCAATATCCTTTAACCCTTGCATTGTTCTCAGTCAACACATGTCCCAACGTGACCTAACTATGACGGGTCCAGTTTTTGAATGGGTTTAATTCCAAGGTAGATGGTGAAACAAAAGAGTGTTTATATATATTTTACTATAAAAGACCCAAACCAAACCAACTCTGAGAACCTACCTGAGAAGTGGGGTCTTCAAATATAGTAGCAGTTTAGTATAGGGGAAGTCAATGAGTTTTGATTCTGGTGGGATTTATAATATTTATATTAAAAGTTTCAATTGAATAATCCATGGAAGTGCTGAAACAATGAGGCAAAACGAGACACTCTTCAAAATGGTACTATGATAAAAATGTCCATTTCTCTACTGCTTAACAGTTTTCAAAGTTCTTTTACCATTCTAGCTCTCAGAGGTAGGTATTGTAAGTATTGTTATCACCAAAGTGATTTTCCTAAAGTGAAGATCTGACCATGTCATTCCTCTGTACCATCAACTCCAGTGATTCCTTACATTCCCTATAGCAGTAGTTCTCAACCTGTGGGTTATGTTCAACTTATAACAATGAAAATACATCCTGCATATCAGATATTTACATTACGATTCATAACAGTAGAAAAATTACAGTTATGAAGTAGCAACAAAAATAATTTTATGGTGGGGGGGGTCACCACAACATGAGGAACTGTATTAAAGGGTCATGGCATTAGGAAGCTTGAGAACCACTGCCCTATAGGATTAAATAGAAACTCGTTTGCTTGGCACTTAATGCCCTTCAACAACTGATCCCTTTCTACCTTTCTAGCTCTTTTTTTTTTCCAACACACTATTCTCCTCCTCCCCTCACTATATGGTCTAGCCATACTGGCCTGTTTATTGCTCCTCACATGCAATATTACTGTGCCTTTGCACTAGTTGTACCCAAGCCTTGAATGTTCTCTTCACTCATCTTTCCCTCCTAAAATTCCTGGCTTCCTTTAAGATTCAGCTTAAATACCATCCTCTGCATGTACAAGTACTTTCCCTCTGAGATTACTTTCCATCTACTCTCGTTTGGTCATTTTAGTGAAGTGACTCTTTATGATTCCATTTGGGGTTTTCTTGGCAAAGATACTTAGAATGGTTTATCATTTCCTTCTCCAGTTCATTTTGCTGATGAGGAACTTAGACAGAGAGAGTTAAGTGACTTGTCTAGAGTCACACAGCTAGTAAGAGTCTGAGGCTGAATTTGAACTCAGATCTTCCTGACTCCAGGCCCAGTTCTCTATCCACTGTGGTATCTAGCTGCTCCTTTCACCTGGCCATCTACTCTGTAGTGCATCTATTCCTATGCCACCATTAAAATGTAGACTAGTCAACAGTAGGGATTTTATTTTTTTCTTCCTTTCTCTTTATATCTCCAGGATTCTTCATAGAGCCTGGCACACATTTGAGAAATGCTTATTGATTGATTGATAAAAGAAGTGGTATTTCAGAGAGGTAAATGACTTTCACAAAGTTGCACAATTATGAAGTAAAAAAGCCAGGATTCAGACTCAAGTTTCCTGACTTTAGAATGTTCAGTCTTCTTTCCACTGTACTACATTGCCTCCAAGCTCCTGTTCCTCTACTGAGTCACCACACCAGCCTCATCTATGCTCACTGACATTATCCCTGCTCCTACTTAACTTATGAACATTTACTCTATTCATTTGAATAAGCAATAGCATGAAATAAAGAGCTCAAGATATGTTTTGAAGAGGAAGAGAGAAAGGTCTCTCTAATAATTTCCATAAAATATGTGCTTAGTTCAATTAAAATGTAAAAATTCTCCACCTGATTTAAAAAGAAGAATCAAGCTAGCAGTGCTATGTCAATCAGGAATCAGGATTGAATGAATATTTAAACTAGAGATATGAATTTCATGTCATATTAATATTCTAAGAATGATTGCACTTTTCTCAAACTGGGGCCTTATGACACCAAACATCTGTATGAAAACTGAAAAAGGTGTTCCATCATCTGGGATATCTTCCTGTATCTAGACATTGGATAATATTGTGTAGACAAGGTCAAGATCTGGAGAACCCATCAAAATCTCATGGCATTTCTCTTCCCCTCACCCACCTCAACTGCTGGTTCTTGAGTGGGTTGGGTTTTCTGCACAATTCATGATTGTTTATTTTAAGATACTGTTTCCTAGGAAAGCCTCTGGGAAACTCAGTTTATATCACACCCATGGGGGCAGTAGTCATGAAATGAGACCAGCATACGCATCCTACAAGTTACACTAAAAATATAAAGCAAAACATCTTGTCTAAAATAGAAGAGGAAATGTTTGCTTACTCTACTTTGACAGGGAGACCGATACCTGCTTCAGAAGAACAGTAGCACATTACACATTGTAGAATCTGTGATTATCAATAACTGACTTGGCAATTTTGAGAGGTAGTGTGGGAAGCTATGTGGTATAGTGGAAAGAATGCCAGGTCTAGAGTCAGGAAGACTCATATTCCCAAGTTCAAATGTAGCCTCTGACACTTACTAGCTGTGTGACCCTGGGCATGTCACTTAAGCCTGTTTGCCTCAGTTTCCTCATCTGTAAAATAAGCTGGGGGAAGGAAATGGCAAATCACTTCTGTATCTCTGCCAAGAAAACCCAGTTGGATGCAAGTGAAGACAACTGAACAACAAGTAGCGTTACAGAGAAGGCACTGGCCCTGGAAGCAGCAAGATCTGTGTTCAAATATTGTCTTAACACTTACATGTTATGTAACTGTTTCACTTTTCTCTGCCTCAGTTTTCTGTAAAATAAACACCTAAGCACTACTGAGGTTCCTCCTAGTTCTAGCTTCCTATGTTAATGATTGCACAGCTATTGTTACCCTCAGAGATTCCCATTGTTCTTCTGCCTAGCCTGTTCTAAAGTAGAGATACACAAGTTTTGAACTTTAATATTCAAAATAATAATCACCCATTCTGTCCCTTAAAGTACAGAATGGGGACAACTAGAATATCAAATCTTTATTTACTGCATGGCATATTTTGTATATTTGTTTTCATTTATCCATTTTTTACATAATTCACTCATCATTCCATTTTTTTCATTCATTCATTTTTCCATGTATGTATAGATGTATGTATCTAGCTATCTACTTTTTGATGAAAGGATTGGCATATATAAGCTTAGTCTGTACAGATGTGCCCAAATGAGTTGGCATTTTTCAGTCATGTCTGACTCTTTGTGACTCCACTGGGGTTTTCTTGGTAAAGACAAAGGAGTAGTTTGTCACTTCCTTCTCCAGCTAACTGAGACATGAGGAACTGAGGCAAACAGGGTTAAGTAACTTGCCCATGGTCACACAGCTAGTATTTGAGGCTAGATTTGAACTCAGTAAGATGAGTCTTACTGCCTCTAGGCCTAACACTCTATCCACTGCTCTACCTATTTGCCATGTACATGACTGTGTGGCTACAAAAAGCAGTTATTCTATTTCTCAAGCATAGAGCTTAATGATGCCAGGTAGCTGCTGCCTCTCCCAAATATGCCTTGACTACTTTGTCTTAGTTCCAATACCTAGATTTAAAATCATCCTAAGAGTATAGGAAATTGGGACAATTTCTGTCTCAGACTCTGTCTTAAAAAGACTCTGTCTCAGAGTCTGAGTTTGGGAAGGGTCCATGGTAATGATTACTTGGAAGTGACTATCAGGATCCTTATTCCTGGACCTCTTATTTTGGCACCAAGGCTGAGTCATGGAGGCCAAGGATTCTGTGTTTTAGAGAACAAGATTATATGTCCTAATAACCTGAAATCCATTATCTTATGATCTGGAGCATCCATGCCCCTAAATGTTAATAGACATTTAAAAATATATTTATTTACTTTTAGTTTACAACATTCAGTTCCACAATCTCTTGAGTTTAAAATTTTTTCCCCCTCTTCCTCTCCACCCCCTTACCTCTCATGGCATCATACAATCAAACATAGGTTCTACAAATACCTTCACATTGAACATTAGTCAAGTTGTAAAGAAGGATTAACACCAATGGAGTGAACAATGAAAAAGGGGACAAAACAAAACAAAACAAAACACAAAAGAGAGAGCAAGTAGTTTGCTTCAATCTGCATTCAGACTCTGATTCTTTCTCTGGATGTGGATGTCCCTTTCCATCATGAGTCTTTTGGAGTTGTCTTATACCCTTACATTACTAAGAGGAGCCCAGTCTATCAAAGTTAGTCATCACAGATATGATGTGTATGTAACTGTGTACAAAGATCTCCTGGTTCTGCTCTTCTACCTCAGCATCAGTTTATATAAATTTCTCCAGGCTATTATGAAGCCCATCTGCTCCTCATTTCTTATAGCACAATAGCATTCCCTCACATTCATATACCATAACTTGTTCAGCCATTCCTCAATTCATGGGTATCCCCTTGATTTCCAATTCTTTGCCACCACAAAAAGAGCTGCTACAAATATTTTTATACATATGTGTCCTTTTCCCACTCCTATGATCTCTTTGGGATAAAGCCCTAGAAGTGGTGTTAATAGACATTTGTACTAAGAGTTCCACCATTCTTCCAGTCACTTCACTTCCTAGCATCTTCAATTCTTTCACTAACCAACATAGTCAACGAGTTACCAAATCTTTATGCTACTGCGACAATATCTCTCAATCTGTTTCCTTTTCTCAACCCACACAGCCACTACCTTCATGCTTCTTACCTGAGTTATTTTAATAGTACCTTAACTGTTCTCCCTCCTTCAAGTCTTTCCTTCTTCTGATCTATCTTCCACTCAGCTGCCAAAGTTATTTTCCTAAAGCAAATCTTTGACTCTCATGTCACTTTTCTATTCAATAAACATTAGTGGTTCTACATTACTTCAACGTTCTTCTCTACCACCTTCAGGTAATTTGCTTTTCCAGACTAATTAACATTACTCACCCTTCAGTCAAATTGGCCTTTTTCTTGTTCAGTCATTTTTCAGTTGTGTTTTACTCTTTGTGACCCTATTTGGGGTTTTCTTGATAAAGATACTGGAATGGTTTGCCATTTCCTTCTCTAGTACATTTTACAGATGAGGAAACTGAGGCAAACAGGGTTGAGTGACTTTCCCAGGGTCACACAGCTACTAAGTGTCTGAGTCCAGATCTGAATTCAGGAAGATGTGTCTTCCTGACTCCAGGACCAGCATATCATCCACTCTAGCAACCACTGAATTGTCTGTTTCCTATCACTGTAATTCACTCCCTTTTCACCTCTGCCTTTTCTTCAAGGCTTAGTTTATTTTAAAGAAATTGTTTATTTTATTTTTAATCTATGGGATAAAACAAGCATTTCCACAACATATTATAATAAAAAAAGATTGCAATGCAGATCTATTATGCACAACTTGCTATTCCTTTTAAAGTTCTCATTTAAATTCCTTCTCCTTTCTTTTCTTCTCTCCCCCATCCCTGCCCTAGATATGCCTGCCATTAGACACAACCATGTGTACACACACATATATATATATACATACACACATATATATGTATAACATACACATACATATATACATATATACGTATAATCATTCTATACATCTATTTTTTCAGTTCTTTCTCTGGATGCAGTCTCAGTTTAAATACTACTTTCTACATAAAGCCTTTCCTCCTCATAGCTGTTACTGACTCCCTTCCCCCATTTTTGTTTTTATTTTACATAAATGTGCATGTGACTCCCCTAGCAAGATTTTAAGTTCTTGGAGAGCAGGACTATTTCATAGTTCCTGGCACACAGGAAATATGACAGGCAAGGTGGTGCAGTGGTCCTGGTGTCAAGAGGACTTGCGCTCGAATTCACCCTCAGACTTAACAGCAATGTTATCCTGCATAAATTACTTAACAACTGTCTGTTTCATTAAGTAAGATAGCATTTGTAAAGTACTGTATAAAATTTAAAGTGCTATATAAATGTACATAATAATTATTAAACTAACTCCCCTATTTCCCTCTCCAAGGAGGACCAGTAAGCCTCCTTTTGTTTAGCTCCATATTCTCTCTAATGTTTTATATTTTTAAAATTCTTTTTTTCTTTTTTGGAGGGGGAAGGCAAGGCAGTTGGGGTTAAGTGACTTGTCCAAGATCGCACAGCTAGTAAGTGTGTCAAATGATTGAAGTCAGATTTGAACTTAGGTCCTCCTGACTCCAGGGTTGGTGCTCTATTCACTGCACCACCTACCAGCCCCTCTAATGTTTTATAAATAAAACAATTTGTATTATAGTCATATTAAACATTTTAAAATGCACTATTATATTTCTATTATATAAATGGATATTAATGATAGTTCTATTATAGTATATTCATATTAGAATGTAAATTTATATTAATTAAAACAATATTATATTATTTTAATAATAGATTAGGAGGCAATTCAGTGGATAGAATTTTGGGCCTGGAGTCAGGAAGACCTGAATTCAAATCTGACCTCAGACACTTACTAGTTGTGTGACTCTGGGCAAGTCACTTAAACTTGTTTGCCTTAATCCATTAGAGAAAGAAATGTCACTCCAGTATCCTTGCCACGAAAAGCCCATAGTTATTGTAGTTCAAGGGTCACAAAGAGTTGGACACAACTGAATGAGTGAATAACAACAACAAATCCTTAATAATTATTATAATTATATTAATGCAGTAATATATAATGTTTATATATTGTATTATATTATAATATTTTATTATATTTAGGTTATAAAGATTTTTATGGTATATTATTTAGTACTATATTCTCTCTTTGTTTATTGGTCAAGAATTTCACATGGAAAGTATTAATAGCTCAATTAAAGTTTATAGATGATGTAAAAGCTGTGTGATTCTTCACACTTGCTGCCCTCTTTTCTACTACTCTGCCACCATTAATAAAGACTCAGAAGGGGCTCACACAATTTTTGTTTTGTTTTTGCTTCCTTTTTATTTTTTCTTTGATTCATGGATTGTCATGGCTGATTAATTCATCACCAAGAGGCCAACCCCCTGATGATATACTGCTGTGTATTTAGCTAGGCTGATCCTCAGAAAGATGAGTAAGTCAGCTGGCCAGGGTTGTACAAAAAGTCTTTCCAACATTGTAATCTCCTGGAGCTACTGGCTTCTCCTTCATGTAATCTGGGTCACCACTCTGTTATGAAGGGGCTAAAATGCAGCACTAACTTACAATATTTTAATATTGAAAATTTTAGAGGAAATCAAAAGCAAATCCAGATATTATAAATTCTCTTTACTTTGTACATGCACTTTCCCCCCTATAACCAGGTGCATTCACTTCTCTGCTTCTGGCTAAAAGGTCCAAGAACCCAAGGTTTCTGTCCCTGTGGGAATTACATAAGAAACTTCTGACTGGGAAAGATTTTGTCTTAGAATCAAGGCCTCCTGCCTTTTTTTTTTCCCTAACTACACCCACCTCATTTAAGTTCCTATAGACTTCTTGGGTCCTGAGTATAAATTGGGTTTAACTTACTACCTTGCTTGGAACTATAACAACAATGTGCCTTCTTATTTCCAGTCCCTGTTTCAAGTCATTATCTTGATATGAACTCTAGTACCTGGTAACACCCATATATAATACCTTTCATCTAGCTCCTGACTTCCAATTATAACTCTACTGTTGGGTACTTTTCTCAATACAATCAAACTCCTACTTGCCTCTAGGCTTCTCTCTTCTTAGTTCTTTGCCTCTGTGATATACTGCTGTCCATGGTACAGAACTTTCTTTTCCTTAATAGTTTGAAGTGTGTGCTTTTTTTGGCGGGGGGGGGGGGGAGGTAGGACAAAGGAAATGATAAGTATTTGTTTAAATATTGTAATAAAAGGTTCTTTATCTATAGGGTTCTGATTGAAATGAAAACCAGAACAAAACAGATCTATATTATTCAGATTTATTATGAAGACTGAACACAACACTTTTAAAACTCAAGGTCTCATATTAATAATGATTATTATTGACTATTTGGTATTGTGCTTTCTTTCCCTGTATTCTCTAAATAGCTTTGTACTTGATTGTAATGTATTTTATCACTAATAATAATATCTAGAATTTATAAAGTACATGTTTATTTTTCAGGCATGCCTGCCTCTTCATGACCCTTTTAAGGTTTTCTTTTTTTTTTTAAATTTTTTAATGTAATAAATTTTATTTGTTTTCTTGTTTACATTGTTCATTTTCATGAGATTTTTGAATTACAGATTTTCTCCCCGTCTTTCCCCTACCCCAACCCCAAAATAGTAGTCTTACTGTAGAGCCCTGCCCCTGGTCTGTTCTCTAACTTTCTGGTAGGGCAGGGAGGGTCTCCCTATCCCAGCCCCTGTATATCTTGATTCCCAGTTGCAGGTATTGCAGAGCTTTAAATTCTAGATTTTTTCGGTTCCTCACTTGTCACCCACCCCCATTGGAAGGACAACCAATTAAATACAGGCTGTGTAGGTGTGATTATACAGGACATCTTCATAGTGGACATATTGTGACAGTGATCATATGTCCCTCCTTCCTATCCCCCCCTCCCCTTGTTCTGTTTCGGGTTTTCTTGGCAAAGATACTGGAACAGTTTGCCATTTCCTTCTCCAGCTCATTTTACAGATAAGGAACTAAGGCAGACAGGGTGAAGTGACTTGCCCAGGATCACACAGCTAGCAAGTATCTGAGGCTGGTTTTGAACTCAGGAAGATGAATCTTCTTGATTCCAGACCTGGCACTCCATCCACTGTGACTTCTTTTTTTTATTTTTTATTTTTGCTTTTTAAAAGGCAGTTGGGGTTAAGTGAGTTGTCCAAGGTCACATGGCTAGTTTTTGTATTAAGTGTCTGAGGTCAGATTTGAACTCAGATCCTCCTGACTCCAGGACTGGTGCTCTATTCACTAAGCCACCTAGCTGCCCCATCTACTGTGACTTCTACCTGCTCCATATAACATTTAAAGGTTTACAAAGAATTTTTATAAATATTATCTTTTCTGATGCCCACAACAATCCTGGGAGATAGATACTACTATTATCCCCATTTTACGTATAAGGAAAATGAGGCAGATAGAGGTTAAGTGACTTGACAGGCTGACAGATAGCATTTGGGGGGTGGATTTGAACTCAGTTCTTCCTGACTCTAGGCCCAGTGCCCTATCCATTGCCATTCTTAGATTCCATTGGGCCACATAGCCAGTTTTAAACCCTTGTTTATGCATCATTCTCTTTTAGGTTCTGTGCAAATGAACTATAAAGAAACAGAGGGAAAATCATTAGACTATGATATATCTCCAGATCACTATTAGAAAAAAGAAAATAATCAATTTCCAAATTACCCTAATTCTTAAACAAATCTGTGATCTCATCCATCTAGGTATTGCCTTTAACAACATAGTGCACAACTGATCAATGCTTTGCCCGTCTTCTATAATTTTTGTCCATATCTTCCAGCTGGATCACCAAGGGCATCCACTGCATAATTGGAAACTTCATTCTCCATCACTCAATAGTGTGGATATGCCAGTAGAGACATGTGCTGCCCATCACTCTTGTCTTGTGACCAACCCATTTTCTTTTTCCATTAGATATTTATTTGTGACCTCTTTTACTCTGGTTCTCCTTCCAAATTCCTTATTGGTAATGTACAGCCTTCTCACACTGACAATTCCACTCTCCATTGCCATCTGCAGGATGCTCTTTTTCAGTTCCTTAGGTCCTACAGCATTCCATGACTAGCAGTCATACAACAAAACTAAGAGAATATTGGTATAATTGTAGACCTTCATTCAGGCAGAAGTTTGGGATCATTAAACTCTGCAATTTCTCAAAGGCAATTCAGGTTACTCTCTTCCTCCTGTTTAATTATGCATGTGCCTAACTCAATATCCACTTGCCATGTCTATCCAGAATGGATTCCTTGAAGGATGAACTCTTTTGTGTGTTTAACTTGATCCATTTGTTGTTTTTTCCCCCTTGTCTAAATGATTAGGCAGATTCTTTTGAGTGATTATAGATCTCAACTTGGAGGTTCTGTAGTTGCCCAAGGTTTGATGCAACTAGCAACGAGGAATACAAAACCAAGAACATATGGGGAATCTCATTGTTCATATGGAATCCATCTTCAACTTGAACTTTTTACTGGATCTCTTCGTGACACTTTTGGGAGTCCCCTAGTTGTATTCCTCACCTAATATTATACATTTAAGCTCACTCTTACACTGGATTCTGTGCATACTTATATGAAAGGGGGCCCTAAGCTGTTGTGTGGAATATTTTGTATCAATACTTCTCACTATACCACTATAGTAAATATTGTTTTCTAAAAGCTAATTGTACTACTGGTTATATAAATAGGAATCACAATGGTGCAAGCTTTGATGGATAGTCCAAGAAACCCTATCCCCTCAGGGTTACCTCTAGAACTCTAGGGGGAAAAGTGACCAGCTATTCTCTGGGGAGCCAACCTATCAGGAGAAGAGAGGTGGGAGAGTGGATCCAGAGCGGGAGTTACGTGTACGAATGATGTGCTATTAAATATTCCCTTCTTCTGAATGCAAGGAAGAGGTTAGGCTATTGGTCCTCTCCCTTGTTATACTATAATTCATGGGTTTTTTCTCTTTTCACAGAGAAACTTGATGTTTATTTTAATCCAGAAGTATGTAGTAGGTATGAAAATATTTGGTTGGGGCAAGGGTGGATGCAGTGTTGGGCATACAAGGTAATTTTTCTGGGCCCCACACTCTCTTGTCATAACCCTGGGCCTTTTCTTCTTTATTTCTTGTGTCTCTTCCCCTAATGCAATGGACCTGTTTAGAGTTCTCCCTCCTTTTTTAAAGCTGTGAATTTTTAAAAATCATATTAAGATCCTCTCAGAAACATACAGCTATCATCCTAACCTACTCTTCAGTTTGGTCAAAGATAAAGGGACAATAATGGTTTAATGTACCTCTATCAAATATAGACAGACATGCAAACACATACAGTTGTACATTTCTAATTTTCCAAAATTGTTTTGGTGGTTTTATCTTGATTTACAGATATGGGGGAAGCCAGGTCAACAGCAGCTTTATTTAATCCAAGCTGCAAATTTTTTTTGCCTGGCTGACATTAAGGATTTGGGAACATCTAACTTTCCAGAAGCTGATATGGCTTCTAACAGGTGATTCATCTTATTTTTACCTCCTTTACACTGTGACTGCTTGCCAAATTAATATCTACACCTTTTTGTTTCTAAGACACTCAATTCAATTCAACAAATATTTATCAATTGCTTAGTATGTGCTATGCAACACTCCCTCCCTCCCCTGAACAAGAAATCAAACTCTACCCTAAAGGAATTTGTCTTCTGCTGGAGAGAAACAATGTGAACTCAGATAAGTAAACTTGGCAGCTAGGTGTTGCAGGGAATAATGAACAGGACCTGGAATCAGAAAGATCCAAGTGCAAATCCAGCTCAGACACTTCCTAGCTATGTGGTCCTCAGTAAGTCACTTAACCTCTGTCTGCCTCAGTTTTCCTCATCTATAAAATGTGAATAATAACAATACCTATCTCCAAGGGTTGTTGTCAGGACCAAATGAGATAATATTTGTAAAGGTACAGTGCCTGGCACATGTTAGGTGCCATACAAATGTTAGTCATTATTACTATTTTTGCCTTTATATTCCTAGCATGTAGCACATAGTAGGTGTGTAATGCTTATTTCCTTCCTTCTCTTTGTCCTTCCTTCTTTCCATCCTTCCCTTTTTTACTCCTTACTCCCTTCTCTTCTTTCTTTCCCTCTGTCCCTCTTTTCCTCCTTCCTCCCTTCCTTCCTTCCTTCCTTCTTTCCTTCTTTCCTTCCTTCCTCCCTTCCTTCCTTCCTTCCTTCCTTCCTTCCTTCCTCCCTCCCTTCCTTCCTTCCTTACTCCCTTCTCTTCTTTCTTTCCCTCTGTCCCTCTTTTCCACTTTCCTCCCTTCCTTCCTTCCTTCCTTCCTTCCTTCCTTCCTTCCTTCCTCCCTTCCTTCCTTTCCTACTCCTTTACTTCCTTCCTTTCTTCCTTCCTCCTTTTCCTTCCTTCCACTGGCAATCTATTAGGAAACTCCCTATTGATTACTTTTCTAAAACATGAAATGCACACTCTAACGAAATGTAGCGTAGAATGGAGCTAAGATCATATGTGACTGTCCACACCTGAATGTACCAGTATTATCCATCTTAAAATCTTTGTAAAGGCATGCACTTAATGAGATTTTTTTTTCAGGCATGATTTCAATATCTCTAACTTGTACAGCTACTTCCAGAAACATTTCAAATACTTTAACATAGCAGCTTACTATATTATTATCCTCTAGTTAAGATTCAGTGTAGGTGGTTAACTACTTGAGTTTAAAAAAAAATTCTTACAGTCACCAGTGGATTGATGATTTAAAAAGTCTTCATGAATCATTTAAAGTTTTATTTGCATTTTTCTTGATGAGAGTCAAGTGAGAAAATAATTGCATAGTTTCTCTTGTTTTTTTGGGCAGATATAAAAGCTTTTCTCCTTAAATTGCAAGGTTATGATATTAAAGTTAGCTCACTCTCACTCAAGCTTCTTATGTCATACTGTCACATCTCATAGTCTGTCATTTCAGTTAAAAACACAATATAGCCCTACTTGAATGGGCTATTATATTCTCTGAGATCCTGTCATATCATATTCAACGTTAGAGGTTTTAGATGAACAAGTGTAATCTTTTTTTTATGCATCTGATCTGTATAATCCTATGCACAAAGATATTCTACTCTAGCAAAATTTATTCCTGAAAAATGTTTGTGGCAAAAGTTTTTTTTTTCCAAACTAAAAGTTGTGGAAGTATCATGATAGAAATGGCTCAGAAATGGAATCAGAGGTCTGAGGTTCAAGTACTGTCTCTGAAGCTTGCTACCAATGTAACCTTGGGTGGTAACTTAACTTTCCTGGGTCTCCTTCTGTTTTCCTTCTGTGTAAAATAAAGGGTTTGATGAGATGACTTGTGAAGCCTCTTCTGTCTCTAGATCTCTGATTCTATGATGGTAAATTGTAGTAATGAGGTGGTTTTTAGTCAAACTTGGCTGCTCTTCCCATAGGAGTGGAGGTTTGGGAGGAAGTAGGAGACATCAAAAAGAAAAGCAGAGTGACTTTGTAAGTTAAAAAGAATGAATGTTGATCAATAAGGAGGTTATATTGATACAAATTTGTGTTCTTACCTGTATTATTTCTGGGGGGCATATTCATACATGGGCCTTTCTTGTTCTGGATTAGTATATTTGATCACCACTGCCCCTCAAGTAAATCATTTGTTCCAAAAAATATATCCCTTATGAAGGGAGATATTGTTTCCATGGATCATTCATTCAGACTGCAATCATGACTGACTCAATCAATTTCTGTTTGATATTATGCAGCAAATCTATTTTGGGAATAATACTTTGGATGGATACCTGCCAGAGCTTTTTCATCAGTATGTTTCTCTGGCCAGTACAAATGAACAATAATTTGGGCTTAGAGTTAAATAGGCAAAGGAGAGCAAGGTAGGGATTGTTTCAGTTTTTGTATCTGTATTCCTGCCACCTAACAGAATACCTGGCACCAGAGCACACACTTAATAAATGCTTAGTGATTGTGTTTGCGAATTTCGAGGCTTCTTTACTCACTCTAAGTTTCTCAAGCGGGTAAGACCTATCTTTTACTACTAGCATTCTATTATTGTTGCTATGCAGCAGCAATACAGGGAAATACAGCTCTCTCCAAAGAGTTTAAAAGGAGAATTGCACAGAGGGCAATGAAGAAGTGAATGGTGGGCATGAGTAAGAAGGAACTCAAAGAAGAATGAGGATAAAAACAGCATGACAAGAAGAGAAAATGGGCTGGTGACATGACAAGAATGAAAGACAACAAGTGAAGAGTCAGATTGTTCCACTGGAACTCTCACAGTCTGAGGAGAAAGTAAGAAAGGTTTCTAGAACATTGGATGACCATTGTACCGAGCTTGTAGGAGAGTATGGACAAGTGTAAGACAGGTTGAGAAGGAATGAGTGGGTCTTGCTCTGCATCATTGGAGGAAATGCATAGACACAGATCAGTAAATATATAATATATATTAAGTAATTTCGAGAGTGAAAGAGTGCTAATGGGGTGGCTAGGTGGCGCAGTGAGTAGAGCACCGGCCCTGGAGTCAGGAGTACCTGAGTTCAAATCTGGCCTCAGACACTTAACACAAAAACTAGCCGTGCGACCCTGGGCAAGTCACTTAACCCCAACTGCCCTCCAAAAAGCAAAAAAAAAAAAAAAAAAAAAAAAAAAAAAGAAAGAAAGAGTGCTAATAACTGGATGGGTCAGACAAGGGTTCAGGTAGAAGGTGGTATCTGTCTCATGGCTCTTCCCACGTCAAGCAGAATGGAAACTCCTTGAGGGCAGGGACTATTTCATTTCCATCTTTGTGCAGGAAGTGGCATATATTAGATGCTTAATAAGTGCTTTTTCATTGGTTGACCAATTGGCCTTGAGGTTAGGATCACTTGGGTCTAATGTCTGCTTCTGGCACATGCAAGTGCCATAAACATGAGCAAACCATTTAACCTTCATCTTGAGTAGTGCTATAAGATTATGCTATATCTTAATAAGTGGAAGGAGTCTCCAAACTAGTAATTTCTTTTACTGATGGAATCACAGTCATGGGTATAGGTGTATCTGGATGAATAGATAGGATGCGTATGTGGGTATGCATGTGTGGACTGGATCTGTGATTTCACTAATATGAAGAATTCTCAGGGAGAAAACTCCCCCTACCAAAGCATATCTGAATTTCTTGGAGGAGGCAACACACACACACACACAAATATATATTCAAAATATATACAAGGTAATTTTGGTGGAGAGGTGATAAGAGTTGGAGGTATCAGGAAATGCTTCATGTAGAAGATATTTGAATTGAAATTTAGAGGAAACTAGGGATTCTAAGCAGTGGAGATGAGATGAAGGGTGTTCCAGGCCTGGCAGATAGCCTGTGCAAAGATATAGGGGTGAGAGATGGGGTGCCACAATAAGAAACATTGAGAATACAGTTTGGGGGAACCATGGAATCGATGAATTTCCACTCACTGATCAATCAATCAATCAATCAATCAACACAGTCAGGAAAATCTATTTTCAACTTCTGGCTCCAAAACTGAATTGAAATTGCTGAAACTGAATTACTGTTGAAATATAGCTTGTAAGGATTAGAAGAATCAGTGTCACTAGTCAGAAGCAAATTTATTGAAAGAAGCTGGGTCTGCACAGAATCAAGAGTCTAGTTTCTTTCCAGTTCTTAAGTTCAGTTAAGTCAATCGGCCCCAGTTCATTCACACTGTGGTGTAACCTGAATAACTGTAACTTTAGGTCACTCCTGTTTATGTGCAGCTTTGTCACTGTATAGCCTTGGGTACAACATGACTAGCTCTCATTTCCTCCTGTCCCTAAAGATAGAATTGTATGGCAAAATGAAATTACATTATTCCCAGAATAGATCATAGGATATAGAATGACAGACATTTTGAGCTGTAAAGGACTTGGAAGTACATCTAATTCAATTTTTTTGTTTATAGATGAGGAAAATAAAATTCAATCTTACAGGCAGCTAGCAGGATGAAAAATAATGCAAAACAAATGAAAGTATCATAGTACTCTGGATCTGGCATCCAAGGATCTGGGTTTGAATCCTGACTCTGCCACTCATTACATGAGTATCCTTGAACAGGTCATTTTGCCTCTTTGGGTCTCATTTTTTATCCATAAAATAAAGGGCTTTGTCCTTAAGGTTCCTTCTGACTCTCTCTATTTGATTGTATAAAGACCCTGAGAGCAACCACAGGTAATTGGATGAGAGAATGTGGCCAATGCTTCTCTACTAATGACTCTTTCCTCTTCCACCTATCAATTGATCCATCAGGAAAAATGTATTAAGCACCTACTCTGTGTCAGGCACTGGGGATACAATTACAAAGAAATAAATGATTTATATTCACAAAGGGCTTATAGTCTAATGGAAGAGAAAAATACAAAAATAAATATGTGCAGCACAAATATAAAGGTAATGCATATAAGTATCAATAAAACAATTGAATACAGGGTATTTTGGGAGACAGTGCACAAGCAGTTGGGGGCAGGGATCAGGAAAAGTTTCCTGCAGAAGACTGTATTGGAACTGAATCTTAAAAGAAGAAGACCCCAAGGACTCTACCTGTACCTTAGCAGGGCAGATTAAGGAAAGAGTGAATTCTAGGAAAATAAATTGGCCAGATCAAAGGTATGGAGATAGTAAATGGGCTATCACGGGTTAGAAATAGACTAGATCACAGAGTGGAGGAGGAGTAATACTCAGGGAGACTGGCAAGATAGGTGGAAGCCTGGTCATAGGGTTTAAAAAGCTGAACAGAAGAGTTTTTACTTTACTAAAGAGGCAATAAGAAATCACTGGAGTTTCTCTCTCTCTCTCTCTCTCTCTCTCTCTTTCTCTCTGTCTCTTTTTCTCTCTGTCTCTCTGGGGGAGTGGTCCTCATGGTCAGATCTGTGGTTGAAGAAAATTATTTAGTTTCACGGTGGTATGAGGGACCAGTTGGATAGTATGATTTTCTAATATATTCCAGTGAGCATGACTGTGAGAGTTCTTTCAACTTACCAGTTCATGAGTAGGAATGGAGGAAGTAAAGGTAGGGATAATTCAGGGTTGAGGTTTGGCAAACAACAACAACAACCCAAAACAACCAAACAAAAAATCAAAACAACAGTACAATAAAAAGGTAGGGGGCTCAAGAACAGAGGTCAGTGTAAAGTTGGAATAGCTAAATATTGGGTTGAAGTTGGAGAGGAAAGTGAAGTCAGAGCAGTAGTTATGACTTAAGAAAATACTCAGGGGTACAGGGAATGAATGAGGTATCAATGAAGGCAAAGAATAGGTGTAGGAGGGTTGAAACATAGGGAAAAGCTGAGTGATAGGAGATTATGGTCAGATAGGGAAATGGTGGCATTTTTAATTAGGGACATGGAACACATGTGGATAATGAAAGGAGTAAGTCATGGGACCTAAGAAGTTGAGGAAATAGGAGGTCAGGGAGGTTGAAGAAGTATCTATATAGATATTAAAGTCCCCTAGTATAAGGGCAAGAATTGAGGAGGGGAGGAAAATGGTGAGCTAGGTGGTAAACATAAGAAAGGAGAATGATCTGGGCATCCCAGTGTACTACAGTTTTCATAATATATATCATAGATAGATAGGAATTATTTCTAAATTTGGTAAGCAATCTGTAATAAAAACATTTAAAGGTTTAAAATTACTATATTAAAATGAATACAAATGAAAGCAAATAGTTCCCCAAGTGGGGATCAGCTAAATTCCAGAAGACTTTCTTTCAGGAGAGAGGTTATAGATTTTGTATCTTAAAATGAGAGTCTTATAGAAATATAAAGTTCCCCATAATTCAATGTGAAGACCTGAAAGTGCTCTTTATAAGCATGCACTAACCTTTGCTTCCTTTACTGGGTTACCCATATCTTGTTTCCTTTCAGCAATCCCTGTTAATTTTTATTTGGAATTCTCAGGACCAAGTTTGTGGAGAGTCCAGGATTAATATACTCTGATAAACTGGGCCTTTCATATTTACTCCAAGTAAATAACTTTTAAGGAAAAGAGTATACTTGTAGCAAATATTGTAACCAAAACATTATCATGTCTGGAGAGAAAGCTCAGACAAAAGAGTCTGCATAAGGTGATGGCAATTGTACTTTGTTTGGAAGGTCAACTTTAAGTAAGAGAGAAACAAACTCCAGGGAATGCATATGGCTGTGAGGCTATAAGCTGCAGGGAAGGAGCTTAAGTTCCACATTGTCCTTGGAATTCCCATACACAACTTCATGTCATGTTGTGCTCACAGTTTTGAATCATTGGATGGCAGCCACAATAATCAACTCTGTCAGTTTTGGAGCTCTCTCAGCCCAATGTTCTACTCAACAGATGTAGACCTTTGATAGAACAGTTGATAAAACCATGAAAACTGTCATCAGTCCCATCAAGAACTGTTTTATTAGTCACCGGAAATAGAAAGTAGTTAGAAAGAGCATATGTCTCATACTTAACGTGTGCCAATGTAATCCATTTCGCTGGATTAGAATGTGAGAAAAGCTCACACGATCAAAAGACATTTGACCATGGTTTTAAGACTGCTATAAAAATAATTATTTTCAAAGATGATTTCTAATATTTTCCAGACTAACTTTATCAAAATTCCACAATAATTTTGCATTTCTGTACATAAGACAAGACCATGTACTGAAATACTAAAGAAGTTACTTTCACCAACCTATCAAGAATATGAGACTATTATATAAAGAATGAAATTCTACCTCTTTTGTTCCATATAATTTATAAGTCAAAGAAACAAACAAATACATCAAATCTAGGATTTGGAACATGAAAGATGGAAATTGAATGTGGTGTGTTTTTTGCCTATTTTGTGTTTGGCTTAATAGAATAGAAATAGGGTGATCAGGAATAAGAGGAGGAATGGATTTTTCAGGGTGGGGTCAGGATATGATGAAAAGTTGAGACATTTATGGTATTTGGCAAAGTCTGGTAGACTTAGTCTATTCAGTCATTGGGCAACAGGTGAGGGAAAACTGGGTCCAGAGAAGTGGTGAGTAACCAATATGAGTGTTTTCAACTCTCAATTATCCCAAGTGACTAATACTGTAAATTGCACAGCTTGTTATCTTTATCAGTGGATAGCCTTTAGCTATCTCATCTGGAAAAAAAAGGGGTTACAGAAATATTCAAGTAAATGAGATGATGTGGAAGAAAATGAGTTTGAGAGATGTGTCTGATGGTCAGGATCTCAACTGCAATATGATCCACTCTACAGATTTGTGCATGTCTAACTTGAATGAAAACATGGCCCAAGAAGAAGAAATTAACTAAATCATGGAATATATTTGTGCACAACAAAAATAGGTTTATTTGGAAACAGAATTTATCAATGAAGGGACCTTAGGGATCAACAATGGCAGTTCTCTAGATGAGGAAATTGAAGCCAATCAATCAACAAGTATTTAAATGCCTACTATGTGCCAGGCCCTGTGCTAGGTCCTGAGGATATAAAGAGAACAAAAAGAAAATTCCTCTTTTCAGGGAGTTTACATTATTTTTGGGGAGCCCAAAGAGATTAATAAAGGAGATAATTAGCAGAGCTGAGATTTAAATCCAGGTCATATGATCCCAAACCAAGGTTTTGTCCCCTACCTCATACTGGTAAGGATAGAAATCTACTTATATCAAAAAAATGAAAATCACAATTGTGTAGTTTATTTTTTTTCCAATTTAATTCTCTACTTGTAATGGAAACAAAAGTCAAAATTTTGATTTTCAAGTTCTGATTTTTTATGATCCCCAGGAGAGAGACTCAATTTGGAATCAGATTAACCAGTTAAAAATTCTATATTAAAATATGAACAACACATTCCTCAAATCATTATGCATGCTAGAATTTCCTATTTCTTTCCCCACTAGTATACAGCAATTATATAATTAGTATAAGTGACATGAAAATATTAACTGGCAAAAAAATTATTATACATACATTTTTTGTTCATTAATTTCCAGTTAAAGGGAAAAATGAACAAACTGTGGACATACTTGAGTTTTTGCTGTCTAATTAAAACACTATGTTCTTATGGAAACTGTTTTTAGTTTTCATCAGTGATTAAATCATAGTCAGCCATGCAACACATTGGGCATATTTTTAAGTTGATATTAACTATGCTGTTCTCTTCAAAGAGTAGAGTGCCCTGAGATACTTGATAATTCATCACAATTTGCATAAAAGGAAGATGACTAACAAATCTCCTCTCTCATAGGAAAGCACTTAGCAACAGCTTTCTGAGAACACTACATTGCAAGTGCTGCCTGCCCACCATTGTTCAAAGCAGCACTCCCACTTATGCAGAGGTATTCATCTTGTGATAAATCAGAATGCTCTTAACATCAAGGGACTTGGGACTATTTCTTAAATTGCCATATTCAAAACTTACTCCAAATTACTGAACTGCTGCTGGTCAACTCTTTCCCCCTCACCAGCTTTAAAAAAAATCATGATTGCAATCAGCACCTAACTTCATAATTGCCATGGAATTCAGTGTAATGTTTGGTGGTCCATTATCAATGACTGACATATTAAATGAGCCCCGTTGGTCTCTTGAGTTACCAGGTATATTTACATTGTTCTCCTGAGTAGGCCTTTACATTTGATGAACAATAATTTCCTAGCCATCCAAATGGCTGATTTCTGCAAGATACATCAGAATGACTAATTAGGTGTATTGTTAATGTCAAATAACCTTGGAGAATGCTCACGGGTCATAGCTTTAGAACTAGAAGGCACCTTAGCAGCTATCAAGTGTAATCCCTTCATTTTCTAGATGTGAAAACTGAGGTCTAGGTGGGTAAAGTGACTTCTCCCAGGTCATATAAGCAGCAGAGTCAGGATTGGAATCGACATCCTTGGGCTCCAAATTTAGTGATCTTCCCACTGCATTTTACTGCAGATAACATTTTAAAATACCTTCTTTCACTCTCTACCTCTACAGAATATCTAAGGCAGTAAAGCTTACTTTGTTCAAATGAAATGCCATTTAATCCTATAACTTATCCTTTTTTGGGGGGGATACATCAGCACACCACTTCACAGGTGTGTAACTGAGTTGGAATTAATAGAAAGTTTTCATTTGTGGCTCATTTGGAGGGTCCTTTAAGAAAAGAATGGCCACTTCTAGGCTCCAGCTACTCTGAGGACTATATTAGACAGGTAACAATAAGTGGAAAAGAACAGACTTTAAAATTATATTTGATATAGCTCTTATAATAGGTCATTTGGGTTGTATTAGAAAGTGAAAGTCTCTGTTAGAATGTAAACACCTTTGGAAATTGAGGGGACACCCATCAATTGATGAATAACTGAGCAAGTTGTGGTATATGATTGTGAGAGAATATTGCTGTGCTGTAGAAATGGTAGGCAGGTTGGTTTCAGGAAAATATGGAAAGACTTGCATGAAATAATGAACAATGAAATGAGCAGAACCAAGATAATGTTGGAAACAGTAACAGCAATATTGGAAGAATATGAAGGACAAAGCTACTCTGAGTATTATAAATATTCAGATCAACTACAAAGGACCTATGAAGGATGATGCTATCCACCTCCAGAGAAAGAGCTGATAAATAAGAGTATTCATAGTATGGTTTTATCTATCTATCTATCTATCTATCTATCTATCTATCTATCTATCTATCTATCTATCTATCTGTCTGTCTGTCTGTCTGTCTGTCTGTCTGTCTGTCTGTCTGTCTGTCTGTCTATCTGTCTGTCTGTCTATCTGTGTGAAATGGGAAATGGTGTCCTTCTCTAGTGAGGGGGAAGGAAGGTATGGAGACAGCATGGAATTTAAAATGTAACAAAAATAGATAGAATTAAATAAAAAAGAATGTAAACCCCTTACAGGTAGGCACTATTTCATCTTTTATATTTCTATTTCTAGCATCTGTCCCAGTGCCTAGCATGTTGTAGGCACTTAATAAATCTTGTTGATTGATTTAAGTATGAGAGTTAAGAGTGTGTTAGATTTGAAGTAAAAGGCCAGGGTTCAAATCCCAACTGTGCTACTTACATCTCATGTGTATTTGTGAAAGTCACTTAATCCTCTGGGCCTCAGTCTCCCCATCTGTAAAATCAGGTAGTTGTACTACATAGACCCACGGGTTCCTTCCAGCTTCATAGCTCTGACATAAAATAATTCAGACTAAAATATCTTTAGAGAACTTTTCTTCTAATTAAAAAAAAGAATTTCATATGTCTAGAAAGTTTGACAGCCTAATAGAAACTGAGAAAACTGTGGATTACATATGAGGGCAACTGCATCAGCAGTGGGACTCTCAAAGCAATCTGTTGGTTGATATAGCACATGAAAGAACCACCTATGTTTCTACCAGATGCCACATTCTTATTCCCTATTCAATCCATGTTCATTTCTGTTCAGTTACTGCTAAACTGGAGTTGTTGAGTACCTGCCATTATATCATATGATGAGAGACGGAGGAAAAGGAATGAGAAATCCTCTGTGGTGACTAGTACTTTTTTGATAACTTGCTAATTAGGATGTATAAATATAATCACCAAAGTGCTTTCTAGTGTTGTCTATTCTTTTTTTTTTTTTTGGAGGGCAGTTGGGGTTAAGTGACTTGCCCAAGGTCACACGGCTAGTTTTTTTTTTTGTGTTAAGTGTCTGAGGCCGGATTTGAACTCAGGTACTCCTGACTCCAGGGCCAGTGCTCTATTCACTGCGCCACCTAGCCACCCCTTACTGTGCCACCTAGCCGCCCCATCTATTCTTTATTATGTACTTAAAACCCCCTAATTTGCCACCCATGATTATTCATTACATAGTTGTTTTTTTTTAAATTCTGGACATAAACAACAAGTAAAACAGGAATTTAAATATACAGAGTAGAAAAGAAAAAGAGCATTTTACTGTAGGAAACTATGAAACTACTGTTATATTTTGTAAAGGTTGTAACTTTCAAAGCTATCCGGTTTGTAGGCAATTCTTCCTGATTTTCACTAAACTTTGAAATGGATACAATCTATTATTTATCCTTTTCATCTCTGATAGAATTTTTGGAAAGAAGATGCATACTCTAAATAGCATAGACATGCAATTTATAATTAGGCATAGGTTTCTGTTCATAACTTTCACTTACCAGAATCAAGAGGCAACTAGAAGCCAATTTTGTGTGTTCAGGGATGGTAGAAAACACTGACAAAATCAAGCAACCAAAGACAAGGAGAAAGCTGAAAAACAAAAACAAAAACAAAAAAATTAAACCTGATAAGAACATTGAATTAAGATTGTAGACAGATACATTTAAATTTTTGATAACAACACTAGAACCATTTAAAAGAATAGATGTTGAATTATAAAGGTAATTGGAAGGCATAAACATTCTCAGTGTCAAAATATACATGCTTCTATTTGGTATTGAATGATTTGAGCCACTGATAGGGTATTTTTAACTTATTGAAGAAGGGTTTCTTGGTAGATGGTTGCTTTTATTCTTCCAAATAAAGAATCTGTGAGTTTTCCAGACAGTGATTTAATTTGCTAATTTCCCCTAAAAAACACTTTGAGGGTGGAGGTGGAAGGAAGAGCATAAACTGTTAATTTGGTGGAACAACCATGGACAGCTCCTTTTCATGACCTGACTCAATTCCAATGACAAGTCATTGACTTATTTGAAAAGGTGGACACATATTAAGGATTCTGAACCATTTTTCCTTTGTATTCATAAGAGTAGAAAGAAAGGAGGAGTATGAAATACTCACTTAAATTAATCTGTGAACAGATGTGACTCCCCTCTAACCATTCTGATGACTGTAGTTGTGGGTCTCAGAAGTCAAATTGCTAAATTTAACTAGTAATCCAGGTAAGGTGCTTCTTTTTGGAAATAAGAAGACAGATTTTCCAATCTTAGCATCAAGGTGACATAAATCACATGGTTTGGGTAAGAACCTCAAGATAAGTCACCTAAGCCAAAGGAAGGTTCACTTTCAAAATCAGAAGCAAATCAAAGAGTAAAAAGCCTTTGCTACTTACTCCCAGACAGATTTATGGCTTTGAACCATTTCTGAGAAGCTCATGCAATCAGTAGATTGATTGGCATATAAATATAAGGAATATTGGCAGCTAGTACAGAAGGACTGTTTTGGGTAGCAGTGGTCAAACATCAAAGAGAGAGAGAATTGATTGTGATTTTTGAGAGAAATTTCCTTCAGAAAAAAAATATTCAAGGATTTCAATGTAAAAAAAGTATGAAATGTGCAGTACAATGTTCACATTGTACTTCACTCTCTTCTCTTCATATTCATTTTGTATTATGCTTTAAACCAGTTCACCAACATAAACATCAACAAACAGGAAATATAGCCCTAGCTTAAGTGGTATCCCTCAAATATTTCATGGAATCAATGATTTAAACTGCATCAGAATTCCTTCAACTATGCATATTATAATCCACCCAAGCTTGCCTTTTGAATTTTAAACATATTATTTCCATAAGTTCGCTATGGGGGGAGGGTATCCAGCCAACATGCTAAAAACCATACTTGTTTTCTCTTAAATTTGCAAAGATAGTAGTGTGGTCTGGCCATTTGTTGTTTATCCCCCTGCTCTCTGTTCACACAACAAAATCCACTAGTTAAAGTGTTGATATTATTCTCTGGGGACCATTTAATTTACATGGTATTAAATAAAGAAAATTGACCAGCATTAACATTGAGATGCAGCTTCAGTATTCTAGGAAGATGAGAAATCATGAAAGTGAAGGAGGGATTTATTTGATCACTTACACACCTCTATGGATTTTGTGATGGTAATTTCACTATTTCTTAATTTTCTTTATGGAATATATGGATTGTGGTAGATATATGTAATCTCAACATACCTCCTTCCCCTTATTATCAATTCTCTTACTTCCTTTTCCATCATCTTGGTTGTTGCATATTCTACCCAACCAGAAGCACATATCTTTCCCATATAAGTGATTTTGCAAGGAAAGACTCTACATTAGAGCAACATTTTAGTCAGCAACCCTCAGAGTATAAATCAGTATAACTACAGATCCATTTTGGCACAAGAAGAATCTCTACTTCCTCTACCCTGGTGCCCAGTTCCCTTAAATGCCCCTAGAACTTAGAAGATAATAACATTCTTTTTGCATTGGTCCAAAGAAATATTGTGTGAATCAACTACTGCTATCAATGGGATAGTAGGCTTTACTGTGCAATCAATCACATGTGTTCAATGTCTAGCATTGGACTGAATGCTGCAGGGATACAAGATAATAATGAGGCATGGTGGCTAATGATTTACTATTTGCATGTATATATGTGTGTATATGCACAAACATACATATATAGATATAATTATATAAATGCCCTTGTTTTTGTGAAGTTGCTACAGCTTTTGTTTCAGAGTAATCCAGAGTTCAAATTCCACTTTTGCCATTAACTAGTCATGATTTTGGTTAAGTCATTTTGCTCTTCTAATCCCTATTTTCCTCATCTTTAAAACTGAGGGACTGCACTAAGTGAGCCCTAAAATCCTTTTCCATCTCTGCCATTATATGTTTCTAACCCATTTTAATTTATTCCTTTTATCTTTTTGCCCTTCTTTGGGAGAGATACTGAACCCCAAAGCATTTCATCTTCTGAAAAGAAGCTTTCATAAACTTGTCTTATGGGCTAAATGGGAATTAATAATACAAAATGCAAAATCAAAAATATGAAATGTGCAAAGCTTTACTTTAGGGATTTTATAGATGGTTTATAAAATAGATGATGCTTCTAAACTAAGCAAATACTTAAATCATTAGCCAGGCAGGTGACACCATCCCTTAAATGACATGCTGTATATATTCACTGAAAATTTTAAAAAGCTTTTTCACCAAATCATTTAGGAAGACAATTAAAATAATCTGAAAAAGACTTCCCAAAAGAAAAAAAGTTTCCTAATGGCTCTTCATAAAATGAACCAAAGCAAACAACACTATTAAGTGATCAACAAACCCAAAGCACCAATAATTTGAATGGCATAAAATGAGGAAAGTTAGAAATGGAGTTGATCTTTAAATTAGATAGTTCACTGTATTTAGCCTGATGCTAAAATACACTGTCTTCATGTCCTTCACTCTTGGCCATGGATCTGGAAGGAATGTTAATGGTCATCTAAGGCCAATTCCCTCCTTTTAATCCATGAAAAACTGAGACCCAATGACTTGTCTAAGGGCACATTCCTAATAAATAACAAAAGTGGAATTTGAACCCAGTTTCTCTGGATTCTTAGATATACCAAGAAACCCCCACTTATAATGGGTTCTCTGTAAGCATTCTATGGGGTGTTTTTTCACTTTTCCACACTTTTCAAAGCCAAATAGAAGAAATAACAATTCATATTTTTTCTTTAAATGTTATTTTTCTTTAAATCGAGCATTTACTGAAATAGCATGGTGGAAAGCATGCTGTATTTGGTGTCAGAAGACCTGTATTAAAATTTTAACTTTGCTAATTGTGTCAATATAACTTTAGGCAAATCACTTAACATTTTTGAATTTTGTTTTTCTTATCTGTAAAGCAAGAGGACTAGACTAAATGACCTGTAAGGTCTCAGCAGCCTTAATGCTATAATCCTATGAAACTACCCTCTCTAAAATTTGAATTTGTCTGACTTTCCATGTGTTGGGCAATGCTAGTTTTTACAAAATGTGCAAATAGAAGAACATATCCTATTCTACAGTGAAGCAGTGTCATTATTACTATTACTTTTGGTAGCAATGATAGCATGAAAAATCATGAAATAGAGGAAGGGAATAAGCATTTATTAATTGCCTACTATATGCCAGACTATACCCCAAACAATTTTTTTTAAAACTACATGTCATTTGATCCTCACAGCAGCTTTGGGAGGTAGGTAATAATATCATTATCCCCATTCTACAGTTAAGGAAATTGAGACAAACAGAAGTGAAGTGACTTGCCTTGGTTCACACAGCTCCTAAGTATCTGAGGCTAGAGTACTGAACTCATCTCCTTCCTAATTACGTCATTGAGAAATTTAGGATGTGCCAAGGAATAATGAACTCTGACATGTGCAGTTTATTGGCATTCAGTCTATCTCAAACAACATAGAAATGCCTGCAGTTATGCCCTCAACTAGGGAAACAAAGTACTTGATGAAGAAATCCCTTATTCAGTATGTCACCTAGATGCATTAACATAGCACTTTATATTATATAGTTTATGTAGTTCAATCAACAAGAATTTTATAAAGCAGCCAACATGTGCCAAGAATTATGCTAGATTCTAGGGAAACAAAGGCAAAAATTAAAGCCTTTTTTTGCTCAATGCTCTATTCTGAGAAATAGATATTCATAAAACAAAAATAATATCTAATAAATATAGATAGTTTTGCTTTGCCTTAAAACAGTGTGTGTTAAGTATTTTGTCAACATAAAGTGTGATTCAAATGCAGGCTATTATTTTCACTGTATAATAGGAGTATGTATATATTAGCATCTATAGAAAACACATTGGCAGACAGTGTTTGCCTGGCAGACATGCTACCTAATGTCAACAAAAGAGTGCATTTGTCAAAGGGAGCAGCAGAAGTCTATTTCCTTCCCAAGTATCTTGAAATTACATTTCTTTTGAAACTTGGTAATTTGCAAAATGTTCTATCTGAATGATTCTTCTACAAAAGAAAAACATTTCAAAGACAAAATGTACCTGATAACATGCCCCAGCTCCCACTGCAATTCGAGGAGAATTAAGTACAACATTACTTAGAATCTTTAAAGTTGATTTGGAGTATGCAGTTGAATAAGTCCCTCTCCTTCCCTCCCTCTAGCTAATGCAATAAGTACCTCTTAAGCTTTAAATATCCATAAAGAAGTTTCATCAATAAGTAGAATTACTGGAATCACTGAAAAGTTTTAAAAGTAGGGCTATCAGCTAATATTTTTGAGTATTAATCTTCCATATTCTGAATGTTTATATCTGGGTTGAGAAGAAATCAGATACTCTGGAAAATAGCATTTTTCATGGTGCTTTCTTTCCTAAGAGTTATAGCTGATGAACTAAGCCAAGACAATCTGAAAGCAGGTCCAAGAATTTCCCTTCAGCACAGTCATTATAATCTAATATAAAAAGGAAGAATGCTCAGACTTCTTCTGACCGTAGAGACAATAGAATCTTAGAGTTGGAAGACACCTCAAAAATAATTTCAGTTCAACTTCTCTCCCAATTCAAGAATCCCTTCCCCAAAGTTTCAACCTCTGATTTGACACTTCCTGTGATGGGGAACTCAGTTCGTTCCATTTATTGATAGTTCTTACTAAAAGAAAATTCTTTCTTATGTTAAGCCAAAATCTGACACTGCAATTTACATCATTGGCCCTAGTTTCTGCTCTCTCTGATCCTGCTTCCACATTATACTCCTTCAGATATGGGAAGGCAGCTCTCATGACCCTCTAAATCTTCTCCAAAGCAAACTACGGATCTGTTCCTTCAACTGATTCTAACATGGTAGCATTTGCAGATCCCCTTCCATCTTGTTGGCCCTTTTATGAATACAATATAATGTGTTAATATCTCTTTCAAAATATGGTACTTGACACATCTTACTGACCAGACTTGCTAAGATGACAAAACAGCAAAATGATAAATGCTGGAGAGGATGTGGGAAAATTGGAACACTAATGCATTGTTTGTGGAACTACAAACTGATTCAGCCATTCTGGAGAGCACTCTGGAACTACGTCCAAGAGGCTATACATACGTGCATACCCTTTGACCCAGCAACACCACTTCTAGGGTTATATCCCAAAGAGATCAGAGAAGTGGGAAGAGGACCTGTATGTACAAAAATATTTATAGCAGCTCTTTTTGTGGTGGCAAAAAATAGGAAAACAACAGGATGCCCATCAATTGGGGAATGGCTGAACAAGTTGTGGTATATGAATGTAATGGAATACTACTGTGCTATAAGAAATGAGGAGCAGACAGACTTCATAATAACCTGGAGAGACTTATACAAATTGATGCTGAGCAAGAGTAGCAGAACCAGGAGAAATTTGTACACAATCACAGACACAACGTATGTGTGACAACTAATTTCATTCAATAGATTGGTCTCCTCTCAGCAATACAAGGGTATAGGATGACTCCAAAAGACTCATGATTGAAGGAGATATCCACATCCAGGGAAGGAGATGTGGAGTCTGCATGCAGATTGAAACAAACTACTTACTGTGTTTCTTTTTCTTGTTTTGTTCTGTTTCTTTTTCCCACTGATCATTCCATCAGTTACAATCCTTCTTTACAACCTGACTAATGATTAATGGGAAGACATTTGTAGATCTATATCTGCGTGCATGCTGCCATGATGGGGGCAAATGGGGGGGGGGAAATCTGAAACTTAAGGGACTGTGGAACTGAATGTTGTAAACTAAAAATAAATGAACCAATTTAATAAAAAATATATGGTACTCGAAACTGATCACATTGCTCCAGATGTGCCATAAACAGAGGCAGTGAATTGTGCACTATGAGGAACTAATAGCTTTTTTGATGTGGACTTTGATTTTATTAATGTAACCCAAGATTACCTTATTTTTTTTCTTTTTCATAAATGCTTGTTTTTTTTTTTTTGGGAGGGCAGTTGGGGTTAAGTGACTTGCCCAAGGTCACACGGCTAGTTTTTTGTGTTAAGTGTCTGAGGCCAGATTTGAACTCAGGTACTCCTGACTCCAGGGCTGGTGCTCTATTCACTGCGCCACCTAGCCGCCCCTTCATAAATGCTTAAAAGAAAAAGATATGTTCTTAACTTACATTGAGCTTTTGGTTAACTATAACTTCCAGGTCTTTTTCACATTTTAATCAGGGTATCCTCAAAATTATACAATACAATTTAATATCTGAAGTCAACTAGTTATCCTAGTTAAATTTCACCTTGGTAATTTCAATCTACTATTCCAACTTATTCATATATTTAAAAAATCCAGATTGTGTCATCTATAGTAATAGTTATTTCCTTCCAGCTTCATGTCATGTGCAATGTTAATGGGCATTTCTTCTGCATATGATTAATTCGGGTTACTTTGATGTTAGTGGTCAGGGATGTGGGCACACTTTTTAATGGTATAGATTGCAATCCATCTGTGTACTCAATCCCAGTTGTTGATAAAAATCTCGGTAGTATACCATCAAGAACATAGCCCTATAGTATCAACAAGATACCAATCTCAGGGTTGATGCTGATCAACATTCTTTGAGTATTATTGGTCATCCAGAAAAAAATCAAATATTTTATCTTCTTGTGCACAAGTCTACAGTTGGGGACTTTATAAAATACCTTGATAAAATGCATTATATTTATACAATTCTTTTGATGTACCAATCTGGTATCTCTAGTGAAAATCCTTTATAAAATACAAATGATATTTAATTTTACATGCCTTGTTCTTAGTAAACCTTTTTTTTTATTCTAATGATTGCTCCTCCTCCCTTACCCCACCCTGAGGGCTCACAAACCATCTCTTAAAGAATTTTGTGGATGGTGTAGATCATCCCTTCCCTCCAATACACACACACACACACACACACACTTTTGAACGTAATAACATTCATCAATTGCCATTCCTCTTGCACATTTTCCATTTTCATTTCTCAAAGGTTTCTCAACAGTAGTTCTTCAATTACATCTGCAGATTCTTTAACCTGAGATAAAATTTGCCTGGTTCTGAAGACTTGACCTTATTTAGACTATCTAGGTGCTTTATCACTATGCTTTCTCCTGTACTAGGTTCATTCCCCTCTTTACCAATTTTGTTCTATACATCCCTGGTTGATGATCATTCTCTTTGATGGTAAAACTAAATAAAATTCTTTCTAACTGCCTTAAGCAGGAGTCAAGTCCCACTTTTGGTTTCCTTCTTGTTATGAATGTTAGTATTTTAAAAGCTCTGCTTTACTTGGCATGTACTTTTTTTCTTTAAAAGCCACAGTTGATGCTAGGTTTTCTACTTCTGGAGGTAGTCTAAAAAGTTGCTAACACTCATCACATTGATCCTTCGGTTAAGTTGGCTCTTTCATTTTTTGTGTATGTTCTGTTAAATTTGGCTCATCAAAGCTCAGACTGTGATGATGTGACTCTGTTCAGTTACAGTTGGTTGTTAGGATTCTTCCTTATTTCCTTTTTGTCTCATTGGAATTTGTGACTATTGTTGGAATTTCACTTTGAGAGTCTCTAATTCCTTTTGCATCATTTTCCCTCTCATAGTACTCTAAGATGGTGTTGTGGATATTGTACCAAATTTAGAGGCAGAAATGCCTTAGATAATTTCTAGCTATGTGACCCTGGACAAGCTATTTAGCCTCTCAGCCTCAATTTCCTCATCTGCACAATGTACATAATAATAGCATCTTCCTCATGGGGTTGTTGTAGGGGTCAAATAAGATAATATAGTAAAATGCTTTGCACACTTTAAAACTATTTTTGTCCATTTTTTTATCTTTGCTTTTTGAAGGGCAACCGGGGTTAAGTGACTTGCCTAAAGTCACATGGCTAGTAAGTGTGTCAAATGTCTGAGGCTGGATTTGAACTCAGGTCCTCTTAATGTCCAGTTGTTTTTTAGTCTTGTATCAATCTTCGTAACATCATTTGAAGTTTTCTTGGTAAAGATACCAGAGTGGATTGGCATTTCCTTCTCCAATTCATTTTTACATATGAGGAAACTGAGGCAAACAGGGTTAAGTGCCTTGCCAAAGAGTCACACTGCTAGTAAGTGTCTAAGGCCAGATTTGAACTCACAAAGATGAGTTTTCCTGACTCTAGGCTTGGCCCTCTAAGCACCGAGCCACCTAGCTGCCTTTCAAGCTCTATAGAAATACTATTATTATTATGCTTATTGTTATGGAATCTCTTGCAATATACTAGTACCTCCTTTTTTTCTTGGTTAGATCATCTCTTCAGTCATCTCCCATACCGTCATGTGGCTCCTGTACAATTAATCATTATAGATGATAGCCTAAACTTTCATTCAGTTAATATAATTCAATTTGAGCATTTCTAGGATTAAGGAAATTCTTCACATTTTGCAATATTATAAATACATTTCATTGGTCATAGAAGCTTAAGGTAAGAGTATGTGCATGGGTCAGAGCAAATGCATCACTGCTGGGAAAATGGTGTAAACCATTTATCAAATTAACAGTGGGCTAATAGTATTGTCTTTCTACATAAAGATACAGTTTTCCCCACATGGAAAATATTACTTATTTGTTACAACAAATCAAATTTGTTTTGGGCCTAAAACCTATGCTCATGAGAGCCACCATATTTGTAGCTCATAGATACACATCAAACCATTTGAGGTGTTTAAATGACATGGATATCTTAATACTTTAGGAGATACATCATATCAAGGCGTTGGATATTCCCTCTAAATATGCAGATCACAATACATTAATATCTTCTCATCTTGGGAGATGCTTATGCATGTCCTCTCTTAAATTTGTCACAATGTGTCCACCCAACTTGCTGGAGGCCTTTCTCATGTTCTGAAGTTAATGGATACCAATGAAACATGAAGGCCATATATCTGTTACATTAGTAGAACTCAGAGAAATAAGGCTCTCCCTATTGCTTACCAAACACAATAATAGTTTTGTAGCTTGACATTTATAAATACAATACACTCAGGTTCTAATCTGCTTTTCCAGTTTCATATATTCCAAACTCTTTCAGGTATTTGATGTTCCTCCCAAACAGAAATACTCTCTGTCCCCCACTCTTATTCAATTCTCTCTTTTCTCTCAACCTTTTTGTAACACTGGTCTTTGAGAATGAAGGACAAACCACCACCTTCTATACTTACGATGAATTCCTCTCTATATCTGTATTTTAAAACCCTCTTTCTTTAAAGCTGAGACCAGGTGCTATCTTCTCAAAGAAGTATTCCTTGATTCCTCTACCTTCCCATCCTTCCCTCTGATTATAAGTGATCTTCTCCCTTCTCAGAGTTTTTACAGTACTTTGGCCCTCCCCATGGTGCTTAGCATATTCTATCTTGTGTTATGGTCCCTAGAATCCTTATCCTATCTTTCCTCTTTCACTGCATGATTATTAAGAAACAGAAACCTGTTTTCAGCCTTGTATACCCAGTACCCAACATTGTGCCTTGTGCCTGCTAAGTGCTTAATAAAATCTGAATTGTTGAATTAATGTGCTACATGTCCAAATCTTGACTAGCTCTACAATCACAGTATTTCTCCACTGAGAAGCATCTCAACACACTGTAGTTCTAGCACACTTAACTTCAGCGTGCGATTTCTTATCAGCTTCAGTTCTGTAAAACTACTGGACAAAGCCATCCATATCCATATTCTACAAATTAATAGATACAGCAAATCTAGTCAGCTGCAAAGTTTAGAAGAGACAAGGTTCTTGTTCTGTGGGTAGTGGGTGAGTCTAATGGACAAGTAAGTCACAGAGACCTATGATACAAACCATTTCATAGAAATCACACCTTCTTTGTAGTCAGAGAATCCGGGTTAGAATTCTAGCCTTGTTGTTTGATAAATTATGGTTGACTGACTGCCATTAACTACCTTTTTGACTTTGGTTAAGTCATTTCATTTCTCTGTGTCTGGGTCTCGTGATATGTAAAATGAACGAGTCTGACTAGATAAACTCTTTTAAGCTCCCTCCCAGCCCTAAACTGATGATTCTATGATCTGTGTGGCATACTTATAGGTACTTTAGCTGAGTCTGCTGATTCATGACCTCAATGAAACATTAAAATAACCACTGACAAGTGGAATGAAGTAGAAAGAATCTAATCTGTAATCAGAGGACCAAAGTTTTCATCTCAGCTTTATCATTCACTGCTTATAAGACCTTGGGTAAGTCATTTGTTTTCTCTGGGTCTCTGTTTTGTTGTTGTAAATGAAGGCATTCAAAGAGATGATTTCTAAGGTCCCAATTAGCTAAAAAATTATGAACTCTGCAGAGTGGGTTTATCACACTTTGGTACATATCTTATTCTCTATGGTCAACCATAGTATTTTAGTATTCTGCTAATCCTAGCTCCAATTACAATAAAAATAATTACTTTCACTTTCTAAGTGAAGAAGAGAAACTATTTACTTGATGTATATGACCTTCCACTTTAAATCATCTTTTCAACAGACTATTCATTGCTGACACAATGGAAAATAATCCTATCTAATGGTTTTGATAACATAAACCATGTGGGTTAAATTTTCCATCCTTTGTTTCAAAGGACTTGTTTATGCAAGAAAGTGAGATATGACAAAGGTTGTGCCATTTGTTAAAAAATGTTTGACAATAATTGTCTGGGCTTGAAGCATTTCTCTATAAAAATTAAGCTTGTAAACGTATCCTGAAAACTTCTGTTTTAAAAGCTCCTTTCTTATGAGCATATGATAAACGAATGCTCTGAAATTAAAAAAAAAAAAGAAATTGATCCTGTTTAGACTCTTTGGGGAAGCTAGCTGACAACTGATTTTCCCCAGAGATTAGTTTATTGTATTTGGCCTGTAGAGATAAGGTAGTGAAGTGACTAAGACAGCAGATGGGAAAAAAAAAATCCTTTCGAGTAGTTAAAGTGCCATTGGCAGCAGACTTTATGATCTGGTATAACATCAGGAAAAAATAAAGCCACCAGACAGATGTCTCCAGAGAGCACAAAACATAAATTCCAATGCTTACTACACCACAGAGTAGCTCTTCAAGGGAAACAGATAAACAGTTCCCTTTGGGATTGGCACTTAATGGGCTTTGTTGTCTTCCTATAGGAAGCTGAATGCCAGCATCACACTATTTTGGATGCAATGAGAGATTCCGTAGATTGCGGAACGTTGAAAAACAAACAGTCTAGGGACATAAGGCAATGGATATTTAAATAAGACAGTTTCCTTTCCCTTAACATAAAATGTCCACAATCAGCTTTAAAACCAGTCTTGCTCCTGGTCTTCTAGACCCCCCAAATGAGTCAGTATTAAGGGAAGTTAACCTCTCTTGGTATACAGAAGAGTCTGTCTTCTTTTGCTACTGACACACACAATACACCTATATGTACCTATATAGACATGTACACATATATACATATAGAAATATTGGAACTAGAACTTGATGAGACTTGGAAAACTGAATTACATAGGGAGGGGAAACTTAAAACAAAGGGAAAAGTTCAATAATGTTATTTCTTATCTTGAGGTTTTCATGGTTTAACACAAAGATGACTTTTTAAAGTCATTGAAATTACACACACATATTTATATGTAAAACATCAAATGTAGTATGTATATGTGTGTATGTGTGTGTGTGTGTGTGTGTGTGTGTGTGTGTGCATGAATGCAGGTACTAGATAGGTTTGAAGTTGGAATGTTGGAGTTGGAGTTAGGAAGACCTAAGTTCAAATCCTGTCTCATATACCTAATAGCTGTGTGATCTTGGGCAAATTACTTAACCTCTCTCAGCTTCAGTTTTTCCATCTGTAAAATGAGATAAAAATAGCACCTAATCCAGAGAGTAGTTGGGAGGATCAAATGAAATAATGTATGTGAGATATTTTGTAAACCTTAAAGCATTATTATTGTAACATATATATGGCGATATTTTATTATTATATATGATAAATATATTATGTAAGTATATAATAAATATTATATGTTATATATTTATATATAAATATTAATACACCAGTTCATTTTGATTTAAAATATTTGTATGCATATAGATAAAGCCACAACTGAGAAAAGTATATACATTTAAATATAGATTGTTTATATAACGTTAAAGGGGAAATAGAAATTTTTTATTGCTTTTAAAATGATGAGGGGCACAAGAGATTATGGTAGGTTTGTATCTGACGAGGAAGGATTCCTAGAAATAAGTAGAGGTGAACATGAAAGGTAGAAGTGACGTCATAGAAGAGTAAAGAATGCTTAGTAGGGAAGGGCTAGCCAAATTCTCTCATCCTATTATTCATGGATGATCTAAGCTATACTTAGGATGATGTTAGGATATGTTGTAGAGTTAGATGTGACATTAAAGACAAACTATTCCAACCCCCTCCCTCATTTTCAGATGAAATGGGACCCATGAATGACTAATCAAATGTTGCAAATGTAGTAAGAGGCAAAGCCATGATTTAATACCAGGTCCTCTGGTGCCAGGTCCAGAGCTCCCTCCAAAATACCATGCTGGCTCATTTTGTTTTGTATCATTTCTCATCCTTCTATCTGCATATAAGACTAAGCCTCACTTTCCTTATCTGTAAAATGAGGGGATTAAATTAGCTGAGCTTATAAATCCCTTCCAGCTCTAAAATTTTTAGATTTTTCTAAGCCACAACCATTCTAGGAATATTTGAGTCTCATTTTATTGTAAGATTCTGTCCTTAAGAAGGAATAATAGGGAATCAAAGTTAGGCATGGTATTCCCAAGGTCATTCAGTGAGAGAGCTAGATGCTGGAACAGTTCTTCTGACACTCAGACAGCCATTGTACTGCAGATGAATACTAGTGATCTTAAAGTGACCCAACTGTAACTTTGAATTACACTAAAGAAGGGGTGGAGAATCTGTGACCTTAAGGCCACATGTGGCCTTCTAGGTCCTTAAATGCTGCCTTTTGACTGAATCCAAATTTTACAGAATAAATCCTTTTATTTTTACTAATATATTTTGTTCATATTTTCTATTTCTATTTTATTTTAAAAATGAACATATTTAAAATACCAAAGAATAAAATAAATTCCAAGAAAATAATCCTCCCAGATTGACTGGCACAATTAGAACATTAGTAAACCATAAGGGCTAAATTGACAGCTGCTAGAGTCATTATCTAGTTCTAACTTCCCCCGCCTGACTGGCACCACTACTGCACAAGACTGGTTGGCAAGAGTTTATGGGGGTCGAGTAAGCCAGTCTGTTATCAGCTTTTGACAACAGTGCACTGTGTTTCTGTTTGAAATGGAATTTGTGAATAGTTGCACAATTTGACAGTATTTTTTAATTCTGTCTGCTTAACAGTCCATAATGTCAAAGAAGACCAAGAGAATGCTGAAGAAAACAGATTTTTTTAAATGAGGACTGGGAATTGCAATATTATCTTGTTAAGAGAAAATGATTTGCTTGCTTTGTGACACGGCAATATCAACATCAAAGAAATTCAATGCTCATCAGCATTATAACACTCATAAGAACCACAAATATTTTAAATTAGAGGGAGAGATGCAAAAAATATGAAAAGCAAAAGTAAAGACAATTCTTTCAAGCAGCAATAAGATCTAGAAATAATGCAACTGAAACAACTTATAAAGTAGCTTATGTACTCAGGGAAAAAAGGGAAGCCATTCAGTGATGCAGAAATTGTGAAAGAATACATTGTCGAGGTTGTAGGGTGCTTAGACCCCTATAACATTTCAAAGTACAAATCACTGCCTCTTTCAAGAAGAACCATAACTTATCAGAGGCATGAATTAGCCTTCAACTTAAGAAAATAACTTCGTGTGATACTTCAAAAGGAAAATAAGTATTATTCAATTGCTTTGGATGAATCAACTTATACTACTGACTCCGTGCAGGTTTTATACTACATTCAGGTAATAGAAGATTTTCATTGCTGAGAAGAGATTTTTGCTTTGGGCACTCTTACGAACAGAACACAGGGAATAGATATCTTCAACAACTTTCAGGATAAATGTTGGGAAGTTGGACTGAATTTGGTAAATTTAGTGAGATGGTGCACTTTCCATGACATGAAAGTATGAAGGGTTTATTGCGCAGATAAAAAACTTGACAGATCTAGATGCTTTCATTTCTTCTCATTGTATCTTACATCAGCAAAATCCCTGTGTTAAAGCTACTATTTTAAGCCACATTTGACAACAAGTTATGAGTATTGTTAACTATATTAATATAAATGCAACATGACATTGTCAGTTTCATAATATGCTAAAGTTGAATGATGAGGTATTCAGTGCGGATTTGTCATGTCATTCTAAAGTGTGTTGGCTATCACAGTTAGCCAAAATTTTATCTTTGTGAGAAAGATAGTTAAATTTTATGAAGAATGGAATTAGCAATGTGAATTATTGAAAGATTTCTATAGGAACGCTTCATTTCTGTGTGATACGTCAAATCAAAACAATTTGAATATTTCTTTGCAAGGTAAAACTAAGTCTATGCATGATTTATGGGGGAAAAAATCCAAGCATTTAAAAAAAGCTATCATTTTTCAAAACATTTCTTCAAAAGGAAATTTCAGATGAATATTTTTCCCAGTTACCAAAGGTCACTGATGAGTAAAATGATATATGCAAATCATCTGAAGAATACATAGCTGTTATAGACCTAGTAATTGGAGAATACAATGAAAGGTTCACTAACCTTGGGAATCATGACATCGCATTCAAGTTAGCATTTCAGCCTCGCCTAATTGATATCACCAAGGCACCTAAAGAACTACAGATGGAATTGATTGAGCTCTCAGTAGCTGACATTTCAAAGTCATTGTTTGATACTAAGGAAGATCTAATTGAAATATGGAAAAATGCAGTAGAATACCCATGCCTCTGACAACATGCCCGGAAAATACTTTCTTGCTTTTCAACCACTTATTGCTGCAAATCTACATTCTCCTACCTAATCCAAATCAAGATACCCTTAAGGTCACAAATGACCAATACTCATTTAGAGGATCAACTGAAACTGTAGACCTTCATACTGCAATCAGATGTTCAAGTGCTTTCCAACAAAAAGAAGACACAACAAAGTTATTAAAAGGTTAGTTAACTTTAAAATTAACAAATAGTTTTAATTTTTTGAAATTATTAAATACACAGTAGTTAGATTTTTACAAAATAATTTACATTTTTCAGTATACCTAATTGAAGTTTCTTGAATGTAGCCTTATTTGATTGCAGCTAAATATTAATGCAACCTTCTAACATGAAAAGGTTCCCCACCCTTGCACTAAAGTGTGGACAGAGAGGAGTTGAACAGATTGGTAGTTGGAGTACAGGTTGGAAAAAAAAGAGACACAGAGATTATGTCTATATGGACACAACTCTTGTCAAATATGATGCCTAGGCTACCATTTCTTTTGACAAATTCTTCTCCGATTCTAGGAACCAAGAATCTTAGAACCATGGGCTCACGTGCTATTATTCAAGGTCAATTCAATTTCAAGCAACTCACCACAGTGCAAAGTGCTCATAAAATCTGGACTAACAAAACAAAATAAAGCAACAAACAAACAACAACAAACAAACCAAAAAAACTTTAGACCAGACTGGTAATTTCATTGATATAGGCAATTCCCCATGAAGAAAGTCCCTGTACTAATGCAAAATCAACACTTATTCTACAATTTAGGAGCACTGAGAAGTTAAATGACTTCTCCAAGGGGTCACAGCGGGTATGTCTCGAAGGCAGTCTCCCTGACTCTATGGTTGACTTTCTAACTGTTTTTGTCATGTTGTCTCTCATTTAACTATGCACAAATTGGATTCACTCTCCTGTTTTCCCAAGTGTTTCTTCAATCTTCTGACATGAATAAGGCAAAGAAACCCATGATTATTTCTTAATTCCTGACATGAGAGGGTTCTAGGCAATGTTTTTTTTGTGGCAAGTACAGGGATTGTGCTTTTGAAGTTCAATAGTGCCAGCCACATGAGTATCAGCTTGAGTCAGTCATTTGAATGTCATTCATGTTATCTGCAAGTTCACTCATAAAAGGCTTTCACTGTGTGATTTGAAAAAGGGGAGTGCAGCATTAGCTCTTACGTGGCCCTCTGTGGCACAGGGATCTCAAAAGGTGTAATATCCTTTCAGAATTCAGAGTCATGTTCAAGATAATTCTAATATAGGTTTTGACCGTGAGAAAAACTTCTCTATATAGCATAGTTTTTTGTGTCTGTAAGTATCAAAAGATTCAAAAGACAAATAGAGGCAGCAAAGTGATGTTTCATAATTTGAATCTCTTTGGCAGGCTTGACTAAGCCTCTGAATGATTCATTGCTGTTAAGTGATTGACAGAATGGAAGGTAAATCAGTTTTCCTTTTCATTATTTCCACTGGGCCATTAGTACCAAAGAGAATTGGTTCTAGTCGATCAGAACAGTATTTGATCTTTGTCTTCTGTGTTTAACACTGGCAGGCTGAAAAGTATAGTGGAAAGGAAAGAGATAGGAAATTAAGGACATGCCATTATCTGTAACAGGTGTCAGGTGGCTTTTACATCAGGCTAAAACTTCAAGTGCTAAAAACTTTTTCTGAGCATCTTTCGTTTGCTATGATGCTTCAGGTAGCATAAAGAACTTTTATGCTGTCATTTCAAAATGATATTCAATAGTCATTCAGTTTTTTGCGGAATTTCTTGTAGACCTGTGCATAAGAGGAAAAAAACCATTAGTTATCTTAATGCATTTTCAATTGAAAGTAAGATATTTTTCTTGTGCTTCTTAGAATAAATTTTAAAAATTCAATACTTTTCACACATGGAGTTTATAAAAATGTTGCTTGCCTTCATTTTAAAATTTGAATTTCCTTTCACCTCAGTATCTAAATTTTAATTTTATAGACATTAATTTCCTTGTATGATGTACTGGAAAGTCTAGAGATCTGCTTTCAAGTTTAGGTTCAGTGTGACTTTGGACAAATAATTCTATTTCTTTGGGCCTCAGTTTCCTCATATATAAAATTAGCAGGCTGAAATTTGCATTACTTGCTTCAAAAGATCATTGTAGGGAAGGTCTTTATAAACTGAAAAAATACTATGTAAGTCTGAGATATTATTATGTTAAAACAATATCTACTCCTTTATCAACTTGATGTATTTTCATATTTGTTGGAAAAAATAGAATTATGACCTACAAACTCAGTAACCAGGGTCTTCATGTCTGGAATTAATGGAGATATAGTCGGTTGCAGATAAAGATACTTAGTTTATTCTATAAGTGGTAGGCATTGCTATATCCACGAAAGCATGTATACTGCATGTATATATAATATATAAATGCACAAGTGATCATGTGATTTCATTAACATGGAGAACTTCAGATATAGGAACTCCCTCCATCAACTTAGATTAAGCCATCCATTATAAAGTCTAGAATTCTGCCGGACACCCTGTTGTACTAACAAAATATTCACAGCACCAACAGTGACTGTAATTATGCCAGCATAGTTCTCAATCACAAAAAATAACAGACTCTCCATAGAGAAGACAAAAGCAAAATATTTATTCAGACACCAGAAAACCAAATCCCAACGCCAGGAAACGGAATCGATCATAGCAACATAGAAGTTAATATACCATAAGACAGCATGAAACCACACCATCCTTTTGCCGTCCTACACTCACAAGCAGAGCTGTCTCTCTGGGTGCGTCCTTTCTCTCCTACCTCCTAACTCAGTGGTTCTCAACCTTCCTAATGCTGTGACCCTTTAATACTCATATGTGGGCATATCTGCATGTGGGCAGACCCGCCTGGAGACAGATAGAGGAACGGTGTCTTGGTTCCTAAGACCATGGGAAATGTGTTTTCTGATGGTCTTAGGTGACCCCTGTGAAAGGGTCTTTTGACCCCCAAAGGGGTCACAACCCACAGGTTGAGAACCGCTTATCTAACTGGTCTGACTCTCAGTTTCCTGTGGGCTCTGCTCCACCTTTCAGCAAGCTCCTCCCACCACAGACTCCATGTAATCACATTCAGCCTATTAGGGGGCAGGGAAGTTCTTCAAATCAGGGAAGGTCTTCAAATTCCCTTAGGCTTATTAGTAGGGGCAGGGAAGATCTTCAAATTTTCATTACTATTACACACTAGGGTTAGTGACCTGCTGAGGTTACATAGCTGTTAAGTGTCAGAGGTAGGACCAGAATCCACTTCATTTTGTTTCCAGGCCCAGCCCTCTATTCAATTGCCCATGCTACCTCTTATGAATAGATTATTTTTTTGTGGATGTTTATGTGTAATGGTAATTTGAAGATCTTACCTGACCCTTAATAAGCCTATGGGAATTTGAAGACCTTCCCTGCTTTGAAAATAAACTCTGCCCGGAATGGAGTCACATGGAGCCTGTAGTGGGAGGAGTTTGCTGCAGGGTGGAGCAGTGCCCACAGGAAGAGGGGAGTCAGAGTGAGATAGACTGGGAGGAGGAGGGGACATGTCCCAGGTGAAGTGGGTGCCCAAAGAGGGTTAGGGCTGCCTGAGACCCCAAAATTCCAACATGCCGGGTCCTGCCGAAAGAATTCCACTTAAGTCTTCTCAGCCAAAGAAAAAGTAAAGTTTATTGAAAGATATGGGATAGACTCTTACAGAGCAAGTCTTTGCTAAGCTGTCCTATGGTGCTATCACAAAGATGGAAGGAAGATGGGGTCTTATATACAGAGGAATCTAGGGGAGTTTCAGAGGAGGAGCCTGGGGAGGGTCTTCAGGAGGAGTTAATGAGTACTCCAGTATTCCAGGACTTCAGGTGGAGTTAATGAGGTCAATGCAAGATATCTTGATAGGCTCCAGGGTGGGAAGCAGGTGGACAATGGAGAGCCAGGCTAGTAACAGGTTTGGGTCCAGCCACAATGAAATACTTATGGCCTCTGCAAATGCCTCCTGAAGATTCAATCAGACCTCAAGAGGTTTCCCAGAGTATGCACCTCAAAGATTTAAGTAGAGCTCAAAAGTCGGGGGGGGGGGTCCCAGAGCCTGCACCTCATCACCAGGGAGTCAGTCAGGCTTGTGAGTAAATGTTGGTTTGTGGGAAGGCTAAAGGATGGTGCGGCTTTCTGTGCTGTTAAGGTTTATTAACTTCTCTGCTACTATGATGGAATTAGCTTTCTGGTTTTGGGATTTGGTTTTCTGGTGTCTAAAAAAGGGTGCTGTGAATATTGCATTGGAGCCATATTAAGTCATAGTATATGCATATATGTTTACATATGTATACACACATATATGAACACACAATACCTACATATACACACATATACATCTTACTTTGTGATTTCATTAGCATAGGGAATTTCCATGATAGAAATACTTCAGTGATTTAGCTAGGTAATTCTCTATAACTTGTAGTTAGAGAGTTGTGTTAGGTGTGAATAGGTTAAGTGAATTGGCCATGGTCCCATGGCTATTACCATGTGTATCAGCCAGGACTGAACTTCATGATTCCAAAGCCAGACACGTCACTATGTCACATTAGTTCTCAATCCAAAATATATACACACATGCATTTATATAAACATGTATGTGTCTACACACTTACATACACATATACATAAATTTTTCTCACTAGGATAATTCTATTTCAGTATGACTTATTAGATTTAATGCTTTTAAATGACAAGTGGAATATATAGTCTCCTTGCCACAATAGTCTATTTCTGTGCTAAGATCTGAAAAGGAAGCATTTCAGAAGGTATTTTTTTCGCCTAAAGGATTGCTCCCAAATTTCTGGAGGTTTTCAGAGGTAGTGGGCACAAGCAGATGGTCACAGAAATCCTTCAAAGATATCTTGAGAGGCATCACTGATCTTGGCACCACCGAAAGTCTCACAGACACCCTTTCCTTTGCCAGTAACACTACTGGAAAATGCCATACCACAGAAAAGGCCTGATGGAAAATCATTACGGAGAATAATCTTGATAGATTGGATACTTCAGTGTCTCCTAATGTTCCATCACCTCAACTAGCTAATTCAGTCTTGCTTCAAAGAAACAGAATCTAGAGAAAAAGCCATGGAAGTATTTCATCTGCCGTCTGTGGGGAAAGCTGCTAGTCTTGCCACATGAAGTAATTATAATGGCTCATATTTATATAGCAACCTGAGATTTCCTTACAGTAACCCTGGGAGTTAGATAAAGCACATAGCCTAATCCTCACTGCACAAAAGAGAAAACTAAGGCTCAGATAAGCTAAATGGTTTGCCCAAGGCTCCCCAGGTAGTAAGTAAATGGTGGAACTTGGTAATGAGATTTACCTGTATAATTGAATTATGCAGACAAGAATCACTTTTACATTTACCAAGATTAAAATAAAAAGCCAAGAAGGGAAGATTCAGTAATATTATTTCATATTTTGAAGTTTTTGGAATTTAACAAAAAGATGGCTTAAAAGCTATTTTGGGATTAAGTAAGATTGATTCAGAATAAACTGGCCTCTCTGTTCCAGTGTTTTATTCTTGTTTACTAAAGAACAGAACCAGCCGTGGGCAAAACTGTTAAATAAGTAAAATTTATCTCCAATATTCTCTCTCCTCATCCCAATTCCCCATGCTTTTGATACTTTCTTTCCTGTTATTTAATTCCTTTCTGTTGTCCATTGCCTTTCCTTCTGTGTCTGCCCTACTCAGTTATGGGCTTTTCTCACTTTTCTCATCCTTCCCCTCAATATTTACTTGTCTGTCATGTGTTTTCTTTCCTGATTTTTGGTTCTGAAAATGATAAAGGGGGTGAAGTCATTGTTAATAGGTGCTAGAGGTTTTAAGGGGTAACCTTTTTAGTTCAAATATTTGCCTTTTAACCAGGGTCTTCTGGAGATGTAGTGCCTTAAGTGAAGAAGAAAATCCCAGGCCTCATAGAAGACTGGTAGAGGTGATATTTTTCATCAGGCAGGTCCTTTGTGTCTCAAAATCAATATACTTGAAGGAATACAGAGCATTATTCATTCATCATGTCATCTTTTCTTCTTTTTTTCATCATATAAGAAAGCCTGAGATTGTCTATCACCTTCTGGAAATTCAATATGGTTTAATTGATGATAAGTAATAAGGTCTATTCATTATCATTTCTCTTTATTTTCATTGAACTTCCTTCCTAATTTTTTGCATTTCTGCCAATGGTGCCTCATATTTTTCTAGTTCTCCAGACTTTAAAACTTAATTATATTTGACTTTTTCTTGTCTTTCATTCTTCCCTTCCCTACCACCAACCAGTCCACACCCAGTCTAGTCATCCAACCCATTCCTTCTTTCTTTGAAATGTTTTTTCTTTTATTTATCTCTTCTTCATATCTACTGTCACTGCTTTAGCTCAGACTCTTAAGATTTCAAGCCTCGATGACCTCCTAAATGAACTCTGATCCTAGGGTCTCCTTGTTTTAATCCATCATGCACTCTATTGACAGAATAATCTTCATTTGAAGACATCATTTTCATTATGTCTCATAAGGGCATTGTTGCTATTAAGTCCAAATTTCTTAGTCCAAATTCCCCAAGTTCAAACCCTGTCAAATCCAAACTACTCCTACTGGTATCTGATGTTTTCAATAGTTTAGCACAGGGGCAGCTAGGTGGCACAGTGGATAGCGCACCAGCCCTGGAGGCAGGAGGACTTGAATTCAAACCTGACCTCAGGAACTTACTAGCTGTGTGACCCTGGGCAAGTCACTTAACCCTAGGTGCTTCCAAAAACAAAAGTTTTGTTCAGTATTTCCCAGTATGAATCCTTTGCTCCAGGTACCCAACTGGCCCCACAATTGTCATTTTGGTCTTGGCTCATAATAATAATGATGAGGATGATGGTAGGTGCTATTTTTATACATATTATATAGATGAAGAAAATGAAGAAGGGACTTGCCCAGCATCATAAAACCAATAATATGTGAGGTAATATTTAATTCCAAGTCCTACTCATAATCACTTCACTTTTCTCTGATTTGTTTCTTTTTTGTATCTAATCCTACTTCCTTTTTGTTTAAGTCAGTCCTAAGCATTCTTCAAAGTTCAGCCCAGGTCCTACTTCCTTCATAAGCTTTCATTCAATATCTTAGCTCACACAGATAGCTTCCTTCTCCAAATCTATGGCAATTATGTTAAGTGCTACACAAGTTAGCACTTCACCATCCTCATCTTTACCACCACCACCACTACCACCATCAACATCGAGTTTTATATTGGACTTGTGATTTTACTGGCATAGGGAACTTCTAGTAAAGAAATCATTTGTTAAGAAGACTGGCATCTACTCTATAACTTAGAATCTTGGATCGTTGCTTAGGGTACCAGGACATTAAGTGAGTTGTCTAGGGTCATACATCAAATATGTAATAAAAATAACGATGATGATGATGATAAGAAATACAATTATAATGCTTTAAAGTTTGCAAAACATATCTCACAGGATGTTTATTCTCACAACAACTCTGGCAGGTAGATATTATTTCAGCTTTGCAGATGAGGAAACTGAGGTAGATGGTGCTTAAGTGACTTGCCCAGGGTCATGTAGCTAGTAAGTGTATGAGGTCAGATTTGAACTCAAGTGTTCCTGACTTCCTGTAAGATTTGAAGATTTTATTGATGCTCTTTTAAAAACCTCACTGTCCTTTTTCAATTGATCATCCTCCACAATAGAACCATCCCTTGTAATAAATCCAGTTAAAAAAACCCAATACATTGGCCGCAGCTGACAATATATACCCATTTCTCACCTTCTTCTCTACTAAGACAGGGAAATGGTTATGGCTTTAATTAGAGTTCTGAAATTTTTTAATGTTATTTTCCTTCACATTTTAAGATTTATTTCTTGAGCTGTTTCCCCAATCATTTCATGTGTATTGGGTTTTTCAAGCAAACAAGAATATAGACTCCTTGGAATTGACCAGTTTCTTTTGAATTCTCTCTATGTGACTTTCCTAATATGGTGCCGAGTAGATGGTGAATGCTCAGTAAATATTTGTTGAAATATATGGGTTATTGTTTATAAATACTTCTTATTCATGGGTGTACCTCAAAAATCACAATACTCATTTTCATCTGGAAACAGGGATTATAGCATTGAACATGATCATGATGATAGAATTGATAAGAAATCTGACTATAAAAATACAAAGAGAGGCTTTGAAAACTTCACTGAACCAAGGTGGCAAGACAAGAAATGTTTGGTTTTTTTTTTCATCCCCTAAGGAGACTTATGGGAAAAAAACCCCAAACAAACTAGAACCTGAGATTAATACGAAGCATTCTTAAATCCATGATCCTCTACTTCCTGTGTTGATAGGGAGAGTGACACTAGGCTTTATAAGTGCTAACCCCTTTACCACACCCTTCTTCACACCTGGCATTGTGTCATTATCATTATCTTGTTTTAGTATATGGTTACACTGTGTTAACAGAGGGAGAGAGGGCGCCTATTTGTGTGTGTGTGTGTGTGTACATGTTTTCCTTTGAAATGAAATGAGAAGGAAGAAAGGGATTAATTCATAAACAGAACCAAAAGATGAAAGATCCTGGCCCTGTGAACATTTCCCAGCCATCTTATATTTTCTGAGTTCTAGTAAGTCAGACCACTAAGACTTGGACAATCTGTCTTGCTCCTCCTCCAGCCCAAGAAAAACAAGATTAGTTTTTAAGGCCAAGTTGAAATGGTTCCATTTCACGTCAGCTGTTCACTGCTTCTGCCAGAGAGCTATTCCAGGTACTGACATGGGTTTTTAACTCTTGAGGGAAATGCTTCAGGGTCATAATCTGATATGTATAATGGGGGTAAGGGGAAGAGAACAAGCATTTATTAAACACCTCTTATGTACTCAGTGCATTGTATTTGAGCTTCATAACAACCCTGTGGGGAAGTGTCATTATTATCGCCTTCTATAGTTGAGGAAACTGAGGCAGACAGGATAAACAACTTGTTCAGGATCATGTGGCTAAGAAGTATCTGGGAAATATAGTAAGAAGTATTTGAATTCAGGTTTTTCTGACTCCGGGGCTGTTGTTCTATCCACTGTGCCACTTAGCTGCCCCTGAACTTCCAAACTGTTGAAGATATCTGATAACAGTACAAATAGTTTGGACTTGCCCCAAAAGGAAGTGGGACTTGAAGATTTTATTGTTGTGCTTAAAAAACCTCATTGTCATTTTTCAGTTAACCTTCCTCTTCTCAAGAATAATTTGTTGCAACAAAGTGCACTTGAATAAAACAAACCATTCATTACAATGTATGCCTTATACTGTACCTACAGGATACCACTTGTCTAACTGCGGGAGAGGTTTTGTTCTGTACCATGTATATAATCTGGCAAAATCATCCCATTTGTCATTCTATTCAAAGTGAAGAAATAGTATTTTTATCAGGAGGCCCTCAATTGAGCCTAGCAGAGGAAAGACTTTTCTTTGAATGGTTTCTCTGCTCTGATGTACATCTCTTTGAGAAGTATCACGAAGTTTGGAATTACTTTCTAAACAACAGGTTTCTTGAAAATAAAAAATAAATAAATTCATTTGTAATAGAAATTTTTTTCAGAAATGTGTCTAAATTAATTATTGATAATCTCTCAAATAAAGCTCATCAATCTGTTTGGTCTTTTGATAATTGCTTACAACACATGTAGCTTTAAATATATAGCTGGTTTAAAACATTCTTAGGGTGGCAAAGTGGAAAAATCACTGGATTCAGAGCTAAGAAGTGGATTCTAGGCCAGACTTGTCACCAACTAGTTGTGTGGTTTTGGATAAGTCATTTAACCTTCTCTCAATTTCTTCATCAACAGGTAAAACTACATGGTCTCTAGGGTACCTTCTAGCATTCTTTAATTCTATTTAATTTATAATGTACCTATGTCATTCTCAAAAACAAGTTATAAATGTCCTATGTACAGAACCTTAACATTTATTAGTGTTTTTTTAAATTTGTAAATCACATCCTACAAAGTCCACCATGATCCATCATTAAAGGATCTTGGGTTCTCACCTGTAGAGCACAAAATCTGAAAGCTTCTACCACAATGGAAAGACTTTCTAGTATAGCCTTAGCATTAAACTATACATACTTTCCAGGGATCAATCTATTTAATCACAGAGAAATTCATAATTAGTAGCTAAGTGCTTGGTGATGAATTCTTTGATCATAGCACAATTGGCAAAAGGGGTGATTTTCATGAAATGGGGGCAAGAAAAAAACTGGTGAACAGCCCATGTTCTCAGCTGGTACCAATATGATGCCAAGAGACTTAAGGAAAGCCCCCTCACCCCCCAGTGTTTGAATGTACTCTCTCTATAGGATTTATGATAGGATATAGAATAGAGTCACAGAGGATGAGAAGGGAGATGGGTTGCAATTTGTGTTAATAGATGGAGTACCTGCCTTAATAGGGTCAGAGATCCATTGAGGTATTGAAATATCTAAGCAAAATGTGCCATTTGAACTCAATTTAATTTTATGTTTGGCTACAATTCTTAGGAGTTCTAATTCTTGATCATTATTTACACCAATTTTGCTAATCAGTACCTTTCTCAGCTTCTCAGGAAATGCAAAAAATCTTTAGATGGTGAGTGAATAGATTGCTAGACCTTGAGTCAGGAAGATTTGAGTTCAAATACTCACTCAGATACTAGCTGTGTGACCTTGGACAAATCACTTAACTTTTGCTTGTCTCAGTTTCTTCATCTATAAAATGGGGAAAATAATAGCACATACCTTTGTTGTTGTTGTTAGGATGAAATGAGATAACATTTGTAAAATGCTTACTACAGTACTCTGCAGATAAAGGGCATATGTACATATAGATACATACATATATACATACATATGTGTGTGTATACACACACACATATAATATGAAATGGGGGTAATGTTTGTAAAGTTGTATATAACATTTAGTTAGCTTTTCTGATAGATATGAGTCCTTAATAAGTCCATCCTTCCTCCCTTCCTCTCCTTCCTTCCTTCCTCTCCTTCCTTCCTCTCCTTTCCTTCCTTCCTTCCTTCCTTCCTTCCTTCCTTCC
>CM053593.1:237801419-237817444 GCA_028646575.1 Pseudocheirus occidentalis | reverse complement strand
ATTCATTATTAAAGAACATAAAGGTTTCTTCATGTAAACTAGGAAATATGAAAACAACAACAATAACAAGACAGTTATGTGAGCAGTCAAGTACCATGAAATATCTATAAAGATAGATGGACATTCTTCAGTATAAACTTGGCCGCTTGATTCACGAAGTTTGTTCACATTCAACAGTCCCTACATTAGATTTGACTTCAAGTATCACAAGCATACAAACTATTAATAGCTGTAGAAACCAACGAGGCATTGTCCAGTAAATGAAGCCACGACATTACAGGTCAGCGAATCACAAAACAAAAATGAGTAGCTCAGCTTAGATTGAAAATCCACAACTATCAGTCAGCATATAATGTTCCTGGCTTACTAGTGTTAAATATAGAAAAGGAAAAAAATAGGTTATTTAAGTTGCACACAGCTATCAAGAGGTATAACATACATAAAAAGATCTCGATGTAAATTAATTATTGAGCAATTGGTATTATTGCTATTGTTCTTCCATAAAAAATGAACTCTTAAAAACCTTTTTTTTTCTTAGGCAGGGCAGTTGGGGTTAAGTGACTTGTCCAAGGTAAGTAAGTCTAGTAAGTGTTAAGTGTCTGAGGCCAGATTTGAACTCCCTGACTCCAGGGAGGTGCTCTATTCACTATGTTCTATTCACTATTCACAGTTGCCCCTTAAGGACCTTTTAATAAAATATACACAATATTTAAAATCAATTCTTGTATGCCACATAGAAATTACATTAGTTTTGCCTGTCATTGTTCTCATTGCGGATGAAGGTGCCTAGTTTATCATGGACAGATGAAGAGGAAGATACAATATGAAAGACTGTATACATTCTCAAGGGAGCTTGCATTGTTTTATTTCAACTATAATGAGACTTGCTGTTACTATTGATTTACTCTCCAATGGATTTAACACATTCTTACTACAATCAAAACATAATTATATAGGTCACATGCAGGAATAAAATGAGTAATAAAGATAACAATATGTGTTTCAGAAATCACACTTTTAAATATATGTACCAGGGCACAAATACAATTAACTGAAAATAGGAAAGTTAATTGAGTAAATCCTCTGTTGGTTTAAAGATTAGAAAGTGTTCTCTCTCTCTCTCTCTCTCTCTCTCTCTCTCTCTCTCCCTTTCTCTCTCTCTCTCTCTTTCTCTGTCTCTGCCTCTGTCTCTCTCACAAAATATAGTTATGAAAATGAATAGGAGAAAAATTAGGTGCTTTTTAAAATGAAACATTAATTGTTTTCCCTTTTCCCCCCCAGTGGACTACATCTCCATGGGAACTCTATGTTTTGAAATTATAGCATATCCCAATTGACAAGGAATATATTTAAAGAAATATCTTTAAAATAAAACCTGTGATTTAATAGTTATACTTCCAGATGAAGATAAATTGTCTTTCTTACGAATCTTTCTACAATCTAGAATAGAATTTATTTGCTATAGTATTTAGTAAGAATGCATATTTTAAATGTAAAAAGAAGATGTATTTAATTCTAGGAAGATGCAGATTTGCTCTGGGAAAGCAAAGAGAAAACTATTTCTAAACCATATAGGACTGGGTCCAGTATTATTTAACATTGCCTTGGGTAAGGGTCTTACAAATGACAAACCTATTCTTGATTATGTCAACAAGGTTTGTTTTCTCCATAGGTCTTACATATGTTGGGAATAGATGGATGGAGAAAGTGACAATAAGTCCATCTAGTGGACAGTTAACCTTCAAAGGATTTATATAATAAAGGACTTATTTTCATGTGAGAAAAACAGTAACTTCACATCCATCTATTTTCTTCCAGCAAATCCAATGTTTCCCACTGGGCCAGCATTCATGATGCCTATCCATTTATAGCTTAATAAAATAATTCCATCAGGAAAATACAGAAATATTTATTTTTCTACACAAAACATTTTATTGAAATTCTAGAGCTTTTGCTGTTGTTCTCTAGATACTATCAGACCTATGTCCATAAATCCAGTGCCAATTTTCAAATACAGAAAGAAAAAAAGAAGAAATCTCACACTGGATCATAGAATTAGCTGTGTAGCAGTTGGTTGTTGGTATTTTCTTCTATTTTGGAATTCATGTTTCTGAAGGAATATGAAGTATGGTTTAAAATTGGGTAATTTTCTGAAGTAATTTTCCAGAAGGGATGACACCTTGATCTGTTCATTACAAAGTAAATAGTTAAGGGCCCCTTCTTTTCATATCCAATATCAGGTAATGAAAATTTCAATACTCTTTGGCCTGCATTTAACATCAAGAGAATACAAGGAAGACTAAGCACATTGAAGTCAACTTGTCTCTTTTACAGAGAGTTCCTGGATTTTGATGTAGATGAGATTTTAAAACATGGAGGGGTTGTGAACCTGTAGCAGTAAGAGAATTTGAAGATCTTCTCTGTCCCTTAATAGGCCTAGGGAATTTGAAGATCTTCTTTGTCCCTTAATGGGCCCCACTTGGAGTCCAACAAGAGATACTTGCTTAGGGGAGGCTTGTTTTTCAGGAAGGTACATATCTTTTGCTACTTTGTAACAGACTTTGTAGTTTAGGCACAAGGTCCAGAAGTTTGTGATATTCTCTGACCCCGGAGAAGTGAGATTTTGCTTAGGGGCTCACTTTGGGAAGAGCTGTGCGATTTGGTCAGGTGAGACTCTGGATGGCCATTGAGTCCCCCAGCTTTGAAAACCCAGATGTTGGTGCTTCTCTTTCTGCTAACACTGCATGTATGTACTGGTCAGACAGCTAGTAGCCCTGTTTGTTGGTCTGTTAACTGTGCTATTTTCTCTGCTTATAATTTCTGTTTGTATTTTCTGAAGTTCAGGGTGCTGACTTTTCCCCCTGATCTAAGTGAATGAGATACATACATACACATGTATATGTTTGATTAAAGTAAGATTATTAACTCCTTTTGAGTTGCTTTCCTTTAGAAAAGCAGATCAAAGAACCTGTGCTAGCAGCCCATGCTGGGTATGCCAAGGTGCTTGCTGATAGAGAACCATAGGCATTTATTCCTCCTAGTGCAGGTAGGTTGTTCTAATCATATGAGCTGCCTAATGTATCTCAGCTGTGCTTTCAAAGCCTTAATAAGAGTTATGCTCTAAAACCACTTTACTCAAGATGTCCAAATATCACTTGAAGAAAAAAATGGGTTTCTTTGCAAGGGAAGTTCAAGATATTTAACTTGTGCTGGAATCTTCCAAAATAATATACTTTCAAGCATTCTGCTTCCCCTCTGGCCTGGAACTGGCATGTTTTCAAAACACAGCAGTCAGCAAAATTTCTTAGCAGCCCACAGTTCTTCGGTATTATCTTCGTGTCTCTTAGTGCTAGACAATGAAAGCTCCTAGTGAAAGTTTAGTTGAAAAAACACACCAATACCTCCCACACTTCAGTGTTGGGATGTCATTTCTGTAATTAGGTGTGTATTGCTCTTTGAACAGCCTAGCTCCTGAAGTTTATTAATAAACTTTTATTCATCATCAACACCGCCACCTCCTTTCCCCAGCTTTCTGTGACAGAACTACCATGTTGCATTTAAAAAGTTCTAGTAACAATGAGAAAGCTTAACCGGTTAGCTGCCCCATTCAAATATATTGAACATGGAAATGACTATGGGATGGTTATTCACCTTGTTCTCTCAACTTCAAGTTGTAGAATAGTGAGAAACTGATATTTTCGGCTGCTTTAAGGCACTTGGCTACAAGGACGGAGGATGGACACTTTAAAGATACATACATGGATAACTAGGCGGCACAGTGGATAGAGTACTGGGCCCGGAGTCAGGAATTCTCATCTCCCTGAGTTCAAATCTAGTCTCAGACACTTGCGAGATGTATGACCCTGGGTAAATCACTTAATAATCCTGTTTGCCTCAGTTCCTCATCTGTAAAATGAGCTAGAGAAGTAAATGGCAAACCACTCCAGTACTTTTGCCAAGAAAACCTCAAATGGGGACATGAAGTCAGACATAATGGAAATGACTGACAACACCACTTGGGTACAAGCACCTTCCTAGCCCCAGGTACCAGGACTTTCTAAACATAAACTAATACAGTAGAGGAATGGGCTGCTGGAAGAAGAAATAGGCACAACAGAGATGGATAGGCCAACACAGAAGGCCGCAACCAGTAAGAAAATGTCTCTTTTGAGTTGAAGACCTTGAATGGACTAGGAATCTGAGCCTGGCATATGATTGTGCTGCAAATGACAGTCAGTGATGTAAAGCTCCCAATACTGCTGGATGCTCAGTTTCACTAACACAGACAAGAGTCAGTGTAGCAACTAAACTTAAAAATAGTAAGGACCCACATACAGAATATATAGGCTTATAAACATGCTTCCTAACAAAATCAGAAAAACTTGGCTCTAGATTAAGAAATGAGTTGCTTAGTATCTGCAAGGTCAATGATCTGTAAAAAGAATTTAACTTTATTGTACAAATATATAAGCTAGCAAGGATCAGGTGCATGGGGAAGATACAGGTTGGCCCATAGTAAGATTCCTAATCAGTTTAGCTATTTTAGATTTTAGGATCACAGGATTTGGAGCCAAATAGTATTTTAGAGGTCACTCTAACTGAACCCCTTCCTTTTAGAAAATGAGGAAACTGAGACCTGTCACACAGCTGGCAAGTAACAACAGAGCTGATCTTTGACCTCAGGTTTATCTTGACCTGGAGAGCCTAGTTCTTTTCTGTTAGACCACCTGTATTGCCTGCTGAGCAAAACCTTTTCTTTCTTTTATTGTTAATCTTGTACTTCTGTGATCATTGCATTTCAATGTATTTATTGATGTTTTTATGTATTTCATAACAGGGCTCAAAAGAGAGATTATTAAACTCTTTTACTTAGAACTAAACCTGATTTGGAATATAGATTTTGAGAAAGTAAAATCTTATGGCATTGTTTTGTTTGTAAATTAAAATTAAAATTAAAAAAATTATTAAAATCTAGCCCAAAATGCTGTGGAGAAAGAATAAAATCCATATTTTTGTACATATTCCCATACTACTGGTGTCATTGTGGTCTAAAGGGAAGTACAACCAGACTTCTGTTGTCAGGTGTCAGTAACAAGGAAGATGCCGACCAAAAATACTAACAGCTTGATTGTGATAGATATTTTGGTGTTGCTGAGTCATTTCAATCATGTCCAACTCTTTGTGACCCCCATTTAGGGTTTTCTTGGCAAAGATGCTGGAGTGGTTTGTTATTTCCTTCTCCAGTTCATTTTACAGATGAGGAAACTGAGGCAGACAGGGTTAAGTGATTTGTCCAAGATCACATAGTTACTAAGGGTCTGAGGTCAGATTTGAACTTGTCTTCCTAACTCCAAGTCCAAAAGATCTATCCACTGTGCCATCTAGCTGTCCTGTAGTAGAAAATCTTAAGGGACATGATTACATTTCTTTTTTTCCCAGAGAATTTATTATCCTTTACTTTTCTTTTTAGGGCTTATGATCCTAAAGTTATTTGGAAGCCTGATAGACCAATGTCAAATGCTTATGACCAAGTCATCGCCCATTACATATTCTAGAGTATTCTGTGACATCACTACTGGGAGTTTTGGTGTTGAGATCTTCCTAATCTACCTCTTTAGACTGCTCACATCATGCAATTACAGCTGCATGGTGTTCCAGGCAGGCCAAAACTCTGAATTTGGTGCAGAGGGGGTGACCAGAAAAGAAACTGCCTGAGGAATTTAAGCAGTCCACAAGCTGTCAACATGAGTTATCCACCCGTAAAAGATACCTTTTATGGGGAAATCCAGAAGGTGGTCATGTTATCTTGATTACACTACATGAAGAACATCTGGGAATTGTTTGTGTGAGGCTATTGGCTAGACACTATGTCTGGTGGCCAAACATTGGTTCTAACATTGAAAAGCCTGTAAAGGAGGGAAGAGGAGACCAGGCACCATCACATAACTCTCCAGAAACGTCTATTCTTCCATTGGAAATACACAAGAAGATATGGGTGAAATGCTTATTATTGGAGGATTATTTCAGGACAATAACTTATTAGTTGATGCCAATTCCCTTTTAAATTAGATTAAGTTGGATAATTTTCTCAGAGAGAACTGATGCATTTTCTTTTTTCAATGTCATGAGTCTCAGTTTGGAAGGTAGAAAATACTTAAAAATTGCTATTCTGGGAATGAATGATAAGGACAAAAAGAGGAATGACTCCCTTTAGACCTCTTCAGGCCACAAGGGCACTGGGCACAGAATCCGGAAGACTTGGGTTTAAATCCCGTCTTAGATACTTACTAGTTTTGTGATACCAGGCAAGATTTTAAAACTCTACATGCTTCATTTTCTTCATCTATAAAATGATAGATTGTATTTGATGACTTCTAAGGTTTCTCCTATTTCTAAATCTATAATCCTTCAACTATTTCATTTTTGTTTGGGCTTACTCTGGAGTGGACTAATTTTTGGAGTACAACAGGCGTTTGATGTAGTTTATCAATATTTTGGACACTGACCACTGAATAAGTTAAATTAAATTCAACAAACAAGTATAAAGAATATATTCAAAACACCAATAAGGTAAGATACAAAGATAAAACATTAATCTTTGTCCCCAAGGTCCTTCTGGACAATAGGAGAGATAACAAATTCCCAATAACTGTAATACAAAATAAACTATGATAAATGCCTAGGAGAGGAACAAAGCACTGTTGGAATTCAGATAAAGGAGAGGTTGCTTCTTAATGGGGGCATCAAGGAAGGCTTCATTGAGGTTCATCCAAGCCAAACTTTGAGGTTCAGGAAGGATTTTAGCAGCAGAGAATGAGATAAAGCAAATGCTGAATCATAAAGAAAGTTCCATTTTTCCCCTCCATTTCTAGAATATTTGGGGGAAGATAATGACTTTAGGCTATATGATAGAGCAAAATAATGCTTGATTTTGATTTTTGAAATGTATATCTTGAAATGCTTTATCACTATTATGAGATAGAATACATATATGTGAGTAAAAGGAACAGAGTAATTGTTGGCAGATTACTGGCATACAAACTCTTTAAAAATATATCTCAGATGAAGATATGGAAGATTTGTGTATCATATTAATAGATGACATAAATCTGAGATGGATGGCTAGTACATGGGATAATATTGTTAGGATCCAGAAAAATCTCAACATATTGGAATTAGAAGAAATTGAATGGGCATATATGTAAAGTTCTGCATTTGAGTTAAAAAAACATAATACAAACACAAGATGAAAAAGGGAAGGGACTAAACATTTATTAAGCACCTTCTATGTGCCAAGCACTGTGCTGTGTTTTAAAATGTCTCATTTAATCTTAATTAAGATGGAGATGTGTCTAGACAATGATTCTTAGTCAAGTGATCTTGTGATTTCTTAAGTAGACTGAAAACAAATATAAGTGAATGTTGTGACATAGCAGCCAAAACACACAGTATTATGATGTATTAATGTAGGCATAATATCCAGAATGAAAGTAGTTTTCCTATATTCTGTCATTATTTGACCACATCTAGAAAACAGTATTGAGTTTTGAGCAATACATTTTAGAAAGCATTTTTGACAAATTCAAGTTTATCTAAAGATAGGTGACAAGGAAGATGAAGGTGACTGGACACCATGACACAGAAGAATCAGTAGAAGAACTGGAAATGTTTAATCTAGAGACAATAAGAGAGAGGAAGGGAATAAGCATTTATTGAGAACCTACTAAATTCCAGACATTGTGCTCAGCACTTTTTAACAAATATTATTTCATTTAATCCTCACAACAATTCTGGGAGGTAGGCGCTATTTTTATTTCCATTTTACAGTTGAAGAAACTGAGGCCAACAGTTTAAGTGACTTGCTCAGGGTCACATGGTCAGTAAATATCTGAGGCTGGATTTGTAGGTGTTTATAAATAATAATAATATAATAATAATAATGACAGCATTTATATGGCACTTTAAGATTTGGAAAGCGCTTTGAATATATTATACGATTTAAGCTGAAAAAAAAATCCTCCTCCAGAATTCCCAAAGTATATAGTACAACAACCAGATATTTCTTTCTTTTCTATTAAAGGTACAAAAGTTCCCACTAAGAAGAGATAGAATAGATTAAAATAGTTAGCTTTTAGTCCTGAGTCTTAGTAAAACTAAAACCAATTAAAAATTCATTTAAAAGGGGGAAAGATCAAATAAGTAGAAGTGCACTCCAATAAAATAACCTAGTCATTCATTTTCTTATTTAATAAAATGCCTCAATTCTATGTTTAGTGCTGAGTTTAATGGAGTGCAAGCTGAACACTACAGAAGGCCCTTAGATGTTTAATTCATGCTGCATTTTCATGTTTATTCATCTAATTTAAATTTAAATTTTACAATTATACAATACTATACAATACTAGGAACATACATACAGGCTCACTCTTGACTGTGAGTGACTATGCTAACACAAAATAAAGAAATGAAAAATTACAGAACAATGGTCTGTTAAATAACCTTAACTAAAGTTTATATCTATCCAAGGGCTCCGGTTACGGCCAAATTTCCATGATGCTACTGACTTAAGAGCCTTTGAAGGACTCTGCCAGAAGACTTTTCCTATCTGGTAAAAAGAAAACAAAAGCGGATCTTTTCCACGAGTTAAGGACAAATCCCAAGTTAACTCAATCCAGATACAAAGATAACAGCTCACAAGATGAATCAGCTCTCCAAGCACACAGCCACACCAAGCAGCAGTTTTGTATCAGCTTTCCTTCGGAGCTTTGTCCTTCACTTAAAAGCCTCATGTAGTTGTAGTAAACAGATGTCAGACACAATTTTATTACACAAATGGAGACAGCCATCAAAACCAACTTTTGGTACTAAGTTATTTGAGGGAAATGTGCCTTTTTTTTTTTTTTAAAGAAATGTCACTTTGTCGGTACAAAGTTTTCAACTCAGATCCTTGCCAACTGCTGACTGAAAGAAAACTCTCACCAATGAGTAGGTTTACCTCAGAAAAGGTTTTCAAATAAGAAAAGAAATGGCTTACTCAGTTGGACAGAAAATTTAGCAATAATAAAAAAAATCTCAAAAATCTTTAAAGGATGCAAGGAATGTGCTAAGTGAATTCCTGGCCACCAAAGCCCAACTTAGTGTTGTTTAATAACCTTGCTTTAAATGGATAAACTGGAGAATGCTGACTTTGGTTATCTTAAGTGGTTACTGTTATTGATCTGCTTATCTTTTCCTGTCAGCATTATTGTATTACTTCATTTTATTCATTATCCAGCTATCTACCTTATTCTTGCTCTTTTCCCCCCCTTTCTTGGTCTTTCTCATTTTTTTCTCCCTCTGCCTCTTCTCCTCAGTCATTACAATAATAATAATAATAGCTAACTTTTATAACAATTGTTACTCTTTTGGCCAGAAACTGTGAAGGTCTTCTCCCAAATTGATTCCTTTTTTTTTTGGATTAGGTGAAAGAAGCCATTCTCTCCCTTATTTCTTTTCCTAGTCCAGTAGTTCTCAACCTGTGGGTTATTTTCAATTTGTAACAATGAAAATACATCCTGCATATCAAATATTTACATTATGATTCATAACAGTAGCAAAATTATAGTTATGAAGTAGCAATGAAAATAATTTTATGGTTCAGGGTCACCACAACATGAAGACCTGTATTAAGGGTTATGGCATTAGGAAGGTTGAGAACCACTGCCCTAGGCTTAATGACTGAATGACACGTTGCCTCAGTCAAACTGAGACCTGTTAAAGGCCTTAGCTTAAGAAGGTCAATGCCTCCCGCTGCATCTGGGGCCATCTCCTGGCATCCTGATCTATAACTTGCCACTGGACCCAGATGGCTTTGGAGGAGATAGTGAAGCTGGTGACTTTGCACAGTCCTACCTCACTTAAATCCATTTCACTTGTATGTCATGGCATCACCTCCCTGATGTCATGGTCCTCTTCAAGAATGAAAGGCAAACAACAACAACAGTAACAGCTTTTTTTTTTTTATAGCACTTTAAGGTTTATAAAGTGCTTTACCCATATTATCTCATTTCATCCTCACAACATCCCTGTGAGGCAGGTGCTATTTTTATAGATGAGGAAAATAAGGCCAGGAGTAGCTCAGTGAGTTGTCCAGAATCATAAAAAGTGTCCGAGGCAGGATTTGAACTCAGAGCTTCCTGACTTTAAGTTCAATACCCTATCCACTACCCCAATTAAACATACCTGAGAGTCCCTTGGAGGTCAAGGAGGTCAAATCAGTCAATACATAAATTAGTTCAGACATTGAAGCTGAAGCTTAAATACTTTAGCTATATTATGAGAAGATGGGACTAATTGGGAAAGGCCCTGATAATGGGATGGCAGTGGATGGGATGGAAAGATAGCATCATGGAAACAATGAGAATGAACTTGGATAGACTTCAACAGATAGTGGGGGATAGAAGAGTCTGCTGTGCCATTATGGTCCATGGGGTCTTGAAGAGTTGGACATGACTGAATGACTGAACAATAAAAAAAAATTAAACATATCAGTAAGAAACAGACAGGATTAAATTCCTTTTAATGATGTGTTTATTGATCCTAATTTTGTGGTTGTGAGTATTTAACCAGAAATTATGCATTTATTTTAGTGATCCTTTCTTTTGTTTGTTTGCTTTTTGGAGGGGGAAAGACAGGGCAATTGGGGTTAAGTGACTTGCCCAAGGTCACACAGCTAGTAACTGTTAAGTGTCTGAGGGCAGATTTGAACTCAGGTCCTCCTGACTCCAGGGCTGGTGTTCTATTCACTGCGCCACCTCATCACCCCTAGTGATTCTTTCCAATGTCACAGATCAATGTATATGGATAAAATAGTAGAAGGTAAATATGAGTAAAACATATCTAAGTTTTATCTTATTTGAAGGTTCATGAACAAAAATTTTTTAAGATTATCAAAGAGTGTGAACAGTGAAATAGGAACTTCACATATGCTGATTCCATTAAATTGAATAAACATTCATTAAATGTCCACCCTGTGAAAGGTACCATGCTAGCTGCTGTATCTACAAGGACAAAAATAACAATTCCTGCCCTCTGGGACTTGAACTACACTATGGACATTTTCATCACTTCGCTCTCTTTGCTCTTTGGTGGATTTGGTGATGTTGTACTGTCTACTTGCACCCTTCTCCCATCACTCCAGTGGCTCCCTAATTACCTCCAAGATCATACATAAAATCTTTTATTTGACATTAAAAAACCATCAGAGTTGGCTTATTGTTTCTCCATCCATATCCTTATTTAGTGTCTTTTCATCAGCTGCTCTTTCCCCCCAATCCTCCATGCTTGGGGTCGTACTCCCTCCCCTCTTCCCTTTGCCTCCTAGCTTCCCTGGCTTCCTTCCTAGTTCTGATTCTACCTTCTGTGGGCAGCCTTTCCCACTGGGATTACTTTCTATTTAAAAAACATTATTTATTTGTTTTTAACATTCATTTAAAAAAACTTGAATTCTGAATTTTCTTCCTCCCCCACACACTGAGAAGGCAAGAAATATCCATGTGAAATCATGCAGAACATATTTCTATATTAGCCACGTTGTGATTATCTTCCATTAACCCTGTATATATCTTGTAAGCACAGTCATTTGCCTATTGTCTCCTCCCATTAGAATGTGTGTTCTTTGAGAGCAGACACTATCAATATTTTTCCTTTCTTTGTGTCCCTGACACAATGTCTGCCATAGTAAGAGTTTAATAAATGCTTATTGACTGATTGACTATGGAAGAACTATACCTCAGTGCACAGAAAATTGCAAACATAAAACGGAGAGTTGAGAGCATGGGAGATATAGGATCTAATGTGCTAGGAAAATTGGAAGAGGGAAGGAGCAACTATGGATATCAGGGAATATTTTCTGTAGGAAAAAGCTCATGAGAAGAGCCTTGAAGAAAGAAAAAGAGGCAATGGATAAAGAGAGATTCCAGATGAGCTTCAGAGAAGGAATGAGGTTATCCTTTCTACATTGTGAGGGTTAGGGATGTGGTTCCCCTGCAATCTGGAAAATCCGTGTAAAATTTTTTGGCCCTCCCTTTGTACCAGAGAGGAAGTCTGAATGATTATGGCATTAAAAGATAAAATGTTGGGGGTGGCTAGGTGGCTCAGTGAATAGGACACCAGCCCTGGAGTTAGGAAGACCTGAATTCAGATCTGGCCTCAGATACTTAAATATCACTTACTAGCTGTGTGATCTTGGGCAAGTCACTTAACTCCAACTGCCCTGCCTTCCTCCTTCAAAAGTAAAAAGAAAAAAAGTGATATTATACAATGCTATACATATATTTTGTGCATTTCTGAGTTTCTTATTTTTTTCTGTGTCATCTGCTAGTGTGAGGGGCGGGGGAGGGGCGCCTCGCTGAGTTTAGCTGTATTAATTGTGTAAAATGGTGTTAGGTAATTGAGGAAAGTTAGATTGGGTAGGTTTTGCCTTTTAAGGGAATGTTGTGGATGCTGCTATGTGATTGGGCTAGGGAAGTTAGCAGGGAGGGGCTTAGAGTTTATAAGCGCTTGCTTGGTGTGGGATGGGTGTTCCGGGATGTGATCGCGACCGAATAAACACCACCTCTTTTCACCTCGGGTGCTCTGTCTGGTTATTCCTCCTTGGAGGCCGGTGACGACCGAAGACTTACCATGGGAAAGGGTAAGTGAGAGGGCAGGGTTTTAATCAAGCACGCGTCTCCCCTTACGGCCCCCTGCATGCTAGCCTTTGTGTATCATCTGCAGCTTCTGCAAAACTCCCCCCAAATTCCCATTTAATTTTTTAATGCCAACTCGCAATATATTGAAACCACAATGAGGAAAGTCATGATATGGAAGGGATAACTGTAATTGATGAATGTAGTTCCAAAAGGAGATACAACCACAGGATCTTACCATGGCTCCAGTATCATCCAATCCAATCTCTTCATTTTTTTAACTTCAAATTTTATTTTTCCTTATTATGAACATGAACATTTCAACAAAAAACAGAAAAAAAGAACTGTATATGAAAAGGTGAATCTCTATTATGTACATCTTGCTTTCTAAAAAGCATATGAAAACTTAACGGGATAGTACCAACAATGACTTGGTTGTCTGAAGTGATTGAAAGGAAGTGATTCCCCTTCCGAATTTCCTTCTATTCTGTTCTGTGTATTTTTAAATGTTTCATTGACACTCTTTCTTTTCTTCTTTTTTTCTGGGGGGTGGGGAGAGGAATCACTATCATTACCCATCCACTTGGCTCCCTAAATAAGTATAGTCAAGTAAAACAATTTTCCACATTGCCTGAAAATGGATGCCTCAATTCTATCTTTACACTCCATCACTTCTCTGACAGGAGATGGGCAGCAATGTTTCATCATCAGGCAACATCTTCATGTTACAGGTAAGAAAACTCAAGCCAACAGAGATGTAGTGATTGACCCAAAGCGCCACCAGTCATCACCAGAGGGCCTTGGCAAAGATGGCCTCCTCATACTCTGAGACTAGAGTAAATAAGGGGCTAATGTCTGAATTTCAAGAGTGATTTTGAGTTGCAGAATAAGGGAGATGAAGGAGCTCAGAGGTCATCTGCTATGCAAGTGGGGATTTGTGCTCAGACCTTGAGAAGAGAGGAGGTTAGGATCAATCAAGGAAGAATAAAATGATTTCTAAGGCAGCAGTGAGGTTCCAGTTAAAATTGCATAATATAGCTGTCAGTGATTGTGAGAGTCCCTAGACTATTTTTATGAACAAAGATGACTAGGTTTTGTTAGGGAGTGGCAGAAAGCATGAAACAGAATAATCTGTGACATCTCCTTTGCTTTTTTCCAACTTTCATATATGTTCACACTACACCAACATCTTCCATTTCTACATTTTAAAAGCTACTTATAGTTCTAAAGGACAGAAGTAAAACATGGCCATGGGAGCTGCAGGAAGGGTAATAAATACTAAGCGCACTCAGGGTTGAGTAGAGGGGGAAGGGCTTGACAAAGTTTGATGCTATTATGATCTGCAGGGTTACAGGCAGGAGATGAGAATGAAAGTAAGGATGAGAAGTGAACAATGGGAAACAGATTTTCTGATTTTTTTTCATATGACATACTTTCTGCATATACTCTTTAATTGTGGGAATTATATGTACAGCATATGACAGACCTGTACCATAAAAAAAAAACTCATGGAAAACCAAACTGAAAGTTTTTGATAATGTGGTCAATAATGCTTTTCAGAGATGACCAAGAAAGTATCATTTCCCCTGTCCTTTCAGAATAGCTGTGCCAAATGTAATAGTTAAATACAGGAAGAAAGTTCTGATTTATAGCTGGCAAAAACCAGGTCAGACTGATCTCTGGAATAATGCCCACTAATTAGATTGCTTCTACAAACAAATGCATCTTAATTGGATAAAGAAGATGTCAGTAAAAGCTCCTCTCCTTTATATGCCAACTTGCTTCAACATACCAATATCTGTTTACTAGAAATCAGTCTGTAAAAAATTTTGGGACACTATGCAAATTATAGTATAGAAAGTAAACTCTTTGAGGGGAGGCACTAATTCACTCAGTCTTTGTATTTTCAGCACCTAGCATAGTACTGTTAACAACAACAACAATAGTGGACATTTAGTTAGTACTTTAAGGTTTGCAATGAGCTTTTCATAGATTATATCACTTCATCCTCACAACAACTCTGTGAGGTAGACCCAATTATTATTCCCATTTTACATATGAGAAGACTGAGGCAGACTGGGTCAAACGACTTGCCCACGTTCATAGCTACTAAGTGTCCGAGGTAGGCTTTAGAGTCTTCCTGACTCCAAGTTCAATACCATTTCTTTTGTATCAAGCAACTACCAACCCAGAACATAGTAGGTACTTAAAAATGCTTGATACATTGTGAAATAATTAAAAAACAGACTCTATGGAGGGCGGAGCCAAGATGGCGGCGTAGAAGCAGCAAGATCCCGCAGCTCCCACACCACCACCCTAAACACCCATAAAATTATGAGCCCAGACAAAGTCTAGAACTCTCAGACTCACACAAAAATAAAGAAAACACATCTCTTGCTGAAGGCAGCTCAGCAACAGGGGCTCAGCTTGGGTGGCCAGGAGAGGAGGCTGGCCCAGCCTGAAGCTGACACCGCGGCCAGGCCCAGGGCGGTGGGAAGGAGCTGCACTGCCGTACTGCAGCCAGTCGTCAGAGGAGAGGATCTAGAGCCTCCAGCACCTCCACATCTGCCAAGATGTGAGGTTTGGGGACGGGAGAGGGGCAGCTCCCACCAGAGCAGAGACTGGCCCAGCCCAAAACCGCAGCAGCGGCCAGGCTAGGCCCCAGGGCAGCCAGGAGGAGCTGAGTCTCCCAAGCCCCAGCTTGAGTCTACTTCAGAGAAGATCTAAAGCACCTGCCTGAGGGGATCTTAAAGGCCTGCAAACCAGGGTCAGAGACAGTTAGTGAAAGTGAAACTTTGAAAATTAATTTGGGGGAAGAAAAGCAGTTTGGCCAATCTGCCCCTGGGGCAAGGAAGCAGTGGGGGAAGGGAACTGCTGGAAATGGCAGTGGCCCCCACCAGGCTGCATCAGAGCCCCTGGTCTGCAGACTCCGCAGGGGGCCTGAATCGATTGATCAGGGCCAAGTGCTCTTGTTGAGCGATCTGGATCCGGATTGTGGTCTTGGGTGGTGGTCCTGGGGTGTACTTTCAGCAAGCCAAAGCTGGGGGGACTTGCAACACCCCCCAATACCTCTGGCAGCTGGGAAAACCCCAGCAATTTGGAACAGAGCTTTCCCCCCTGGAAGCAGAGTTTCACAGAGCTAAAAAAACCCAACCAATTAATTGACTGGCCAACATGAGGAAAAGGAAGCAAAATAAGAACAGCAATAAAACTCTAGAATCCTTTTTTTGTGGACAAAAAGGATCAAATCATGGAATGGGAGGAAGACAGCCCAGAACTCAGAACTCCCACACCAAATGCTTCCAAGACAATTGAATAATGCCTAGAAGCTATACATCAACTGAAAAGGACTTTGAA
>CM053593.1:237753812-237800919 GCA_028646575.1 Pseudocheirus occidentalis | reverse complement strand
GAGGACAGGGTCTGGGGAAGGGATGCTGGAAGCACACACTTCAGTAAAGGGACAGAGACCGGATAGAGAACAGAGCAAGGGGGGGGTAGGGATAGGAAGGAGAGACAGATGATCACTGTCACAATATGTCCACTATGAAGATGTCCTGTATAATCACACATCCACAGCCTGTATTGAATTGATTGTCCTTCTAGTGGGAGTGGGTGACAAGGGAGGAATTGAAAGCATCTAGAATTTAAAGTTCTGCAATACCTGCAACTAGGAATTAAGATATACAGGGGCTGGGATAGGGAGACCCTCCCTGCCCTTCCAGAAAGTAAGAGAGCAGAGCAGGGGAGGGGCTTTACAGTGGGATTGCTGTTTTAGGGTTGGGGCAGGGGCAAGACGGGGAGAAAATTTGTAATTCAAAAATGTAGTGAAAATGAATGATGTAAACAAGAAAACAAATAAAAAAGTATTAAAGAAAAAAACAGACTCTATGTTCCTTTATAGCAAAGAGCTAGAGAGATAGGAAGGCAATCCTGGATGGAAGTCTGACTTTGGAATCAGACTTGGGTTCAAATCTTTTCTCTTGGAGACTGTTAAAAGGTGAGTTACCAGTCTGCAAAATGGAAGAGTATTTCATGCCAGAAATTCTTCATACTTACAAAATTACACTCCTCCTCCCTACCCCGACTCCCTACCCTACTCTTTAATTAAAAAAAAAGTTTTCTGTTGGGGAGAGATGAAAAGACATTTTAACATTTTAACTATATGCAAATTCTAATGCAAACTATGTTCACCAACTTGAGGGGGCCAAAGTGTTAATGGCAGTATCAGTTTTAGTGGCAGTAAGGGAAGAGATATGACTGCAGACAACTGCAAGTAGAATCTGAAGGGGAATTTGAAAGACTCTAGGGATAAGGGTGAGGTTGAAGATGGTATCGTTGAATTCAATTCAGCCTGTTAAAACACTACCAGGAAGGAAAGAGTTAAAGTTACAGCAAAGGGAAAAGGGAATTTCAAAGGATGCCAAACCCTGTAACTTAGTTCCAGTTCACACCATGTTCACTCAGTTCAGGCTCAAAAACAATTTGTGAACCTGAACTAAGTTTAGAATTTGATACTGAAACCTGAAGCGACATCATTTGTCCTTGTTTTTGAGTTTTTATTAAGGTGGAATTCCTTTCAAAATTCTGAGTACATCTTGAGAAACTTACACTATATGGGGCAATTTACCTAAAAGAGATTTTTAGAATACAATGGTCTAGAGGGGGAGAAGGGCTGAATGTGAAAGTACTTGAAAAAATGTAAAAGCGCTCTACAAATATGAACTATTCTATATTTAGCACTGTGCCATGGCTACAAGAGGGTTGGTCTAATGAAAGAGCTTGATGGATGGCTATGTTAATGATGACACATCTAAATAACATACAGGCTAAAAAAAATAGAAAAAATGTTGGCATAAGTGAAAAAGTGCCATGTGTACTTGATTCCTTTTTGTGTTTGTTTACATACAACACATATATGTATATATATGTATGTATGTGTATATATATGTATTGTGTATGTATGTATGTATGTGCCGATTGAGTAACTGAAGTTGTGATTTGTTTCTTTCAACCACTTCTACTTAAGCAATAGTTCAGCACCCCTCCCCTTTATTTCCCATTCTACCACTTGACTTCTCATCTCCACCTTGGCAAAATTACAGGGCCATATTTTCACATGGACAGATTGTCCCTAAGTAATTACTTAAGCATGTTAGACACAAATATTTCCCCTTCATATCTGTCCTATGTTAAACAAGTCAGGATGACTCATTTCAAAGATGACCCTTACTTCATTAGTGAAATATGAGCCTTATTTCCATACTATGATTCTAAGCCTTCTCACAATGGTGTGATTTGGAAAAAATAAGTTCTCAATGTATTTCACCCCTTCCTTTCTATTCCAGGAATCATGTCAGCTATACCACTTTGTGTGCTAAGACTTAATTTTACAGGGTCCCTCTGGTCTCCTCTGTTGAGTAAAGTCAGAGGTGGCGGCATGTCCAAGGCTGGTTCTAAGAACTTTAAATGACCTAGGCTGGGGATGAGAGAAGGGACACGATGAATGATCTTTATGATGAGAGGAGCCAGAAACATGGGTTTGATTCTTTAGGGTCAAGATCAGTAGCTGGAAGCATGGGTTGAGCTGGGAATCAGAGGGAGAAAAAAGGTTGTAAAAAGTCTGTAACAGTAGTCAGTAACAAGACCAAACAGAATGAAGAGAGTAAGAAAAAAAAGTAGTCAGAAGATCCAGCTAAAGGGTTTGGCAGTGAGAGTTTTTGACTTCTGCAATGAGTTTCCAATATTTGCTCTACTCAGTTTCCTAGAAGCCTGGGGCTGGATATAGAAGGCTAGCCCAGACTTCCAGCTTATTCTAAGCTAGCTACAATTGCATTCTGGATATAAATGTAGAAAGATCTGTTTGGGAATGATGTGCAAAGAGAGCGTAAGGCAGTGATACTGGACATGCCTGGATACTGGATTCAGACCTGTGCCAATTATCAGAGACAGAGGCACTTAAATTCTTTTTTGTTGTTCAGTCATTTTAGTCACATCTGATCCTTTCTGACCTCATTTGGGGCTTTCTTGGCAAAGATACTGGAGTGGTTTGCCAGTTCATCCTCCAGTAGATCCATTTTGTCAGGTAATCTGAGGTTAAGTGAATTGCCCAGGGTCGCACACCTAGGAAGTATCTGAGGTTTGACTTGAACTCAGGTCTTTCTGACTCTACTGAACCAAGAGTTGTTTCACTTAAGTCCTTGGAGTTAGATATTGAAATGGAGACTTACTCCTCTTTCCCTATTTGTTCTCTGTGGAAACACTCTGGTAACAGGGTATTGGGTGAATTGTTATTTGAGATATTCTGTTAACGTGAGTCAGTTTCATGGCTTCCATGTAAGTCCTGTCTGGTATGTCTACTCCTCATAACTCAGAGAATTTCAGGAAGTCAGAATTGCTTAAGCATACCCTGGGAATCTCCTCAATCAGTTTTAAAAATTCAGTTCTTTTAAATAAACATATCCCATGCTTACCACCAACTTTATGAAGAAAAGGCCATAGCTAAGTAGTGGTTGGTGCCAAAACTAAGTAGTAGTTGTTGCTAAATTTTTGGAGAGAACATATCTGTGATTTATCTGTGGAGGGAATTCCAGCTAGGTAACTTCCTTTACAGATGCAAAGCAGGACCTACTATGCAATTTATAGGTGTAGAAAACTACGTGGGTACCAAGAAGTTAAGGAACTTGCCCAGAAGTTGAACTTGAACTCAGGTCTTCTGAACCCTGAGGCTGGCCCCCTGTCTACTACACCACAGTTACCATTCAATCTGTATTCTCACATAGCAAATCATCATACTTGGGTCAGCTGTGTCCTCTTCAGTGTATCAGAACTTACCCACCTGGGTGGTACAGTGAGTGCATAGAGTATTAGATGTGGAGAGAGGGGGACCTGAATTCAGATCCAACATCAGATACTTACTAATCCTTAGACAAGTCACAAACTGTTAACCTCAGTTTTCTCAACTATGAAATGGGGATAATGATATCACCTACCTCCCAGGGTCTCTGTGAGGATAGTAAGAGATAATATTTTTAAAGCACTTAGAATAGTGGCACACAGTAGGTGCCACTTAAACGCTAGTTACTTTATTTTAAAATCTTTCATTCTAGTTCTTTGATTTTCAGCGTTGACACAATCTCTCAGTGCCCCACATTCGCCTGGGAGATAAACCAGTAAGTAGTGATGATCGGTACAGATAGAAGAAAAGAAGACGACAAAACCAAAACTAATATCACACATCTAACATCTAGGGTCCACAATGTCACACTATTAACATCCGTGATCATTAAACCGTATTAGCAGAATACACGCCTTGTGTTTTGGATGGAATGAGTGTCCATATTAAAGAATTAGGAGTTTGATTAGAGGGAGAAGATAGGTGAAAAAACCACTGGTTTTGTGGCACCTAAAGAATGCTAGAAGCTGACATAGTTTGGGCGCTCACCCTGTATCAATACTCCAAAGCTTCTACTGCTTCTGGAAATATTTAGTTTTACAAGATCAGTTTCACAGAACCCTAAAAGTAGCAGGAGGAGCCAAAACAAACAGTTTCACCAAGTCCCAGGAGAAAGCCATATTCCCACATTGACAAAGCAACAACAGAAGTTTGTGGACATGATCAGCTCGGAATTTTAGGGTTTGAAGGAATCTGATATCACGGAATCTTCTGGGGAGGTAGAGGTACAGCAGACAGGGTAAGTTCTGGGAGCTTGTCTTCATAAGGCATGTGAGAAAATGCATTCAATTTGTTTATTTCATCCTAAACTGCACTGCCTATGGACACAGATCTTTGGAGTTCAAGGCCATATTACTGCTCCATCAACACCATTAACAGAAGGGAACTGGTTTGTTCTTCTAGTCCCTGGAACTTCCCAGGGCTGCTACCTGTTAGTAATTCCCTTGTGGATCAACTCTCCAGAAATTAAGCTTGTGAGTGGGTTGCCAGTGAAGGTCCCAGTGGCTAATTCTATGACTGAGAGTGCCTTAGTCATCAGCGATATACTAGGGGAAAGTGAACACAACAGCTGTTTATTTGATACTTTTTTAATGTAATGAGACAGCTGGGAGGGGTTAGGATGTAATCTGTGGCTACTGTAGCAGTCCCCTTTTCTCCCATTGGTGAGGCAGAGAGTCAAAGTAATTGCCCCCCAAATTCAAGTTTTCTTTTAATGAACACATTAATTAGCAATATGTAGTCAGAATTTTCTATCTGAATTTCAGATAATTTTATTTTTTTCTTTGTGAAAATCGAATCTCATTTTCTTTATTAGTAACTCTAGATAACTTTCTAACTCCCACCAAATGATTCACAATAAAGAGCATAGAGTGACAGATAATATTTTAATAAATGGGTTTACCAAGATATGCTGGTGGTAGAACATGGATAGAGAGCTGGATCTGAAGTCAGGAAGATCTGAGTTCAAATCCAGCTCTGACTTCCAAGTGTCTCAGACACCTCTTTTTGGTATGACCCTGAGCAAATTACTTAACCACTTTCTCCCTCAGTTTCCTCATCTGTAAAATGCATATAACAATAGCACCTGCCTTCCAAGGTTGTTGTGAAGATAAAGTGGGGTAGCATTTTTAAAGCACTTTTGTTAGCCTTAGGGTGCTACATAAATGCTGTCTTTATTATTGTTGTTTTTGTTGTTGTTATTTAAAGACCTGGTATTGGCTTTGTTTGTGGACTTCTCAGACCAAATAAGGACCAGGCAAAATAAAATACCATAAACAGAATAAGATAACATTGAATCAATATCATAATGTACTTGAGAATTTCCCCATTGTTTTCCTTGGAGGATCTTACTTTTCAATAAGCTAATTTACCATGATGAAAAAACAGGTATGGAAAGAAACTGGAGTAGTATGACACAGAAGGGAGAGAGAGCTCTGGATGCTGGAGTCAAATGACCAGTGTTTTTGAATGCTAGTCTTGCCATTTACTACCTGCATGACCTTGGGCAAGTCATTTGGCCTCAGTTCTTTACTCTATAAAAGGAGAAGATTAGATTAGATGAGCTTTTAATTGCCTTCTAGTTCTAAACCTCGGATCCTATGACCCATTTAGTCCATCCTTAAGTCAACTTTTCTCACCAAGAGACACTAAAACTTTTTCTAGTCATGGGTAAAATTGGGATTGAACACAATGGGTTGCTGAATAGATTGTGCAAGATGGGTGAATAAAAGAGAAAGGTGATTAAAGTGTAGGTAAAGTTAAGATTGTTATTATCTTTATTTATAAAGAAAGAGCAAGAATGACTAATCAGAACTGAAGTGTTTCATCATTTATAATCCAATTAAATTCAATGAACTATGATGAATTAAGTGCCTACTGTAGGCAAGGAGCTGGAGTTAACTGACCCTGGCTTGTACAATGCCAAAACTGGCTATACGAGAGTTTGGCATATGGAATTTGATCAATTATTGACTTAAGGGGATAGAAAAATGGTTGACTATTATTTTATTTTGTGAATGCACTGCATGCATAAGTAGTTGGAATAACAGATATTTGCTAAGCAGGAGTAAGAAAACATTGAATTTGGAATACTGACATGAGAATGTATCTGAATTGGGTTTGTAGACCCAGGAAAAAGCTGTATTATCAGATGATGTTTACTTCTTAGCATTGTATTTTAAATAAGTTTGAATGAAAGAATAGCTTTAGGCTATAATGCCTATCTTTATTTGTCATATATAGGTAAAACTCAATTGCAACTGGTAAATCTGTGAGTATCCTTGAGTGTTTTTTGTGTCTGTACACACAAACACAATGCAAAAGCCCCAGATATGTTTTCATGCATGATTTTGCAATAATTTTCACCATCTTATATATTTTTGGAACACGATGGCTGTGTCAAAACACCCAAGAAACAGGAAAACAATACTTCTCTTGCTAATTTGTGGTATGAGACAAAGTCAGAAAACCTATGTTTAACCCAAATTTCCAGTTTCCATTATGATTTCTCGACTGTAAAAGTCCTTACTTTTGAGTTAAGAGTGGATGAAGATATTGCTGGAAATGTTATTTACATCTATGAATAACTCCATTGATTATGGTAGCAGGAGCACGTCATCTCCTGACACTGCAAGCGACACTAATTGGATAATGATAAAGAAACTTTGGACCAAAGTGAAGTATACATCTCAGCATCTCATATCTCTAGACAGCTTTGTTAATCTTTTATTTTCCTTTGATGAACATCCTCTCTGGTTCCAAAATCAAGTTGGACTCCCTAAACTATACGTAGTCCTGTTTATTCACCATTCATTCAAAATATAACAAAAATCATTAAAAAATGAACAAATTAAAATAAAATTCAAAAGTAAGGACTTTCACAGTCTTGAAATCATTTTAGAAATTGGAAATTTGGATTAAGCATAGGTTTAACATTGATAGCTATGTTGATAGCTATTCAGTATCATATGTTCTATCTTAAGAGATCACTTCAATTCATTAATGATTCTGTTTTATCTTTTTAGTGTAAATAAAACTGAAATGATCTGCTAGCATTTCTGCATTTGCAGTTAAGCCAGGTACCAAGATACACCATCGGTAGAGAACACAGTTTAAAGATGTCTATATCTGTCTATGTAGTGTATTTGTAAATATGCAAAGTAAAAAATTATAATAGTCATGAATGTCAAATTATGAAACCATATTAAGAACTGTCTCTGTATAAATATATAATCACATACAAACATATACACATAGATATAGAGAAAAAAATGAGTCCAGAGAGAGTAAGCAAGAACATAATCACTTTATCTTTCCCAAAGCAAAAAAAGAGTAACTCAGCACTCATCAGCAATATGGAGTAGTGGAGAGAAAAGCTTCCTCAAAGGAAGAACACCCAGGTCCAAGTCCTGCCTTTGACACATACTGGCTTTGTGATCTAACTTCTCAGTGACCTAGTAAACTTTCTAAGTTTATACATTGCAGAGTAGGGGCTAATCTACATTGGTGGAGGACATTCCTCACTGGAAGCAGAGTGCATCAATCAAATTGAAGGTCCAGTAAAACAAGCAAACAAATGAATAATAAAACAAAACCAAAACTCTCCAGGCACAGTATTATCTCCTTTACCTAAAAACCACCAGTGAGAATCAGTCCTTGGGCAGAATATGCACACATTGAGTGTGTGAGCATCTGTCAGAAGATTTAGGATAAGATAGTGAACAAAGTTCATGTGCCTTTAATGAGCTTGTGCTGAACTCTTAGGAATCAAATCCTCTCCTCATCTAGTAAGACCTTAATGAATCTTGAGCTCTTATTAATTGGAGTTCAGCTGAGCAGTTATTTCAAAATTACTTTAGTCCCTTGTAGCACTGAGAGTTGCTTCCTAGATCAGGGGAGTACACTCTTAATTGTCCTGAAAGATCCTAATAAAATGAATTATAAAGATATCTGCATCCAATTTATTACAGAATTACATCTGACCAAGCGAACAAGATGGAACTGGGTTTTTGTTGTTGCTATAAAAATGACCATTTGACAAAACGTTAAAACAAAAAGAATTTTTAGGTTTTATATGAGACCTCAGTTTTTGTTTTCCAGGCATAGCATATACACAGTTCTAATTTTTTGGATGGGCCTCAATGAGATATCTTTCTCGACTTCAGTTTCTCTGTAAATGAGGGGATTGGACTAGATTAATAACAACAACACCATTAGTAAAGCACTTACTATCTGCCAGGTACTGTTCTAAGCATTTTATAATTAGTATCTCATTTGGTCCTCAAAACAACCCTGGGAGGTAGGTGCTTACTATTATCCCCATTGTCCAGATGGGGAAACTGAGGCAAACAGAATTAAGTGAGTGGTTCAGTGTCGCGGGGCCACTAAAGTTCACTGCAGCTCTTTATTTCTCTTTTCCAATTTATATATTGATTAGATACTGTGCTGGCTCTAGGGTTTTTCCAATGCTCACAACTAATTCAGGGCTGTCTGATACAGGGACAAAACTGTTAAACTTGGGATTGTACCTGCAGAATAGAAGCCTGCAAGATCATCAAAGCTCATAATGGAATTTGGAAAATGCATACAAAAAAGACTGCTGTGTTTCCAATGTTGATTGAACAAAATTTTACTCACAACCTAGCATAATTATGATAAAAAACCCAAACAAAACACTGAGAACCTGCTGAGTACAAGGCGTGATATCATTAGTCTAACTCCATAGTTCACATTAGGTTTTCAGAGTTCACCTTCTTGTTGCATGTTGATCCCAGAGTGGTACCTTGTAAAAGAAGGATAGTTCATAGAAAATCTATTGCTATTAGCAGAGGAATGTAAGTTCATGTCTTACTGAAGCTGAGGGTATGAAGGGTAAAAGACCTCAATTGAAATGCAGGAATAGAATGTAGAAGACTAAGTCTCTAGCTCCTTAACCAATGATAAGTTCTAAAGTATAAGTTTTTTTATTTTTCCTGTATGTCTCGGGGGTTTTCTTGGCAAAGATGCTGGAGCAGTTTGCCAATATCCTTCTCCAGCTCATTTTACAGATGGGGTAACTGAGGAAAACAGGTTTAAGCTTATAAGTGTCTGAGGTTAGATTTGAACTCAGGTCTTTCTGACTCCAGACTTGGTGCTCTATCCATTGTGCCACCTAGGTACCTGATGGGATAGAAGGCTGGCCCTGGAGTCAGGAAGGCTCATCTTCTCAAGTTTGAATACAACCGTAGCCATTTATTACCTGTGTGACTGGCAAATCATTTAACTTCTATTGTCTGCATTTCCTCAACTGTAAAATGAACTGGAAGTGGCAAATAGCTCCAGTATCTTTGCCAAGAAAACCCCAGATGGGGTCAAGAAGAGTCAGACACAACTGAAATGACTGAACATCTATACGTTTTATAGGGAAAATGGATGTAATTATTCTTTCCTTGAACTAATTTCATAGGACTTTGGTAAGGATGTATACACGTGTGTGTATGTTTATATCTATGTAATCAATATGTATAAGTGCACAATACATATATAATATATATACACATTTGCATATATATTCTTTACAAAGGATATTAGATACTCAAATGCTTTAAGATAATACATTTAGACACCTTAAAATTCTTGAAAGTCACATGTGTTACATGCAGCGTAGAATCAATACTAACAAGGTGGAGTAATTTGCCAGTAAATGATTCTATCCAGCTTTCTTTTTTTCATTCTCTTAATGACTATGGATTAATTGGAGTTTAGAAGGATAAGAGATGCTCTAGAGTGATCTGGTGAGGTGCAGAAGGGATTTATCAAATTCAAGAACAAATATGACATTTGTAGAAGTTCATTTGAAGTGGGTATTAAGATTTCTCTCTTGCTTCATTCATTCTAAAAGTGAACAGATTATTTCCCCAAAGTTACATTACCCTGATTCACCTCCTACCTTTTTTGTTTCCTCTGCTTTGGCTGACTCCTCCTCATTTTCTCTAGACTATTCTTCTTAGCCTCACCTTTAATTTCTTTTCTTTTCTTTTTTTTTTTTTGCTTTTTATTGAGGGGGGAAGATAGGGCAGTTGAGGTTAAGTGACTTGCCTAAGGTCACATGGCTAGTTTTTATGTTAAGTGTCTGAGGTTGGATTTGAACTCAGGTCCTCCTGACTCTATCCATTGCTCCACCTAGCTGCCCCCAACTGTTAATTTCTGTAGTTTTTAAAGGCCAGTTAAAATGTTACTTCTTGCAGGAAGCCTTCCATTATTCTTTCAGTCAGTAATTACCTTTCCCTTTCACTGAATACTTTGCTCATAACCCTCTAATACATTTATCAGGCATTATTCCTCATATCATAGTTGTATATGTGCAATATTATCCTACTAGAGAGTAAATCCCATGAAGGTAGAGGTCATATCTTATCTAAAATTCATAGATTAGATTTCTGCATATACTAAGCGCATACTAAATGTTGCAATATAATTGAATTGGATTTCTCATGATGATCATGATCACAATATTACATACTGAAGTAATTATAGACATTTGTCAGTCACATTTCAATGAACTAACCAACCAACCAATCAATCAGGAAGGACTAAGTGAATACCTTCTATGGGCCAGGCACTGTGCTAGGTATTTGGGATACAAAGTCAAAGATTGAAGAAAGGCTACTTGTTCCATGTCCATAACTTTTCTCCTCTTTAATTGATTGATCACCTACTTCCGTTTACAATTATTCTTTGGCTGTTAGGGATATTTGACAAAACACTTAATATTTTTATTGTGTAACTATTAATTTATTTGAGAGACAGAATGGCATAATGAAAAGAGAGATGACCCTTAGTGTCAGGAATATGTGGATTCAAGTCCTATCCATCTTAATCATATACTGGCTCTGTGAACATGGGCAAATCATTTGACTTCTCATTGGTCTAGGTAACTCTCTAAAACTATTATAAATTTCAGAAAAGGTGTTGCTTCACAATGATAGAGGGGTTCTGTCATCCAGAAATTCTCTGTTCCACTGAAACCTCAAGTCTGGTCTCTACCTAGTCCTAGTCTCTATTCACTTAATGAATTTGATTTGAATTATGGTTTTTAAAAATTTCCTAAAGGCATATGGAAATTGGTATTTATGTTGTAGTTTATGCTCACAGGATATAAGAAACACAACACAGACAGAATTATAAAACCCTTAGTGTTCAAGGTTGTTATTTGTTTTGAACCACACTGGCTTGGATTGCTGATCACGACCACTATTGAATATCACTGCAGTAAAGTACTGTTACCAATGGAGAGACTTCTTAATTGAATAGAAAACTCAAATTGCTAAATTAAAAACACATGAGCTCTCCTCTTAAAAAAAAAATTAACTCCCTATGAACTCACGATTTTCCATTCATGTAATAACATCATTTTAAAAACACATCTTAGATAATATTATTATGGCAACAATAAGCTATTTCTGCCCTGTACATTTATAGAGTCTAATCTGATATGGAAGCCTTCGCAAACATCACCATTCATTACATTCACCAACTACTAGGGTTGAATAGGAAAACAAAAAAGAAATTTTATGGACATGGAAGAATAAGTCACCACCATAGCAGTTCAGGTTAGCAATTTAGGTGAAAGTTCAAACTTTGCCCTGAGAAATCTGATAACTTCAATGCCTATTTTGGGATTCTGAAGGTTGTTTGTCCTATGTCAGTGTAGAAAATAGATGGACTTTCTAATTTACATATTGCCGATGAGAGTAAGATCTAAATGTGTCTAATCTCATGGTTATGATAGGTCATGGATAAGCATGATTTTTAGGCCCTGGTCTCTGAGGCACCTTTTGTCTTACTAACATTGCCTTTACTGCTTCAAGGTACATGCTGGATGGTACAGGGTGCTCCCTATCCATCTTTCTGGTACATCTGGACTTCTATATACTCCTTTTCTAAAAATTTATTTTATTTTTTATTTTTTCCCATATACTCTTGAACTGTCAATCAACAACTCACATAAATACAGAGAAGAGTCTAGAAGCTCTTTACCTCCCAGGGGCATAATTAAAAACAACAACAACAAAAACCCAAACCTCGTATCTACCAAAAGTTTTGATAAATGGAGTGAGATGTTCACAGGAAGCCTTTGAACTAGGTACTGAACCCCTTTGAAAAAGTAGGGCAAGTGACCTGGAGACTGAAACTTGCCACCAGGATCAGAATAGGATGATATATCTGGATGGAATAAATCTTTGAGGAAAAAATGGTGAGTGATGGTGTCAGAGGACGTATGTCAGTGAGTAGTACATTTCTTCTTCTTCACCCTATATTTCATGGATGCAGAGAAACATTTAGTATTTTGGATGGCTAGGGATGCTGTATCTTCTGAGAGGGACTCAGGATTCCATGACTGCAAGGAGCTAGAGAAAGTATGAGAAGAGAGGTAGGATACACAGTGGTTAGAGAGCTGGCCTCAGAGTAGGGGAGACCTGGGACCAAGTCCTGCCATCGACACACACTGGCTATGTGACACTGGTCAGGCCACTTAACTATTGAGTCAGACAACTCTCAGGCTAGAGGTTGCAGAATGGGTGCTAAACTGTGCTTTTAGAAGAGATTCCTCATTAAGAACTCTGTGTATCAATGTGGAAAAAGGACATATAAAGCACAGGTAAAAAATGGATGGCCTTTTGTTAACAAAAGAAGTAGAGTTCTACCAGAAGAACGTGGTTTGGACTCTAAATCGGTGGTCATGGGACATTTCAGGATGTTAGGTGGCAGGCCACTAGGATCTGGAAGCCATTTGGTTCTGGGCCCTCACTGATTATAGGGCAGTTAGCCTATTCCTAAGGGGCACAGAGACAGAGCATGGGGCCAGGAGTCAGGAAGCCATCTTCTGAGGTCAAGTCTGGCCTCAGACACTAGTTGTCACTTAATCCTGTTTGCCTAAGTTTCCTCATCTGTAAAATGAGCTGGAGAAGGAAATGACAAACCACTCCAGTGTCTCTGCCAAGAAAACCCCAAATGGGATCATGAAGAGTCAGACACAACTGAACAACAACAAAAACTTACTCACTTTCCCTATAGACACATGACCTAGAACAATGAATTAAATTCAAACAGAAAGGAAAGGAGCTCTAAATGATACATAGGGATCATCACTGCTGGCTGCATTTTGACTTAGAAAACCATATATTAACATCATCTCTATTTTATTTTTATTCATTTTGTTAAATATTTCCCAATTGTTTTTTAATTTGGTTCTGGGCACCAGTTGAGAATACATGGGCCTTGTATTTGACAACCCTGGCCTTAGCAGGTAGAAAGGTTATCTTAAAATGAGGAAGACTCTGGTTCAGCTTGACTCTGAAACATACTGACTGTGATCCTGGGTAACTCATTTAACCTCTCACTTAGCCAGACAATTCTATGAAACTGAGTAGGTTATGAACTATATTAAATTCCTTACCTAGGATTTCTCTATACTAATAAAATTACAGGCCCTGTCATATTCCCTGTTTCTGGACAAGTACAACTCTTCCCCAGGACCAGCTCCATTTCTCAAATACTGTCTCACAACACCAACCTGTCTCAATATTTGTGTTAATACTCTGTAACAATAATGAGATTTGAAGTTCCTTTTGTATTGCTAAGAGGTACTTAGCACCTAGTTTAGATTAAGCCTCTGTTAAAGAAATAGAAAGTATGAACTCCTATCTCCTGTTGCTGATATAACAGGAAGGGGCTGAACAGAGAGGGGCAATACTGTATATAAGGAAAAACTCATAGAGGGAGAGTCAGATCTTCTTGGAGCAAACTCTGTGGAGGCAAAAGCTGCTGCCACTAGGGAGGCTGAAGAGGAGCCAAGGAGCCTGAAGAGGAAAGTCCCTCCCAGGCTGAAGAGAATGATTTTGATTTTGAAAACCTAGACGGAGTGATTTAGATTCTGGGAACTAGCTGAAACTTCTGTTGAGTCCCAGGGCCAGCTGGAGCTGCCAAAAGACCGAGGAAGTATGGCTGTGATGCTGGTACTTCATATGAACTTGTTTGTGACTTTTGTGGAGTCTCGACTCCCTGGGAATGACGATTGGGAAAGATTTAATGTGGACTGGATGCTGTGAGCTTCATTGTGGAACAGAGACTGCATGGAGAGCTGGACAGCTGTTTGCCTTTGAACCCAGGTGACAGTTTGGTGAATCCAGGTAGGATCTGGGACCATGGAAGGGGATCCAGGGAAATCTGAGAAACCACCCTGAGTCAAGCTGAAAGAAGACTTTACTTGGATACTGCATACTGACTGAGAAATTGTAAATTTACTAGTGACCTAGGGGTGGAGGGTCTGTGTATTTTCTGATGATTGAATAGTGAATGATGAAGGATGACTGATTGACTAAAGGATTGTATTTAATGACTGATGACTGAATAAGTAATTGATTTGTAATCTAGTATGCCCCATGAGTGGACGACTTTGACTATTGTACTTTGTGTCTCTTAGGGAGGCAAACTTCCCCAAGGATGATTTAATGATTAAGGTGATCGAACGATTGAATTACTAAATGATTGTTTTCTGTTCAAAACTTCGTGACCACTGTAGTGGAAACTATGTGGTCATTTTCTGTGATAAGATATTGTGAATGCTGTACCTTGATTTCTGTGAATGTTTTGCTCTGATTTGTTATGGAATAGAGTGTTCACTATACTGTATAATCAGAACCTTAAAAGCTGTTCACAGTAGCATTCTTCTGAAAAGATGCTTGTGCTTGGCTTTACATACTCCCACATGTACCCTAACTTCCAGTTTCTCAATGTCTTTGACTTTCAAGATCTGTACCTTCACCCCTCTATAGGGGTGTCCATAGTCTTGTAGTCATTATCATGATCTACAAGTGTTATACTTACCAAATCCTAAACCATAGGATTCATAAACCCATCTATAACCTGGGATCACAGGACCATAGCTCTAGAGCTGGAAAGTATCTTCAAGGTTACCTAGTAAAATCTGGTCATTTTATAATTCACTTGATATCCAAGTGGCAGAGGCAGGCTTCAAATCCAGATTCCATGTCTCCAAATTCAACAGTATTCTCTATTTTCTATCTATCCTCCTGTCCTAAAACTCAGCTCAAGTGCTATCCTCTACAAGAAACCTATTCCCTCAATTACTATAATAGCTTCCTAATAGGTCTCTCTGCATCTAACCTCTCTCTCCTCTTCAATCCATCCTCCACAGAACTGACAAACTGATATTAATACATATATTTTTAAATTTATTTACAATTTAAATATATATATATTTCTGACCAGGATGCTTGAGAAATCTTAGTGGCTCCTTATTCTTACTAGGATAAAATGTAAACTCCTGTGTTGGGCATTTAAAGCTCTTCAAAGTCTGTTTCCAACTTGTTATTCTAGATTGATTTTGCTGCATTCTTTCTTGTGCATTTTTTTTTTGTTCTCCATTTCCACAAAGGACTGAAAGTGAAGAAGCAATGGAAAGACAACATGGCCAATTTAGATTAGGTAATAAGATTTTCTGTTGTGATAATTTACTAAGGAGAGCAACTTATTAAGATGCCCAGGTATTTGGAAACCAGTTCGTTCCTTCCAATTCTTGAGTGAAGAAACAATTGTTATTCTCAACTCTCAACATTTCAGAGGACAGGCAATGAGAGAAAAGCCAAGAAGCTGCTGGAATTATGAAAAACTGACCTATTTGCTATTCCTTATTAGGTATCTTACCACCTTTCTCTGTGCCTTTGTATATGTTGTTTCACATTTTCATAATGCTCTCCCTTTTTACTCCCACCTCTCAGAATCTCTACTCCCTTTCAAAACTCAGCTCAAGGGCCATCTCCTATATGAGGTTTCTTGATGCTCCCAGTTGTTAGTGCTCCCACATCCCTCGAACTTGTTTTGTATTTTGTTGTCCAGTTGTTTCAGTTGTGTCTGACTCTGCCTAGAGGGGTTTGCCATTTCCTTCTCCACCTCATTTTACAGCTGAAGAAACTGAGGTAAAACAGAATTAAGTGACTTGTCCAGGGTCACAAAATGAGCAAGTGTCTGAGGCCAGATTTGAACTCAGGTCTTCCTGACTCTGGGCCCAGTGCTTCATCCACTGTGCCATCTCATTGATTTGCTTTATATTTTCTTTGTATCATCTTTGGACCTGCTTACCTTCAGTACAATGGCAGTTTCATGATAAGGAGGGATGATTTCATTATTATCTTTGCATCTTTAGCACCTGGGACAGTGTCTAGGTTACATCAGTGCTTGCATATTTTACTTATTACAATATTACATAGAATGGAAGTCTAAATAGTTAACTCAATGATGATAATAGATTTACCTTGGACAATGGACACATAATCACTGCATATGTAACAAAGCTTCAATGGTAACAAATATGATTTTGAAGTTGTGAAGCCTGATTTTAGTATGTCTAGTCCATTTTGATCAGAGAGGCAACATTAGTATAGTGAATAAAAGGCTGACCCTGTATGACATTGCTGTATGAGTCCAGGCAAGACACTTAACCTCTCAGATCAAGCCACTCTTTACAACTCTACAAATTGCAAAGAAAAGGCTAACTTACATTGCTAGACAGAGTATCTTTACCTGAGAGTACCTCATGTCAATGAAACCACAATCTAATTCTTGTCCCTTATTTTGGCCATATTGTGTCTTCTAAAAGAAATAGCATCAATGATGAAAGAGAAATATTAATCTTTAGAAGCTAAATATTTAAAAGCAATAAGGAAGGAAAGATAAATTAAGATATATAAATGATTATTTTACAAACTCAGCAATTTATTTAGCTTTCCTTCCAAATGAGCTTACTGAAAATTTAGCTATTTTACTTGTAATGACAAATTGGTCCTAGATCATGCTTAATAATTTTCAGATGATCATTTAGCATTCTTTGAATACCATATAATTTCTGAAGATTTCATGATGAATAAGTACAGGTGTTTCTGTATGTTATTAATAAAAAGATGCTATTATTAACTCAGTTGCCTGATTAATTAGAAGCCTCAAAGAACTGGAGAATTATTGCTATTTTCTATAATTTACTGTTGGAAGACTTCATAACTAAAAATAATGCCAAGTCTCACCGAGACTATGGTCGCATTTATCTAATGCTCACAAATTCTTGACATTAGAACTTCTCCTCTGAGTTTATGATCTGAAATAATTCTAGCTCAGGATGTACTATACACAATACATGGTACATAGTGAAGGGCAAGTCTGTTCTATAAGAAATAAGCATTTATTAAGGAAAGAAACAAAACAAGCTTTTACTAGGTGTTTTCTGTGTGCCAAGCACTGTGTTAAGCAGTGGGGATGCACATACAAGGAAAAAGAAAGCTGGTCCCTGACTAATACTTCCTATAAGGAGTTTTCATTCTAACGAAAGAAGACAACACACAAAAGGGAAATGAAAAGCTGAGGGGAAAGTTTAGTGGGGAGGAACAAATGAAGGCACTCTGTATAGGAGCATGATTTTGAAGTCTAGAAACTCAGAAACAGGACCAACAGGGGAATGAAGGCTGTCTGGCCTGGGTCCCTCCACAAAATGATGGCCTATAATGAATTAATCAGTAGGAGAAAGGGGCAGGCCTTGACTTAGACTTCATAAGAGACTAGAGATTCTCAGAAATTAAAAAGAACATGTGACAATAATATGCATTACCAGGCAGGAACTTCAATCCCTATTTAAATTGTAAATGCGAAGAAACTGTCTTTTCTTTTAATGCTGAGTTGCTCCTCTGCTTACACCAATGGTGTTTTTAGGAAAGGTTCTAAAATAGATTACCTAATTTTTCTCATCTCCCTTTAGAACAATTTGATTCTGTGGGTTTAGTGAGCCAAGTGAGCCTGGATCCCTTTGTTTGTAAACTGAAAAATTAAAAAATGTAATCATTAAGAATTATCTCCACCTACACTACTGGCTATTTTATGCCATGAAAATAAGCAAACCAATTCGACTATTTTTCTTGAAAATGGCTCAACTGGGTAGTGTGGATTGATGCAGCCAAGGCTTAATGGGCTAATTTTTTTTCCCAGTTGTTTCAATGATCTCATTAGTGTGGGGATTCTCACCACTGAGGTAGTTTGCAAGCTTATAATGCCTTTGAAGATAGGTTTTTGATTTGCTCTGCTCTTTTTCTTCACCCCTTCACTCTCTTTCCCTACGCCTCTTCCTACCTCCCACCCCCAATTCAACACTGGGCTACTTCTTTGATGTAGACAGACTGATTCTTGGATGAGAGATCCATATTTGTCATTGGGTCTATAAATGGGGCCTTTCTATCTTGGTAGAACCTGCCAGGGTGAAGGTCCTGTTGACACAGCCTTTCACATATTCACAAATCATAGATTTAGAATTGTAAGGGGCCTTAGAGACCATTGCGTTCAATCCCCTCATTTTAAAGATGAAGAAACTGAGGCTAAGATAAAAATATTTGCCCAGGGTCACTCAGCTAGTAAGTATCTGAGGTAGGATTTGAATCCAGGACTCCCTGACTCCAAATCTAGTACTAGAACTCAGAATTAGAATCACAAAAAGGCATCAGAACAGGCCTTAAATCTTCGACTGTCAGTTCAACTAAAATAGTTGATCTGAAAACCTCACCAGACAGTCTTAATTACAACAAATAGCATTTGCATAGAACCACCCATTTGGGGCTAAGATCATAAGATCATATGCTTAGAACTAGAAGGGACATCATGGATAAATTAGTCCAACCCTCTTACTTTACAGATGAGGAAACTGAGTTTCAGAGAGGTTAAATTACTTATCCGCAGACATGCAAATAGTAAATAGCACTGTGTGGATTTGAACCTGATTTGGACTCAAGGTCCATGACTCCAAAATCAATGCTTTTTTGCTCTACTGCATCTAGAAAAATGAGAGGTTAAGTAACTTTCCCATGGTCTCAAAGCTAGCGTATATCAGAGGCAGGATTTGAATAATATCTTCCTGAACCTAAGGCTAATCCTCCATGTATGACCCCACACTTCCTCTCTATGAACTATAATCTATGGATATTAGGGGAAAGCTGTCAAACAGCATTTTTTTCTTTAAAGAAGGACAATTGTCGCTTTGTTTAGAGAACTGATATACTACTTAAATGGCAAATAAAGTCATTGCTTGAAATTTTTGCAAATGATCCAGAAAGTTAGCACAATTAGGGCACGGCAACAGGGATTTTTCTGCATTTGCACTCATTTTTTTCCATACCTTTTGGTAGCTAATCCCTTCAATTTCTGATGTGCAAAGCACAAGATTGAGTTTGTTACAGCTGCCAGACTGACAGCTGCACGGCTGATGTGTCAAGTGTCCCCAAAGTTTTACATTTTTATTTGGAGCAGTGTTAATCCACCCAATGAACACTTGGTCACATGCAAAACCAACCAAGGATAAGGACACTGTCATGTATTTACACAGAACAGCTCTCTGAGGAAAGAGTATAGTATTGTTATTCTAGGTCAATGATTGTTTAAAATTTTGTCCTGCTAATTTCTAGAAAATGTGACCAAGAAAGTGAAAGAGAAGGTTGTATTCAAGAAACATCTGTTTATGGACTCAATATGTAGAATGAGACTTGCATTCCAGATGTGACCAAATTGGTAATTTGTTTGACTTGACTAGGCTTTTTTGATATAAGGGCTTTGCTTTGTTTTGTTTTCCTCTAGGGTAGGAGATAGAAAGAAGAAAAAAAAATGCTTGTTAGCTGAAAAAATGTAAAAAAGATGAAAGAGAAAGCTTATATTTACTAATAATTATCTTGAAATGTATAGGGTTGAAGATGTTAATAGTTCTTTTTCTTTTCACTAGCCAAATGGCCTTTCTTCCATTTTGATTAGAAAACAGCACACTAGGGGCAGCTAGATGGTGCAGTGAATAGAGCACTGGCCCTGGAGTCAGGAGGACCTGAGATTAAATCTGGCCTCAGACACTTGACACACTAGCCACATGACCTTGGGCAAGTCACTTAACCCCAATTGCCCTCCAAAAAGCAAAAAACAAAACAAAACAAAACAAAAACCCAACACACAAAGGTTGTACCTATGCTGAGTATTTTCAAGTGAACTGTGTTTTGGGGTCTAACGATATTTTTCCCTTGTATAAAAGTATAGGGTATTCATACAATTGATGAGTGAGTAGAGAAATAGTTCTTGCTCAGATTATCATATCTTATTGACCTAAATATTCTTGTTGTTAAGTCATTTTTAGTCATGTCTGACTGTCCATGACCCCATTTGGGGTTTTGTTGGCAAAGATACTGGAATGGTTTATCATTTCCTTCTCCAGCTCATTTTTCATAAGAGGAAACTGAGACAAACAGTTAAGTGACTTGACCAGGGTCACACAATAAGTAGGTACAAGGCCAGATTTGAACTCAGGAAGATGAGTCTTTCTGATTTCAGATCCAGCACTCCATCTACGGTACCACCTCCCTGCCTAATCTAAATATATTTTGCACCATTACCTTTACTTCATTCTTTGAAGTGAGAATTAATAACAATAGGATCTCAGAAGGTTGCCCCACATCTGTCATCTCCTGCCACTGATTTACTTCTCTGAGGGAGAGGGGAAATGGTGGATAAACAGGACAGGCATGGGGAAATGTATGAAAACTAAGGGTATGAGACATGGGGAAAGATCTCATCGATCAAATAAAATACAACACTTTTTGTGATTTTTTGTTTGGATCCAGACTTGTGATTTTGCTGGGATAGGGAAGCTGAGAGAGAACAATGCCATCTTCTGACACATGGCTACAACACAGAGTCTTACAAACTTGCCTGGGATCACTAAATGGTTAAGCGACTTGAACTTGGTCCACAGAGTGAGTGTGGGTCAGAGGCAGATGACCCAGCTCTTTCTAACTCTAAGACTTACCCTCTATCCCCTATGTCCTATTGCCACACGGGAGCACATACAAGATTCAGAAAAGTGACTCATTCGAAGTAAAAGTTACACAATGGCAAAAAAACCAAACTCAGGCCTTCTGACTTCATTATTGGGTGTTCTCTTCATTATATCTCATACTAGAGCTAGAAATAAGATAATTTTTTTCTGAAATGTTAACTAATTTGATTGAAATAATTTTATTATTAACATTGATGGAAGACATTTGCATTGTGTTATATTTATCTTACATACATTATCTAATCTGGTCTACAAGTGAATTTTTTTTATTTGAGGAAAGACAATTGAAGGTTGAGAGTGGTGAAAAAATTAAAGCACTATGTTTAGAATGGAAATGTGCATTTAAAGCTCAGTTCTGCCAGTAGGGCAGCTAGGTGATGCAGTGGATAGAGAGCAGGACTTGGAGTAAGGAAGACCTGAGTCTGAATCTGGCCTCTGACACTTAATAGCTACGTGACCCTGGGCAAGGCATTTAACCCTGTTTGCCTCAGTTTCCTCATCTAAAAAAAAGAGCTGGAGAAGGAAACAGCAAACTACTTCAGTCTCTTTGCCAAGAAAACCTCAAATGAGGTCAGAAAGAGTCAAACATGGCTGAACAACAACAATCTGCCAGTAGCTGTGTGACCCTTTACAAATCTCTTGTGTTCTCTGAGGCTTTGTTTCCTCATCTGTTAAGTATTAAGATAACTATATGGCACTGCAGTTGTTAACGCAATTTTTACTCCTGGAAGATACTGTTGGAACACTGCTAGTATTAGATCAGCTAACACTAATAGGTAAACTTAGATGTTACTTAATTTCCTAATCTTTAAAATGAAAGGATTAGATGGACTCCAAGGTCCCATCTAGCCCTAATTCTTATGATCTTATGACAATATATTAATTGATATTAATTGACTTTTAAAGTCTTTGGCAAAACCTTGAGTCCTTTCCTTTGGTTAGCATAAGAAAAGCAAAACATCCATTTAGAAAAGTAAAATCATAAGCTTTACTTATATGATTGCAAATAAAGGACACAGCCATTCCAATCTGGATCAAATAACTATAGTTGAAAAAGAAATCTTGTAGAAATACTACCCAAGAAGCACTATGCACATCAAGGCATCAAGGCATCTCTCTCTCTCTCTCACTCTCTCTCTCTCTTTCTCTCTCCCTCTCTCCCTCTTCATCCCTCCCTCCTTTTCCTCCCCCACCTCTTTCCATGGCTCTGTCTCTCTTCCTCTCTCTCTCATAGAGATATTTATTTTGTAAATGACAAAAGGGCAAAGGGAACCTTCTGAAAATTTTGCTTAGTGGCCTAGAATTTAACCTTAGCTGATTATGGAAAATATAATTTATCAGCCTTGATAGAACTGTGATCGAAACCCCACACCAAAAGAATGTGCCCTATAAAAACGTCCCTTTAAAATTCCTAAAGCAGAGAACAAGAACCTGTGGAATTTTAGAATGGCTGGAATGAAATCACAGACCCTTATTTCCTCCCCCAGCTAGGAGACCCGGCCATCAGTGCTTTCATCAGATCCCTGCATTCAGTACTCAGTCCAAACCCTTGAAATCTTGCTTACCCTGTGATTATCTTGGAGCTCAGCCAGGGCTCTCTTTGGTAGAGCCTCCAGGGTTCAGCCAACTGAGGGTGTCAGAGCACTCCCATCCTAAGTAAACCAAGCTTGCCTCTCCCCTCTCACCAACCAGTTCCAAGGACTCTTTTAGAGCTCAACAAATAGTAAAACAACAATAATAATTACAACACTGTGCCAGACATTTCAAGGACTTGTTTCTTTAAAATGCCATCTTTACATAATCTATAATATTCTACAAGGATGAAAGGATTTTGACAAAGTGTAGCTGCTATATTCTTATCAATGTAACAAGCAACCTGTGGTGGTTTTGAAATAGCATTGCTAATAGGGATAACTCTTTTTAAAAATTTAATTTTAAATAAAAATTTGCAATTTAAATCACACCCAATTATAGGGCTAGAACTTGCATATTTATGCCTCATGGTGTGCACTAGGAACTAGTTGCTGTGAAAAAAATGTAGTTTTGACACATATCTTTCCTACATGGAGCCATTACTGATGCCCTCTGTTGTTCTTGACCTCTCTCTCACCTACTACCAATTACTCTGCATTTATTATTTTTGTAGTTATTTCTAGACATGTTATTTCTTCCCAGGACATTGCAAGTTCTTTTAGAACCAGGACTGTTTTATCTTTCATTTTTGTTTTTCTATACAACACAGAACCTGGCACATAGTGAGTAATCATTTATTGAATAAATGAATTACACACACATACATACAAATATATAATGTAAATGTACACACACACATTTTTGTTCAGTTTTTCAGTTGTATGTTACTCTTCATGACCCCATTTATGCTTTCCTTGGTAAAGATACTGGACTGGTTTGGCATTTTCTTCTCTAGCCCATTTTATGGAGGAGGAAACTGAGGCAAACAGGGTTAAGTGTTCAGGTTCACACAGCTAGTAAGTGTGTAAGGCTGGATTTGAACTCAGGAAGACGAGTCTTCCTGACTCCAAGTTCAGTGCTTTATCTACTATCCTACCTACCTGCCCCACACGTGTGTGTATGTATACACACATGTGCATACATGTGTATATATGTACACACCTATATGTACACATGATAGTTAGCATTATATGGTTCTCTGAGGTTTGCAAAGCATTATACAAACATTTTCTCATTTTATCCTCACAAGAACTTTGCAAAGTAGGTGCTATTATTAGTCCCATTTTATAGATGAGAAACCTGAGGCAGACAGAGTTTAAGTAGCTTGCCCAGGGTCACACAGCTGATATGAAATTCAGCTATAGAATTAATAAGACCTACTGTTAGATGCCATCACACACACTGGTTGTGTAACCCTGAGCAAGTCACTTAACCTCTCAGTGTGCATGGCAAATTTTTAAGACTGTAAGTTCCAAGCCAATGTTGACTTGAGTTGATAGGAGAAAGTCCCTTATACCAATGAAATCATAGCATGTGCATGTGGTGAAAAACATATCATATGTTTTTCATATGATATGTTTCATATGAAAGGCAGTTGGGGTTAAATGACTTGCCCAAGGTCACATAGCTAGTAAGTGTTAAGTGTCTGATGTCCCATTTGAACTCAGGCCTCCTGACACCAGGACCAGTGCTCTATTCACTGTGCTACCTAGCTGCCCCATGTATGTGCTTCTTAAGATTTAGTCTGACTTTTTTGGATGGTACCAAAAATGGAATAAGAAGTTTTAAACTTTACTTGTCAAAGTACTAAAAATGAAGTAAACCAAGAAGGGAGTGTTCTCTGAATCTGAAATAAGATCTTTTATTCTTCTGTTTTCTCCTTAGTTTAGGTGAGGCTGACTGTTTAAATTCTCCAATTTATTTTTTAGGACGAGATATGCCTTCTGTTTCATTACAATCATATATCTACAAGACAGGCATGTTATGGGAACAAAGCAATTATGTACATTGGTCTGGATATCCGATTCTTAATTTGGGGAACATTTTATTTGATTTGTTTTAAACTAGTGAATTCTACTACCTTGTCTTTTTATTTCTTTGCTAGGTTTTTTTGGGAGTTCTGTTGTATTGTAAAGTCTTTCTTATACAGTCTATAGTCTCATGGTTGGCAGTCCAACGAACACAATTAAGTTAGAAGACAGGGAAGGATGTTAAGAGAAATCAGGAGAATTTATTTATTTAGCTGTCTGTGTTTGAGTGATGTGTGTGTGCACATGTTTGTGTATGTATATGAAAATAGAGAATACAGTCTTAGGAACTACAAATAAAAATACTGAAAGGTAACAGATCAGAGAAGTATAAATAGGTGACAATATTGTTATTTAGCTATGCGTGATATCGGATAAGAAAAAGGCAGTTAAAATATACAAAACCATACTAAAATTTTGTAATGATATCTATTTGGAATGAGAGACACTGGCACAGCATGGTGTGCCAAATCAAAGAAGGCACTGTGCTCTATGAGCAAAGCAGAATTGCAGTAGTTTACAAGAAACGTGAGATGTGCAAATTTAGAGACATTGCCACCTCAAGTGTTCATGTGGACTGTTTGTACCTGACCTGTGGTAGAGCCTACCAAGCTCATATGGTCTGATCAACCACAGTTGGACACATTGTACCTTGATTCTTACATAGTGATGTTATTTTGGTCCTCTTTGAGAAGGACAACAAGCAATCTGAAACAATATACTCAATGACTGTAGTAACATAGACAAAAACACTACATGAAGCCAAACCAAGAAGCCAATTTTAATGACCTATATTGGTTCCAGGGAACAGACAATGAAACATACCAGTACGGCATAGTAGAAAAAACCTTGGATTTGGAGCCAGAGGTCTCTGCTCCAAATGTTGCTTTGGACATTTAAAAACGTGACTGTTGACAAGTCAATGAACCCATTTGGACCTTGGGTTCCTCATCAATAAAAAGAAAGAATTGGGTAAAAGAATCTCTGCGGTCCTGCCCTGGTCTAAACCTATGATCTTAAGAAGTGCAAAATGAGGTAATATCCAAAGTCTCTTTCAGTTCTGAATGTGTGATGCTACAATCTTTCTCTTCTAGAGAGAGATTTGGGGGATATTGGTTATTTTTGTGTAATTTTAAAAATTTATTATAATAGCTTAATTCTGGGGTCTGGGCAAAGGTGGGTGGGTGGGTCTACATGCAACAATAGCCATGATGTTCAGTTTAAAGGCAACAGTAGAACTTATGAAAAAAATAAAAAGATCAAATGAGAAAACAAGTGAATGTACTTTGTAAGCTATAAAATAGTTTATACATTTTAAAAAGGGGGCTTGATCCTCTTTACCTTACATTTAATATTCTCTCCCACTAACTCAATACAAAAAGAAGAGAGAAAAATCACAAGGCAATAGAAAAGAAATCCCTGAAACACTTGGCTCGGTAGGCTTAGAGATTACTCTTTAATATTTCTGTTTTGCTTCTTACTGTAAACATCAAATAAAAAAAAGATAAGGTTGAAAGGAGAATCAGATGCATCATTAGTTTTTTATCAGTTAAAATTTAGGATTTAGATGTTAGATTAAACCAAGTAGGTTGTGACAAATGTCTATTTTGAACTTAATCACCAATGAACATTTGTAGTTGCTGAGCCAGGATCTTCTAATATACTCTAAAGACTAGTGGAAAAAAAATCAGGGAAGCTGATTCCTCCAGTAAGTTTTGAATGGAAAGCTCATATTTGTAAGGCAATTATGATAGATTGGGGCCAAAATGTTAATCATATAAATGTAGTGAAACAATAAATTTATTAACCAGTTCGAGTCTCTATAAATTACAAAAAATCCTTTCAATAGAACTGCTTAATCATGTTATCATCTCTAACATGAGCTTCTCTCATTTTAGAAAATTTTTTACATAGATTTTTGAGCTTTCAGAATTAATTTTTAAAGGAATATTTTTGTAGAGAACCTGAAGACTCCAATTTTATGTCAGGATACAGACATACATAGACATACATGTATACATATATGTGTGTACGTGTATATGCATGTATGCATATACATGTGTTTGCATAAAAGTAAGGGAAGGTAGATGGCAGAGTAGGTAGTGTGCCTGGACGGGAGTCAGGAAGAATCATCTTCCTGAATGCAAATTTGGTCTCAGATATTTACTAGCTGTGTGACCTTGGGCAAGTCACTTACCCTGTTTGCCTCAGTTTTCTCATTTGTAAAATGGACTGGAGAAGGAAATGTTAAACCACTGCAGTATCTTTCCAGGAAAATGCCAAATGGGGTCATGAAGAGTCAGACATGTTTGAAATGACTGAATGTCAGCACAAAAATATATAAAGTGTACATCAATGTGGAAAAGAGGAAAGTTCAGCTTAGAGTTAGAAGATAAATGTTTGAATCTTGACTTTGTATTTTTATTTCCTTTTTTATCCAAGATAAATGTCAAATCATTTCTAGTCCTGTGTTTCCTAATCTAGAAAATGAGGGACTGGATTGAATGGATGATAAAAATCTTTGCCAACTCAAAATCTATGATTCTAATGAGGGTAGCACTAATGAAAGTAATGAAGTTTGATTAAGAGAAATGAATACCAATAAAAAAGAAGGGAGTTAAACCTTAAAAACCATGTGGGTGGAGGTCAGTGATTCTCAGGCACAAGAAAACTTTCTGTTGTATGAGATCATTTGGAGTCCTGTTAACACAAGGAAGAGTTCTAGGAGTTTGGAAATCCTTGCAAAATGGCAGTATTGAAAAAAAAATATCCCCAGTAATGGGTTATTTAGAATTCCAAAAGCTTGGCCAATATTTCAAAGATTGGGTGATTTTACTGACATGAGAAAGTCATAGAGTGAAACCTCTGCATGTCTCAGCAGACTATCTTCATGAATGGCTAACAAAAATGATCTTCTGGTAACCATCCTGCTGGTGAGTAGATACAAACTTAGGCAGATATATTATTCAAAACCAAACCTTGGTTCTATAACCTTTCAAGCTTGATATCTCTTACTAGATTTTGTATTCTTTAGTATTTTTGTTTGTTGTTGTTCAGTCTTTTCCAAACCTTTGTGACCCCATTTGGGACTTTCTTGGCAAAGATGCTGGAATGGTTTGCCATTAATTTTACAGATGAGGAAACCGAGGCAAACAGGGTTAAGTGACTTGCCCAGAGTCCCATAGCTAGGAAGTATCTGAGGCTAGATTTGAACTCAGGCTCTCCTAACTGCAGACCCAGTGCTTTATCCTGAAAAAGACCTTAGCTTAAAAAGGCTAACATTTCCCACTGCTTCCAGGGTCATTGTCAGTCATCATGATCCATGTCTTTTCACCGGGTTCTAATGACTCTGGAGGACAGAGTGAGGTTGATGACTTTGCACAACTATGCCTCACTCAAATCCAATTCACTTGCAAATAAATACATCCTCCTCCTGATGTCATTGGTCTTCTCCAGAATGAAGGAGACAACAACAGACAACAGACAACAACAGACTAACAACAACAACAACAATGTTGTTAAGTAGTCTAGAACCTTCCTCATTTTTTATTTTATTCATTAAGAAATAGGAGTCATAATTCCTACTGTAAAGCTTTGAGGAATATTGTAAGATAAATTATGATAGAAGAAATATATGCAAATATACTTCTGATCCTAAATCCAGCACTCTGTCCATGGTATCACAATGTTGATTAATTTGGACATGGGAAGTTAAACATGTGTGACCTTAGGTAAGTTACTTAACCTCTTTGGGCCTTAATTCCTAATCTATGAAGTAAGCAAGTGGACTAGATGTCCTCTAATTGATAAACAAGTATTTCTCAAACACCACTGGGATCCAGGTACTGGTCTAGGTCCTGGAGAAACAGAGAAAGCCTACTTTAAGCTCTAAAGTTATGATTTTACAGTCCTAAGATTAATTCAGAATTGTTCAACAAATATTTATGCCTTTGATAGTCAGTACACTGTGATAAACATGCCAAGGATATACAAAAAAGATAAACAACATTTCAATCTGATGACTAATTGGGTAATTATTTCTTTAATTGGCAATCCACTCTCATTGATTCCCTTTGCAATCCTCTATGTTTTATTTTATTCACATAAAAATATTATTCTGAGAAGGGGTCCATAGGGTTCATCAGAGTGCCAGAGGATTCCATGACACAAAGAAGGTTAAGAACCTCTGACACCTGACACAGAGTAAGGGCAGAGCTGAATCTTGCCAGGACTAGATATGAGCCCTCATCAAAACTATACGAGAAGGTGAGTGGAGCAGCCTGTCTTCACCCTTAATAGGAATAATCTTTTACTTAAAATAAGATCTTCATTTTTTTTTTTTTTTTGCTTTTTGGATGGGGGAAGACAGGGCAATTGGGATTAAGTGACTTGTCCAAGGTCACATGGCTAGTAAGTGTTAAGTGTCTGAGGCTGGATTTGAACTCAGGTCCTCCTGACTCCAGGATCAGTGATCTATTTACTGTGCCACCTAGCTGCCCCTAAGGTCTTCATTTTGGGAAAGTTATTAGTTATCCTGAAATGCATTCCTTTTCCACATCTGCCTCTTAGACTTCTCTAGTTACCTTCAAAACAAGTTCACAAGCCACATTCTATATAATTCCTTTCCTTGCCTTTCCAGCTTCCTACCCACTTATTATCTTGCATTTATTTTGTGTGCCTATACATATAGATGTGTATGTATGTATATATGCATAACACACATATAGCCTACCATATAGCACACATACACACATATATGTACACAAACAAAACACATATATGTGTATAGTCATGCCTGTGTGTGTATGTGTTTGTGCTATATACGCAAAGACACATACACACATAGTCTCCCTTGATAGAATGTAGTTGCTTGAAGGAGCTAGGTGGCCAATCACTAGAGTGATTGTAAGAAGATCATAGTTCAAATTCAATTTCAGACGCTTAGTAGCTGTGTGACCCCGGGCAAGTCATTTAACCTCTGTCTCAGTTTCCTCAACTATTAAATGGGGATAATAACAATACCTACCTCACAGGGTTGTTGTGCAGATTAAATGAGATGCATTATATTGTATATGTATATGTATGTATATATACATTATATATATGTATACACACACACACACAAATGAGATAATTAAATGAAATGTATTGTAAATTGCCTAGCACAGTGCTGGACACATAGTGGATGCTGTAGAAAAGCTTCTATTTCATTTCTGTCTTTGTATCATCTGTGTCTAGCAGAGTGCTCAACATACAACAGTCACTGAATACCTGCTTGATTTATTGATTGAAGAGAGGAAAACTTCAGCAGTCTAGAGGCCTAATTGCCTCACATACCTACCATCTCCATAATGCCCACACCTTGTGCCACCTGGGTACTTAATTTATTTGAAAGTTGCTGAGTTAATCTCTTAATAGAGTTAGGATAATAAAAGCCTCAGCTTTTGAAAGACTCAGCTTCTGAAAATTGATTTTTTTTGACTTGCCAAAAATTAGAGTAGTTAAATAAATTATAAGCAAACGGGAGATGGTTGCTCCTCCTACCTACCTGTTCTGGAGTCGTTATGAAGACTGGCACTATATGGGCATTCTCTTCCTAAAATCTGTTTCTGAGTGAGAGAATTAAATTTTGGTTTCTTATAAATCAGCCAGTTGATTCACAATCTATTTTCTATTTGAGAATGGCTACACTGGCTCATGGGGAATTAAAACGTTCCTTCCCCTACTTTGTGTTAAAAAACAAATTGGTGTAACAAATTGAGCTAAAAAGGTTGTAAAAAATGTTGATAACTAAAATAGGTTTCAAAGCATCTTTGCCAGGAATAAATATGAAAGACTTTTTGTTTGAGGCATTAATTTCTCCCACATTCATGTTTCTACATTAATTGGGAAAGTTGAGCAATCCTTCTTAAATAACATATTTCTTTACTTTTTCAGATTAATTGTTAGTTACCTTTGCACATATAGGTGCATGAAAAGCATTATTGACTCAAACAGTCAATGCTTCCTTACTCTCTTGTTAGATACAATACAGACCATATGATCCTACAAATCACAAATTTTACTCACTTTACATTTTTAAAAACTGAAATGTAATTACAGGGAAATGAATGCCATGCTATGAAGTATTTTATAAAAACTCATTTCAGCTCTGGAAACAAGTACAGATACACAGAATATTTTTCTGCAGCACAGTACTGCTAGTGCAGGTAGAAAACTGAAACAGAGGGCAATGTGGTGTTCTGAGTAGAACTCTGAACTTGGGTTCAAATCCTTTCTCAGACACTACTTGCTCTGTGAGCTTGGGCAAGCCCCTCAATCTCTCTGATTCTCAGTTTCCTTATTTGTAAAGTGAAGGAGTTTGATGATATTTTACATTCCTCCTAGTTCTAAACCTATGATCCTATGAATCAAAAAATTCTCTACATCAGCGGTTCTCAACCTGTGGGTTGCGACCCCTTTGGGGATCAAATGACCCTTTCACAAGGGTTGCCTAAGACCACCAGAAAACATTTCCAATGGTCTTAGGAATGGAGACACTGCTCCTCTATCCATCTCCAGGCAGGTCCACTCACATACAGATATGCCCATATATGAGTATTAAAAGATCATGGCATTGGGAAGGTTGAGAACCATTGCTCTACATCGTAAATGTAATAAGATAAGATATTGTGGGTTCAAAAATAATTTAAAAATTAACTCTTGGGGTCAGCTAGATGGCAGAGTGGATAGAGCACTGGCCAGGGAGTCAGGAGGACCTGAGTTCAAATCTGAACTCAAACACTTCATACTTACCAGCTATCACATAACACTGACTGCCTCACCCCCCAAAAATTAGGAATAAAGAAAGAATTAGATGAGTGTGGGGAATATCTAGACAACGGTTTATATAAAAAGACATGATAATTTTAGGGGATTAAAAACTTAATAAAAGTTGACACTAAAATGTGACACTGTTGTGATATGATCTTAAGTGACATGAACAGAAACATAGTGGGAGATGATACTTTTGATGGGCTCTGCCCAGGCTAGACTGACGTGAGGTAATACATTTAGTTATGAGTCCCATATTGAAGAAAAGAAATTGACAAGGTGATATGTGTTCATAGGAAGGTGACCAGGATGGAAAGAATTCTGGAAACCATGCCACATAAGGAATAGTAGAATGAACTGGAGATACAGTTAAGTGGATACAGATACACAGAGCAAGATGCAGTTAAGAGGATACAGTAAGACTGTGGGGGTGGGGAGTCAGTTTTATGTATTTGAGAAACAGAAATTATACTTGCTTTGATTGTTTACAGTTGGCAGAAGAAAGAATAATGGATAAAAGAGAGAAGAACATTTCATCCCAATTAAAGAAAATACTTCTTCAAAACTGGAAAAGGTCATCTCAGGAGGAAGGGAATTTTACAACATGGAGATATTCAAATGGAGGTTAGATCACCATTAGTCAGTGGTGGCATAGAAGAACTTTCTTTTCAAATATAAATGGAAGTAGGTGTCCTGAGATTTCTTTCCAGTCTGAAATGTTATAATTCTATGACATCTCAAAAACTAGAATAGACTGGAAAACAGACAAGAAGAGAATGAGACATTTGTTTTTAGTTGATTTTCCTGAAAGTTTCGTTATATCAGAATATACAATTTCTTAACATTAGCCAAGTCATAGAAAACTCTTAATTCAACTATCAAACAGCATTCAGATTATTGCACCATCATATGAAAAATTCCAAGAAACATGGAAACATATGCATCAAGTGGTAACACAAAGACAATAGAAGCAAGAGAGGAACCTACACAATGGTGATAGTCATAGAAATGAAATGAATGAAATGATATATAAATGTTGAAGTCTCATGAATAATCTTAGTCCTGGATTTAAGAATGAATAAGGATTAAATGATGAAGTAATATGCCTTCCTCCTCTCTGCAGAGGGGTATAGAACTACAACAGGGGAATGAAGTGTACTTTGTCAGATGTGTTTACTGTATCAGCTGGCTATGCTTTTTTTTGGCGGGGTGGGGGGGCGCTAAAAGGGAGGCATTAGTGAGAGGTCAATGGTAAGGGAAAAGTCTGTCTTTTCTGTCTCTGGTTCTAGAAAAACAAAAAGCAGAAACCAAAATAAAAAAATTCAGGAAAAAGAATACGTCTTACTTTTGGGTATTAGGAGAGATTGTGTTGTGCTGTAGTTAGAGAGCTTGTCCTGAAGTCATGAAGAACTAGGTTAGAATCTAGCCCCTAAAACATACTATGTTACCCTGGGCAAATCAATTAGCCTTTCAATGCTCTAGGCAAGCCTGAATGAGGAGAAGGTGCTAATATGATGAGAAGGTACTGACTTGAGTTGGTAGAGGGAGTTTCCTAACCTGAAATTTCTCTCTCCAATGAAATAACAGGCCCTATTTTCATTCCCTTTCCCTATAGGGCATTCAACAATGAGTAGATCTGATAACATAGGAATCACTCAATGTTATATATAGTTTAGAAAATCAGGAAACATTCTAGCCTAGACATTAGTAAAATATGTTTTTACATTAGAAAAACACATTTTATGAAATGTAGAAGTAATTTATTGAAAAATGTCATATTTTAGAGCAATTGCATATATCCCCAATTGATAGATGGTTAAAGAGAATGAACTGTAGTCTCAAGGGAAGAAATTCAGGTTATCGGCAGTCATAAGAAAAAAAATTCTCTGAATAATTAATGATTAAAATACACATTAAAACAACCTGGAGGTTCCATTTTATATCCATCAAGTTGGCAAATTACATAAAAATAAATATCAAATGCTGTAGGGACAGTAGATAGAAAACCACATTAATGCATTGTTGGTGGAGCTGCAAATTTGTCTAGCCACTCTGGGAGCATATTGGAACTATGCCCTCCAAAATTATTAAATTTACATACACTTTTGACTCTGTAATGTCATTACTAGAACTATAATCCAAAGAGACCAAAGAATGAGGGAAAATGTGTGTTCAAAAGTATTTTGGGCATATCTCTTTTTTGTATGTGTGATGGTAGAAAACTGAATGTTAAGAAGATGCCATCAACTGTCAAATGACTGAATAAATGAAGGTATATGAATGTAATGTAATGATATTATATTATAAGAAAGGAAGAGATGGTGTCAGAGAAAACTGGGAAAATTTGTAGGAACTGATGAAAAGTGAAGCAAGCAAAACCAGAATTTTTTCCCCCTTTAACATCAGCATTGTAATTTTAAAAAGACTTAAGAACTCTGAAAAACACAATGATTAATCAAGATTCCAAAAGACACAAGATAATGGATCTTACCATCTCTTGACTGAGAGGTAAGGGAAAAAACCCCACAGGAATCTATTTTGTTAGACTATAGTTTTTTCTTTTTTCTTTTCTTCTTTTTTTATGTTGGCCAGAGGCAGGGGGGAGGCAGGCAGAGAGAGATGGGAAGGAGAGAAAAATAATGTTTATAATTGAAAAAAAGAACTTAATTAAAAAGAAACATTTCATGTCCCAACTTTTAAAGAGAAGAAATTTCCAGCAAAGAACATTAAAAACAAATTAATGTGAAGAGCATTTAAAAATATTTTGTCTCTCTGTATGAATTTGTAATAAAACCCTGAAACATTCTAAGTGGTAGAAAATGGCCCTAGCTATGGTATACTATATTTGCTTTCTGATTTTATTTTTATATGGTAGATTTTACACTCTTAGCAATGCCACAGAGCAGTCATTCAAGTTTGAAAACAGACAAAATTACTAGCTTTTAGAAAGTGGGTAGAAAGAGCGTATAGACATTTGTTTTAAATCTCAGGTACTTTTCAAAGAGAACAGGCTATCATCACTATTTCCTTTCTGTTTGTGGCCTATCATTTCTTTCAGAATAAGATATTATTATGTTTCCCATTCTGGGTTGATAAAAGGTAAGTATGATTTCTTATTTTTGAAAATATATGACTATGGGAGAATATAGCAAAAGTGTGAATCTGAGAACAGGTGTGCTACAAGAAAGCTCTCTCAAACTCTGTCTCCAATGCACTTTGGTATCCATCCAGTTAGAAATGGGCAACAAGGAATAACAGGCATTCTGGATGAGTCTGTGCAAGGACTAGCCACATATTTGCTTATGAGAAAGGACAGATCAATGCTACTCTTTTCAAAATTAACTACAATCAAAGATGACCCAATTTACTGGCAGGGAACAGAGGTTAGTGAAGAAATGTAAAGGGTCAATGACTCTAGTAGTCAGGTAATAAACTTCACCAAGTTGTAACACTGGAGTTACATGACCATTAGGTCAATGAAGTATCTTTCTTGTTTTACTAAGTCAGAAGACAGCTTGGAACAGCAGATTTGATTTGAACAAGCAAATCCATCAATGACTCATTCGTTTACTGCCTTCAATCATTTCCACAGCTGGTATGAACATTTGTTAAATTTCAAATGAACAGAAGCCAACGTGTTACATTAATTATGTTACAAAAGCAATTAATGTAAGCAACATATGCATAAACATTATCAAGTAGAATTGCATATGGTTAACTAAAGTTTTCCTTAAAGGAGACCTGTTTAACCTTACTTCAAGTACCATTTGGGAAAGGGTTCCTTTAAAATGGCCAGATGGCTTTGCTGTGGTGATTAGTCGAATCATATTAATGACATCAAAAGGGAGCTACAACCACATAGCTTACTATTTGGTTAACAGCAAGCATGCTTCCTAATACTCTGTTTTTTTTTCAAGAGGATTTAGACACCCCAGGATAGCTAAGATACTCAAAATCCAAATTTAGGAGTTAGCCTTTCTGGAACCAACTGTGATATTATAAATTTGGGAAACTAACAGTAGGTAAATCTCAACTGAAATTGCCTTAGTGAATTTTCTGTTAAGACAACACAGAACATAACTTCTCCTGACTAAAAAGTTTTATCTGTTCTTAAAAGTTAGATATTTTAGAACTCTCATTTTTCTTAATTTTATTCATTCATTTACCCATTTAGACAAACAACTAATCAACAGATTTATAAGACATTATCTCTGCCTCAGTGCTTTGCATTGAAAGATTGCATTTAATGATGGAGACAGCCTGGTTTGGCTTTTCTTCTCAAAATACCCTCAATCAATCACGGTAAGTAGTAATTCTATCTTATAAATGATTACAATGTTAAATTTCCTTAATATTAAAAAGACTGATTATTTTCTCTTTGTAGATCATAACCTTTCACTCATGCAAACAATAAACCAATAAATTGCTCCAGATACCTTAGTAGCCCATATTTGTGAGTTAATGTGGTTGAAAATAAATGCATTACCTGGTGGCCCATCTGGTGACGAGCCTCCCCCACCTCATCTAGAGTGTTCTTGGAAGAAATGCAACAACAATGACAACAACAACAATGACAACAACAACAACAATGGCGACAACAAAAATTCACCAGGACCATCCTCAAAGAATTTCCAGCTTGATGTGACTTGTCAGATTTGTGTTCCTCTAATACAGCTTTGGAAAACTGAATGTTCATAGAAAGGATTGAAATTATTCTGGATCAGTTTTATCCTCCTCTCCACCCCAATCAGAGGCATTCTTTGGATTCCACTTCCTCATCGTTGCCCCACTCCTGAAAAGCTTATCAGCTGGAAACATCCCAGAAAATAGTTCAGTTTTGGTGTTCACACCTCATCAGAACCCTCAGAAGTCTGCCTCTTTCTTCAATTGCTGGAAGAGAAAGCAAAACCTTTCCAGCCCATAAGCTGTAGTCTTTGGATTCCACTCCATCATCATCATGCTCCACTCTCTGTACCTTCTCTTACCTCTCCTCCCTCTCTGCCCAGCTTTTTAGGTTCCTTTTGTGTGTTTTCTTCCATTATTAGATAATAAGTTCCTTGAGGTCAGGGATTTTCTTTTTCTGTTTTGTATGGCCAGTGCTTATAGTGCAGCACCAGGCACATAGTAGGTGCTTGACAATGCATATTAGATTATATTGTATTCTATTTATGCTCTTCCTCTCTGGTCATTTTCTTGTTAAAGCTCTTGACTGTTTTTAGAAAAAAATTCTACTTTTACCATTTTTGCACAATCATGGTTTGGAAGATCCATGATAGTGATATAAGAAGATGGCTTTGTGCCTCTCATTGCTTACTTTATTCAAAGTTTTTATAATAAAGCAAACTCCCCAGATTTTTCCTGTTTCCTGAACAACTGAAAGTGCATCTGGGCAGCTCAGATTGGCCATTGGGTCTTATTTCACAGAGTTCTCTTTCCTTTCTCCTTCATGCATGGTTTTCAACTCCCTTATTCTCATCTGGACAAAATAGGCATTTGATGCCCAGACTCTCTCAAGTGTAGTCCATGTCACAGAATTTTAGAATTGAAAGGGACCTTTCAAATAATTTAGTTTCAACTGCTGATTTTATGAATGATGAAATGGAGGCCCCTAAAGGTTGAATGACTTGCCCAAGATAAACCATTGAGTTAGCAGCCCCAATTCTATTCCAGTTCCTATATGAATATTGGATGATGGATTTCACCATATTGCATTATTCATAGACTCACAAGCTGGAAGGAAACCACAAATGGAAATCTGCCACCATCAACAAACATTAAGTGCCTACTGTGTGAATTTGGTGGGTGTTGTTCCAGCTACTAAGTGTTTGAGGTTGGATTTGAATTTACTGAATTGAATCCTGACTCCAGGCCCAGTGCTCTATCTACTCTGCCACCTAGGTATCACAGGATCATAGTGTGATAGATTTAGGGTAGAAAGGAAACTTAGAGGCCATCTAGTCTAAGTACCTAATTTTTTCAGAAGAGAAAGCTAAGACCTAGAAAAGTGTTAAAAAAAATTTGTCCAAGGACCTACAGGGAGAAGGTGACAGTCAGGATTTGAACTCAGGTCTTCTGAATCTAAATTGAGCTTTCTTTCTACTGTACCACCCTGCCTTGAAAAGCTGTCTAGAAACAGCTATACCTGAAACCCTGGCAGTATTTCTCCCAGTCTTTCAAAGTGCTTTAATACCTTGTTTCATTTGAGTTTAATTCAGAACGTGTGAGTGGAAGCAGCTAGATGACTCAGTGGATACAGCAGTGGGGCTGGAGTAAGGAAGACCTGAGTTCAAATCTACTCTCAGATATTTACTAGCTGTGTGACCCTGGGAAAGTCACTTAACCTCTGTTGGTCTTAATCCTCTGGTGAAAGAAATGGCAAACCACTCCAGCACCCATGCCATGAAAACCTCAAAAAGGGTCACAAAAAGTCAGACTCAGCTGAACTCAGTGAGTACCATAGGTATGATCACCACATTTTTGCAGGTGAAGAAAATGAGACTCACAGAGTTAAGAGGAGTTTCTCAGCTATTAATTACTTACAGGATCAAATAAAAAGACCTCTTCTGGCTCTAGGAGTAAACATAAAATCCTTTGTTTGGCATTTAAAATTCTACAAAACTGACCCCTTCCTACTTTTCCATTTCCTACTTTTTATTCAAAGTTTTTATAATAAATAAAACTCTCCAGATCTTTCCAGTTTCCTGGCTAACTGAAAGTGAATTTGGGCAGCTCAGATTGGTCATTGAGTCTTATTTCACAGAGTTCTCTTTCCTTTCTCTTTCATACATGATTTCTTTTACATTACTCCTCTCCACAACTTCTGTGATACAGTAACACTAGTTTGCTATCTTTATGCACATAGGTATTTATATGTTGTCTCTATCATTAGAACGTGAGCTTCTTGAGGGGAGCCAAGCCGTATTTTTGCCATCCTTTGTATCCCATAGTTCAAAACAGTGCCTGAATCATCGCAAATGCTCGTTACCTTGTAATTGTTGAGTACATAAGGATAGTTGGGTTGGATTTGTTTATTGGAAAAAATTAATAATAATAAAAATAATAGCTAGCCTTTATATAGTGCTTACTATGTGCAATGCACCATGCTAAGCACTTTACAATTAATACATCATTTGATCCTCACAACTCTGAGAGGTAGGTGTTGTTATAATTGACTCAAATAATTTTGCAATCAACTGGACGACTAAGAATGAGTATTGTATTCTTGGATTTGTCACTTTCTTGTTTACATTATGTTTTAGACAAGTTACTTGATTCTTCTGTTGCAATTTCTTCACTTGTAGAAAAGATGCTAAAATCATGCTACTTCATTTTGTCTTTGAGGAAAAGAACCAAAATGGTGGTAAAATATCCTAGAAATGTTAAATGTTCAATAAAAACAAAGACTGGCCAAGAGTCCTGTGTTAGTGTGTCTTTTAACTTTATGTTAGAATCTCGTGCAACTGGATGAGGGGGATATTTACACTTATTAATCTAATGACCAACCATTAAAACATTTGTCCAACCTATCATTTAAAACAAAGCTTTCATTTTTGAGTTTCAATGAGTTGAATGAGTTATAATTAATAAGCAAGAGCCATACAGCCTATTGTATAATAAAAGACTTTTGACTAAAGAGATTAAGATGATACTATTTCGTCCTGGGCTCCAGTTTCCTAAAGTGGTTACAAGAGAGAGCAACATCACATTGATGAAGATAAAACTTTTAAGCATTTTCTACTATTTAAGAAAAACTATAGTTTTGCTATTGTTTCTTTCTTCGAAAAAGTCATTCCCTGCACTGCCTTAAAAGGAGTACATCTTGCTTGGTTTTTCCAAGAGTACTTCCTTTTTGAAGGCCTCTGGTGTGTGGTAGCATGAATAATTGTCAAGTCCAATAATATTTGACATTACCCAAGAGGCATTTAATAACTAAAGCTTATTTCCTAAGATCATGGAAAAAACACCCCAAATAATTAAACTACCAATCATTGATGCAGGGCCCATTAATAGCAATTGACATAAAGACTTAAAGTATGTACTAGTGATGTCAAGTTCAAAATTATATTATTTGAACAGTGGTCCCCAAACATTTTGCTATCCACTGTACAGAGAACAGCTAGATTCTCTGGCTATTTCTCTTATACTACATGTTGAGCCACAGGATCATTGACTTGAATTGATGTACCAATATTTATTATTTTGCTGATGTAGAGAGTGCCTTCTGTTACTTGCTACTGTGTGGCCCTAAGCAAGTTATTTGCTACCTTTGTGACCCTGGCTTGCATTTCTCATCTGTGAAATGAGGAGTAGATAATCTCAAGGGTTCCTTTCAGCTAAGCATCCTTTGGTGTTCTATCTGACTGAAGAGCTTTTATTCCTTTAGTCTCTACCTCTTGGCTTTCCTGGCTTCTTTCGAATCTCAGCTAAAGTCTCAGCTTCCAAAAGAAGCCTTTCCTAATCCTCCTCAATGTTAGTGCCTTCCCTCTGTTTTTTATCTCCAATTTATCTTATATTTAGCTTTTTTCATACATGGTTGGTTGCTTGTTATCTCTTCCTTTAGACTGGAAGTTTCTTGAGAGCAGGTTTTTTTTTCCTTTTTTTGTATCCTTAGCACTTGGCATTGTGCCTATGACACAGAAAATGCTTAATAAATGCTAGTTGATCGATTGCTCCTTTTATACACACCTTTATTCCTGTGATCAAACGAGATAATATTTATCGAGCACTTAGTACAATTGCTGGCACATAGTAGGTGTTATGTAAATGCTTATTCCCTTCCTCCTTACCCCCCCCCCCAAACAAGGATAAAGTTCTCTGAGACTTGATGTCTGCAAAAGCTGCATAGACTGAGGTGCTACACAGCAAAACAATTCATCTATGAAACAAGAGTGAACCTGCCTAACTCATTCTTAGTGTAAACAACTCAGATAGTTTTGCAAGTGAGAGATGAACAAGTCATATTTTCTGGAAATTTTTCTTAAGCTTGTCACAGTTGAATGCATGAAAATCTTGCTGGGACTCAGTCCAGAGATTTCTGACACATATTACAAAAGCAAAATTCTTTCTGGTTGCAATTTTTTTTAAAAAAAATTCATTTTCCATGCAGTTAATAGAAGATTACAAAATACTAAAATAGCCATACATTTTTATTTCATTTGGCCAAGTCTGGTAGTTACCTGGCTTTGGAAAATTTTTGGAGATGTAATTCCCTGTGTTGATGTTTTGGAATCTGATTTTTTAAAAATGACCTTTAATTTACAGAATCTCAGATTTAGAGCTGGAAGGGGCACTAAGTGCCATCAAGTCCAGCCCTATCATTTTATAATGAGGAAATTGATGTACACAGAAGGTAAATTATTTGTCCAAGGTTGTATAACCAGTAATTTGGTGATGGGGAATTTGAACCAAGAACTTTCTGATTCTAAATCCTGAGCTCCATCTACTATTCTTTGCAGAGTTTATAACATAGAAAATAGTAGCATTTTTTTAAAGGAACACTATGGAGAAGAGAAAGTTCTTGGAGTACTTGATTTGTCTTTTCATATTTCTAAGGAAATATAGTTTCCATTAGCTTTGCCTTAAAACTTCCTAAGAAGAGGATTGGATTTTTAAAAGAGAGGTAAATTCTGCAAGATGGAAGCTTATACATTCTCGGAAGAAATGTAGTTAGCCATCTTAACTCTTCAAGTAAAGCTGCTCTTGGTTATTAATATAATTTGAGTTTTAGGGAAAATCAGAATTATTTTTGTGCCTGTTTTACCACTCATCTAAGATTATGGGTTCCTTGAGAGAATGGTCCTTGGTTTATTTATCCTTCTATTCTTCCTGGGCCTAGTATAGTGTTGTGCACATAGAGGTACCTGGTGAATATTTGCTTATGGAAATTCTAAAATGATTAATTACCATGATTTATTGAGCCTGCTATTATGACTTGGGTTATTAATTAGGCTAAAAAATGCACATCTTTCCAAAATCTAAAATAAAAGAGGAGAGGTAGGAATTAAGGAGTGATACAGCAGTAGGTATTACAGGACTGTTATTTTATATTAACAATTCAAATGTGTGGTTTTTTTATACTAAAGTTGCTTTTAATAAGCTGATAATTTCTTGGTATTGTAACATTAATTAATATTTTAAAGTTAACTCTGTGTTTCAAACCAAAAGAATAGTACGGGAGAGAAGTTTATTATCTTCTACGAATTAGAATACTTTTATGCAACTAGAATTGGCAGAGGCAGAACCATAATCTAGGTCTTTTGACCCTAATTTCAATATTTTTTTCCATTGTATTATATTGGTGGGATCACAAAAACAAATAGAAATGTTTATGAGGTTTGGGGAAACCTTTCTCCCCCTTGCCTGAAAATAAAATACCTCCAAAAATGTTTTAAAAATCCTATCTTTTACCTCAGTCACATTGTTAATATGGGTTGGAGGATGATATCTTTAATATTATTTTTTACATATTCTAAAAAGTGCTTTGGTCTTTGAGTCAATGTCTATTTAATGCCAAAGAAACCTACTAAAAACTGAAACAATAAATTAATCCATAGTCTACAGGCTGAACAACTGTTTTGACTGATTGTTTCACCCAATTTATTTAGAACTGGTTGCATCTGTAAAGCTATTTTAATTTCAAAATGCATAGTCTCACTGTCACCATCAATAAAGTGGTGATGTGGATATCCAGGTATGGATTATCTTTATCCATGATTTAGTGTATTAATTACTATTTTGGAGGGGTGAAGGGTTTAGGGGTCCAGACTTCATCATGGAAGATAAGTAATTCATTTGTAGTTTAAAATCTTAGAGAGAGAATTGTCTAGAGTGCTGAGAGGTTTATGCAACTTGACCATGGTCACACATGTGTCAGAAAACAGACTTGAACCCAAGTTTTCCTGACACCAAGGTTGGACTATACCACCTAGCCTATACCCCTCTGTGTTGCTTTTGATTAAATAGAGTGAGTAGAGAAGCAGGCTCAAAACCAGAAAGACCTTAATTCAAATACTGTTTCTGACCCCTCCTACTGCTTGTTTGCAAAGGGTTATTTGCTCCCTGAACCAGCCACTTATATATTTAGGGCTCTAGGTATCTCTAGAAGATAATAAATTTCAGAGGAGGTGCTTATATCAGTAAAGGAAATTTCTTCAACTGGGAGTTTGTCTTAACAAAGAAATCACAGGTCCAATCACTCACTCAATATTTCTTAAGCATTTACAGTGTTCCAGGTTCTGCTCTGGTTTTGGTGATTATAAGTCAGTCTAAAGAAGGAAATAAATCCTAGTCTGGTCTCTATGCAATGTGTATTTTTTTTTTGCAAATTATGATTTTATGAATTTTTGATCTAGAGGTAAAAGGGACCCTAGAGAAGGAACCTGCAATCCCTCTTCCTTCTTCAACTTTCATTGAGGGGTTATTTACTTCAGGGAGGATGTTTTCATTCTCAGCTTCACCTATTGCTGCTCCCTATTGTTATCTAAAAATAGAGTTCAGTCCAAGTTTCCAAGACCATGGGGAGATGTCTGGGAGATGATGGATGTGTCTCAGGGGATTGAGCCTTCAAATGGTAAATTAGCAGCAGAAGCAGATGATCTCTTAGAACAAAAATTCCTTTCATATTAAAAACTCCTTAGGAAAAAATGAAGAATTAAAAATGGAAACTAGCAAGAGTAGTTTCCAAGTCAAATGTTCATCACTGTTTCCCTTGAGGGACTGGTTAAACTTTGTGTCAAAAACAAGAACTTTGGTTTGATGACTGCTTCACTTGTCAGAGATGTTGTGGGTAGAATTTGTACTTAGGAATCACCATGGTACAATAAAAAGGGCATTGGAGTCAGAGTTGGAGGACCTGAGTTTGAGTCCTATTTCTGCTTCTTACTACATGGGCAATGTTGGACTAGTCAATGATAAGCTCACTGTTCCTCCATGAAACCACTTGTAAAATGAGGGGATGACCCTTACTGTTCCTTCAAATCTTCAAGCTCTCTATGATTCTGTTTTAAATTGTTGCCATTCAGTCTTTTTTTTCAATCATGTCTGATTCTTTGCCACCCCAATAGGGGGTTTTCTTAGCAAAGACATTAGAATGGTTTAACATTTCCTTCTTTAACTCATTTTACAGATGGGGAAACTGAGGCAAATAGAGTTGAGTGACTTGCCCAGTGTTACACAACTAGTAAATGTCTGAAGCCTAATTTGAACTCAGGAAGTTGAGTCTTCTTTACACCAGAACCAGCACTCCCTCCATTAAGTCACCTAGCTACCCCCTTGCATTAGGTTAGAGTTAGAGTTTGCAGATGACTTTTAAGGTCCCTTTAAACTAGTATTTGGTGATTTAATTGAAAGATCTTAAAATCTTACAAAATTATGTTACATAGGGAGAAAAATACATTGCTCATATAACACACAGATATTTATCAATGCCACCTATTACTTAGCATTGTGCCAGATATTATATCGAGTTAAAAAATAAACCATGGTCTCCTGCTCATCAAATCATGGGAACTGGGAAACAGAATCTGGGGCTGCTCACCCTGGTAATCTCTTTTGTTAGCTAAAGTTTAGTGCTAACACTAGTATTAATATTGAAAGTGTTTGGATTTTCCTAACACTTATTTTCTGTTTTGGGGAAGCATGCAATAGTAAATAAGAACTTCATGCTGGAAGGGAAATTATAATGAATAATTATTATCTAATTAATAACAAACACATTCTCACAGTAGTTTAAAATTGTAAAACACTTTACATACATTATCTTTTTTTAGCTTCATAAACAACCCCATGAGGTACTCAATAGGAAAATGTGTGTCCATACACACACAGATACAATACACACACACAATAGGAAAAAAATACACTTGTATTTACATATATACAGGTACATCTGTGTGTATATATACATTAAAATGCAGGAAAATTATTTATATAAAGTACACACATGCACAAATGTATATATATATATACATATGTGTATGTATGCATACATACATTATATATGTATGCATACATATATATGCATATATATCTAGAAAGGAAAGGGACCCTATATATATAGGGTCCATTTCACGTATATATATATATATATATATATATATATACATATATATATATAGGCTCCTTTTCACACACACACATATGTATTTTTTGACAATGAAGAATTTTTTCCTACTGGTGCCAACCTGTTCTGAAATTTATAGTCTTAGTAGCCTGGGGGCTCTGAGAGGTTAAAGAGACTTGGCAAGAATAACACAATCAGTATGAAACAGGTAGAAACAAAGGGCTTTTGATTCTGAAGCCAGGTCTCTATTCACTATGCCATGTCGTCCATACTTAAAATTAAAAAAAATTATTTATCTTCTCTTAAAAATCATTGTTAATGGGGCAGCTAAGTGGTGTAGTTAATAGAGCACCAGCCTTGGAGTCAGGAGGGCCTGAGTTCAAATCTGGCCTCAGACACTTAACACTTACTGGCCGTGTGATCTTGGGCAAGTCACTTACCCCCAATTGCCCTGCCCTTCCCCTCCAAAAAAAAGTAAAAATCATTGTTAACTTACAATTAATCCATTCCTCCTCCCCCCACAACAAATAGAACACCAGAACAGTAAGAAAAGAAATGAACATATTGATAACACCTGACAAAGTATATCTCATTCCATACCTCCACTGGGAAGGAGCCATCCTTCACTTACATTCATACACATTATTCACCATGTTTCATACTTGAGATGTTATAACTAAATACAGGTTATAGAGGACAGCTAAATCCAATAGAAAATTAGACCAGATGATGCCCAAGGTCCCCTTTAAGTCTATAATTCAGTGATTATGTATAATTTGGAAATTCTGATTTCCAACCTCAATTTGTTTCATGAAATCACTTTTGTGGTTGGCTTACACAATCCAAAGAAGAAAATTCAAGTACTAACTCAAGAGTAAATTTTATGATGATTTGAATGTGCCTACAAAATATAAAGACTAATGTTATTTCTACATGGGCCAAACAAAATACAAGAATTTCATGTTGGACCTTTTGGCTCATCATTTAAAGAAGGTTGCTGATTCATTCAATTTTTAAGACATTGCATAAAAGTCATTATTTTTAAAGCAGCAAAGCTAGAAGCAAATAAATAAAGGTCTGGCTGTGTTTTAATAGAGGAGTAACAAATTAAGTAAAGCTTAGGTGAAGGATAAACATCATTGGGATATTCTGAAGGAGCAAAAAGCCTATTTGAACATTTCTTTACTTCGAGAAAATGTTAAAGGTTGAAGTTTTCTGAGGATGAGAGTTAGAAAACATTTATAAGGTGCTAATGATCCCACTATTATGACACTGGACTTCAGTGACTCAGGGAGAGAGTAAGACAGATTTGCACAACTCTGCCTCGCTTAAATCCAATTCATGTGCAAGTCAAGACCTTACCCCGTGACGTCACTGGTCCTCTTTGAAAACAAAGGATGAACAAGAGCAATGGCCCTAATAGTGTACTGAGGTATGGTTTGCCAAAGTTTACAGATCAATTCAGGTTTTCTAACTCTAAGTTCATTTTCTATTTACTAAGGCCGTTTGTGTGATATTTAAAATCACAACATTTCTGAAGAGTCAGTACAAGGCTGGAGAAGGAAAAGATGACAAGAGAATGGAACTGAAGGACAGACTAGAAGGATGAAGAAAGGTACGGTTCCTTTTGGTTGTCCATTAGAGCACAGCGGCATCGGAAGATTCCTGCAGTAGGCAATAGTATGGCTTTAAGGAAAATTAAATCTGCTCCCTACCTCTCTTCACACCCCTATATTGAGAACTGTTATTACGAATTGACCAAATGTAAAGGTGGAAGAGCCCCATACCTTAGAGCCAGGGTTCCTAGGCTTTAAACTCTAGGTAACAAGCTAAGCATAAAAAAAGCATCTATGAAGTAGCATATGGCCATTTTATCTTCGATATGGTAATTCATAAGCAACCCAAGCACTTCACAGTTTATCTTCAGCTACATAAAAGGTCCCCCCTGTACTTGGAGCACAGCCTTCCTATGGAAGAGCTTCCAAAGAGGCAGCTTGGGATCACTGAAAGTGCTCCAGTTTTTAAAATGCTATCTAGCTTTCTTCCCCTCTTGCATGATGAAGCAGAACAAATTTTCTGGGATGTCTGCCACTCACTGCAAGTAATTTCAGACCCGGGCTTTAGGTTTATCTTAAGTATGTCTGATACTTAAGATGTTGTGCAGGCTAGGCTAGTGTCAAAATTGTGAACCTAGGATAAATCCATATGCAATAGTAATAATTATTATGCCACCTTTAGGATTTATATAGCACAGTAGTTAATCTCAAAACTTGACTCAGCAACTCCCCAGGCCAATAATGGAAGACATGGGCTCCACTGGAGCTTATTACTCTCTCCCATTCTCTATGGCTCAGTGGATTTAGTGCACTGAACTTGGAGTCAGGAAGATCTGAGTTCAAATGTAGCCTCAGACACTTACTTAACTGTGTCACCATAAATAAGTCTCTTCAACTGTCTGAATCTCAATCTTCTTAGCTATAAAATGAGGGCTTTGGATTTGATGGACACTCAGGTCCAGCATAGTTTCAAATTGCAAAATATAACAGACTGTCCATATAGAAGACAGAAGCAAAACATTTATTCAGATACTAGAAAGCCAAATCCCAACACTAGAAAACCATATTCCTCATAGCAACAAAGAAATCTATACACAGTAACACTGAAGAGAGCAACACCATCCCAAAGCCTCCCTACAAACAAACACTCACAAGCCTAGCTATCTCCTTGCCTGCATGGTCACTCCTCCATTCATTCTAATTGCTCTGACTCCCACCTTCCTGTTCCATC
>CM053593.1:237731328-237753312 GCA_028646575.1 Pseudocheirus occidentalis | reverse complement strand
AAGTTCCATCCCATGTGCTATTTAAGTTAATTTCTTCTACCTGTGTGTTGAGTGCAGATGGATGGCATCTGGTCACCAGCATGAATTCCATTATTAAGTCACTCCCCCACTTTCTTTTTCTTCCAGCTTCTATAATTACAAGGGTTGGAGACTATCTTTTAATCATGAATAATTTTATTATCCTACTCTAAATCCCCTTTGATTTTTATCATATCTTACCATAGCTTATAATTTGGAGCCTGGAATTGAACACTAGACTCTACTAAGGTCAACTAGTCATTATTGTCCTAATGTTTATGTGTTGTTAGATGATGGTTGCTGGGGTGAGGGTAAGAAGGGCCCAAGGATATTTGTTCTGTGGTTGATACATTCAGCTTGTAATCAGTGATTATCCTTGAACTGTTTTGTTCTATACTCCCACAAAACCAAGTGTTCTCAGTAATTAATGTATGTGGGCTTTTCTTTGTGTACTTGTCCCTTGATGTATTCTTCACCTTTTAAACATACAATTGTATTCTGATCTTTATTCTTTATGACAGATGTGGTCACCTGGGTGACTTTATTGATGGCACTGGTAAATATGTTAAATGCCAACTGCTCTGGGGCCTGCCATTACAAAACATCATCTAAGAATGCTGCCTTCATCATACTAACTCCTTGATAATTAAATTGAGCATGGTACCATCAATTATTGTCCCTGAATCCTCAGTTGTGTACTTTATAGGTAATTTCCACAGACTCAATAGAATGTAAGCTCCTTGAAGGCAGGAACTTAATTTTTTTATGTCTTTAAAGCCTAGCACAGTCCTTGAAACAAAGGAAGAAATTTATGAATGCCTGAAGAACTGAATTGTATTAAATTGACCTGCGTGACATGCTTGTAATATAAAGAAATGTCCATCTGTCTTTTCTTCAGTTTAATAAACTGAGAACCCAAAGAAAGAGCCATGTATTCTTAAGGATGAAGGTACCTCAGAAAATCATTTAAGCCATTGTTCTCATAAAGATAAATTTAGTTAGACTGACAGTATTTTTCTTAGAATCACAAGAACATACATTAAGAGCTGGAAAGTCCCTTAGACATAATCAAGTGCCACCCTATTATCATAGTCAGGAAGCTTTGAGTTAAAATCCAACCTCAGATGCTTACTAGTTATGTGACCCTGGTCAAGTCATTTGATATCTGTCTGCCTCAATTCCCTTACTGAAGTGGGGCTAGCAATAGCACCTACCTCTGAGGGTTGTTATGAGGATCAAATGAGATAATATTTTTAAAGTGCTTTGCAAAGTTTGAAGTAAATATTATTATTAATAATGATAATTATTATAGATGAGAAATTGATTTTCCTACAGACACATGCATAGTAAGTAGCAGAATGAGGATTGAAACTCAAGTTCTGGGATCATAGAGAATTGGAAGTAATCCCAAAGGCCATCCAATCCAACGTTTTTATTTCACAGTTGAGGAAACAGCGGCTCAATGACGTTAAATAACTTTTCCTAGGTCGCACACATAGTGTCCGAGGTGACACTGAACCCAGATCTTCTGACTCCAGAGCCAGAACTCTTTTCGTTGTACCTCATATTGTAAGCATGTAAAAATGTTTGTAGCCTAGTTTAGTTTTATATCTCTAAGTTGTTTGAAGTAGAAATCGAGACTGTAATAAGTAATAGGTAAATAGGAATCCTGTGTCATCAATGTAAACATTACACATCTGGGTGCACATTTTCATTATATATCCAAAAATGCCAACACCAAATGAAGAATAAATTCTTCCAACTAAAAAATGTAAATTGTAGTCTTCTACTGTAAGATAGGGCTGGTATCTTCCATTTAGGTAAATTGTAGTCTTCTACTGTAAGATAGGGCTGGTATCTTCCATTTCTTTCATATCACTGCTCAGTGGTAGTAACTTACTTATTATGAATTATAAAAATAGTGTGAAGGAATCAGAGGAATCTTAAATGAGCATTCAATAACATCCATTTTCCATCAGGTAAGTACAGAAATATCTAGACTGCATAATGTCTTTCCCTTGTTTAATAGGCTCTGGAATGTTAAGAAATGCCAATGATTTCAACAATAGAACCTTTTCTAGACCAATATGCTATGTACGATTTGAAGGGTTCACTGAAGATCCCCTTGCCCTCAAATATCTATCATTGATGCCCATAGATAATTGTATTATCAAGGACTTTTCCTCCCCTTCTGCTCAAGAGCCCTATTAAAATGCAAACACAAATGTCTCTGGAATGGTTAACAAAGTTATTAGTTGTTTCAGCAGATGAACTACAGTTGAGGCTAACTGATGGGCCACAAAACCATTGGGAATATCTACCCCATCCATGTGAAGGACACCCAGAGGAGTGTATGGAGGGGCATGAAACTGAGGAGCACTTAGAGCTTGGTCAGACATAGAAAATACCAAGGTCATCCACTTCATCTTGGGCCATTGCCTATCATCCTGACTTTTGCCTTGCCACTGGGCTTGGATGACTTTGGAAGAGAGAGTGAGGCTGATGATTTTGTGCAACTCTGACTCACATAAATCCAGTTCACAAAGGAGTTAACACATCACCCCATGTTAGGAATGACAGCCCTGAGTGAGGCACCACAACAGAGAGTCAGGAAGAACGGGCACATGTGTAGTGTAGCAGGGTTAGGGAGCACTACAAAGTAGAAGACAAGTGGAGGGAACAGGAGGCAAAAGTTTCACAATTCTGGGTTGGCCTGGCCTTGCTCATACATTATTACTAATTGACAAACTTTAGAAAAGTGATATGGTAACTAGTAGCCCATGAAGAAAATATTATAATATACTAATAAATTTTGAGTTTCAAAAAATTGGTCTGGAAATTCTATGAAAAAAATATTCACTAAAATCTTGGTATGCTATATGTAGAAAATGAGGTTAATAATACCCACAGGTTCAGTTTTATAGGATTGTTTCCAACTTGCAAATTCAATAATTCAATTCAATTTAATTCAACAAACATTTAGAAATACTTTGTGCTTTATGCTAGGCATTTAGGATAGAAAGGCAAAAATGAAAGTCTTTGACCTCAAGGAGATTACATAACGGTTCCTTTAAAAATTTTTTTTGGCCCACGTACCCCGTTGGCTTTCACTAAACCTTCCTGTACTCCCATTAAATACAAAACAAGTCCCAGAGTTTACCTTGCATTTGTACATAAGAAATAAAAGAAAAAAATTATTTTTCTATATTCCCCTGATAAGCTTCTTGTACTCCCTGGGGTACAAGGCTAGAGAATCTAGCACTCAAGTTAGGAAACCTTGAACTAGATCAAATGAATTGAGGCAGCTGGAGAATTTCAGAAACTTTGAAGTGCTACATGAATATCATCATCGCCATTTGTCAGTCTATGATATTCCAATGTCTTCTTGCCTAGTAATCCTATTTAAAAAGAATTAAGTGAGCTGACTATGGCATGATGTATTCTTGATGAACTCTTATTGGTCTTTAGTGATAAATATCCCTCTTTCCAAAAGCTTTCCAAAAAACTATTCAATAATAGTTCTAGAATTTTGCCAGAAACTAAATGAAGTCAAGTTCACTACATTATGGTTTGAAGATTTTACTTGCACCCCCTTTATGAAAATAAACAGCTCTGTGACAGTTGACCAGTCTCCATGTCCATCTCGCACTGGCATGCATTCCCTTCTCCTCTGCTTCATAGAATTCCTGGTTTCCTGAAAAAAAATCAGCTCAAAATCCATTTCCTACAAGAGGACATTCTCATTTCCTCCAGCTGCTAATGCTTTCTCCTTTGAGATTACCTCCTAATGTTGTCTCCATTGGAATGTGAATGGCAGCTAGGTGGTGCAGAGGATAGAACACCAGACCTGGAGTTAGGAAGACTCATCTCCACTGTAGGTGCTTAACATGTGTTTGTTAAAGTCAATGACTGAGGGAAAAATTGAGGGAGAAATAATTTATCTTATAAATTCGTGATTTAGTCATATTTCAGTCATGTCTGGCTCTTTGTGACCTCATTTTGGGTTTTCTTGGCAAAGATACTGGAGCAGTTTGCCATTTCCTTCTCCCACTCATTTTATAGATGAGGAAACTGAGGTGAACAGGGTTAAGTGGCTTGCCAAGGGTCACACAGCTAGTAAATGTCTGAGGTCAGATTTGAACTCAGGGCTTCCTGACTTCAGCTCCAGTACTCTATTTACTGTGCTACCTCAGTGAAATGCACTGTTGCTGTTAAATCATTTAGTGTATGTATATATGTATACGTCTGTATACATAGACATATTTCTATGTATATATACATATAGGCACATGTACATATGCACACATAGACATACACGTACATATGTATGCATGTGTGCATATATAGCTGTATCTACCTATCTCTCTCTCTCTCTCTCTCTCTCTCTCTCTCTCTCTCTATCATCTATCTAAATATACATATAAGTTCTAGATGTGCCTGGTAGGTCCCAGAGCTTCCTTTCTCTCCATTTTCACTACTTACTCGCTTATTTCCTCTATATACAAATAAATCACTGCATATTTCTTCCATTCAGGTAGATGAATGTGACTCTTTTCTTTCCCATAAAATTTCCCATAAAAAGACAAAATATCATCCAACTCCTTTTGTGGTTAGTGTGATTAGTGATTAGTCACATTGCTTTCTTTTCATCTCACAGAAGTTTCATCTCAAAAAATAGTGTGTAGCATTCACCTATGATTAGCAATAATTCTCTCACTTTAAGGAAAACCTAAAAACGTGAGGGTTTTTAGCTTGGAAAAAGTGTTCTCATTTTTAAAAAAGCTATTGGTCTTCATTTATATTTTGTGGCATAGGATATACAAGGTAGGCTCTGAAACCAGAAAGACCAGCTTACGTTCCTCTCCTAACACATGTTGGCTGTGTGACTCTGAGTAAGTCACCTTCCTTTTCATTGTTCTAGGAAACTCTTTGGGATCGAAAGTAGAGAAAGCCTTCTGACCTTTTTTGGTACAGAAAGTTTCCTTATCTATGAGTGTCCTAGATCAGTTACTATTCCCTTCCTAACCTCTTACATGGCATCCTTATAGATTCAAGAAATGAATAAACTTCTTAGAGTTCCTGACACTTAGAGAGGAGTGACAAGTTTTTGCAAAGTACATACTGACTTAATTCTTCAGATAGTACTTCCTAAAATCTTAGACTATTTCCTTTTACCTTAACACATCTTTCCCAACCAGGAAGAAGATAACCTGACTTTTTCAGATTATTTTTAATGTATGACACTAACTGTGCTACTACTATTGAAATGAACCTGAAATTTAATGAAATGCTAAGATGACTTTTAACATGATTAAGCAGAAAGTACAGAATGGCTCTTCCTAAGCCAGTTAGAGCCATTGGACCTGCTGTCTTCCTCCATAATAAATCACATCTGATATCTGGAAGCCAAAATACCATGTAAGCACTTCTGTTCTTACTCTGTCCAAAAAAGTTGGAGAATTTTATTAGAATAAGATTTCTGATGGAAAGGGAAAAAAACCCCCACCCTACTCAGACTTTAGAAGTACGTGGAGAATTCTTTCCTATTACAGCTTGGGTTTGTTTATAAAGTTCACAACATTATACAGAAAAGGTTCTTCATATCTACAGAAGATGTGCTGTAGGTTCAAGTTGCTCTGACCCTGAGACTAAAATGACAATTTATTACTCAGCTATTACTAAATACACACACACACACACACACAGAGTCATTCTTAAGAAGAAGGGAAAGCCCAAGTCTAACAACCTGTAGATAAATATTTGGAGCAGAAAGAAATGAGTCTGAGTTCAGTTTTCATTGAACAAGTTTGCTTATAGCATGAGTAACTTTAGGACCAGAGTAGAAAGGTTAATTGAAAAAGATGCATGAATATGAAATTTCAACAAAAGAGAGTCTATTTGTATTTATTTTTCATTGATGACTAAACAGAAAATGGATAATTTTTTTCCAGATAAAGTTTAGTTTGAATGTTACAAGGGGAAAGAAGTCTCTTACTATAAGTGTGAGAGATGCTGGAAAGGTCACTGAGGCAGATTTTAGCACTTCTCTTCCTGGAGGACTTTGAATTGAACAGGTGCATTTCACTGGGTTCATTTAGTTGAAGTTCTATCTGAATACAACCATATGATCTTTCTAGATTTCTTTTTACTATATGATTTTATATTCATCATAGAAAAATATTTTAGATATTAAAAATAAATGTAGAATTTCTTGATTTATTCTTCCTTGGGGACTATGTATAAGACACCATCTCTTATAGATGGTAAGGTTCAGAGATGGAACAAATCAGAGATCATCTAGCTTAACCTCTTCATTTTATAAATGAGGCCCAGAGACTAGAAGTCACTTGCTCAAGGTCACAGATGCGTTAAGTAGAGAGGCCCAAATTCAAAGCCAGGTTCTCTTACTCTGAAATCAGAAGGACCTAAAAGCTTTTTGGGCTTATGGACTCTGACAATAACTTTGATGTATTCGGTATTTCAAGATACTTTTCGTGCTTGAGGTGGATAAAAAAATTAAAAATTATGCCTTCCTGGACAATGTGTTCCCATTTGACCATACCATCCGCCCACTACTTTGGAAGAGGAGATGATAAGATAATAGATTCATAGATTTAGATGTGGAAGGGGGCTTAAAAACCACTAAATCTGCAACCTCTCTTCATTTTACAGAAAAGGAAACAGGCCCAAGAAGGTTAATGGATTCTAACCAAAGTCAATATATAGATATCACATGTCATAGCAGGAAGAGAAGAAAGAAAACAAGAGTGAAGAAAGAAGTGAAGAGAGTAGCTCCTGGGGAAGAGAGAATTGTGGGATGATTTGGAGAGCCAGAAGAACAATATTTGACATTAAGATTACAAAACACTAATGTCAGTCAGCCAACAAGCATTATTAAGCCCTTACTATTTGCCAGACACTTTATATACCTTATCTAATCTGTGCCTTGCAAAGAACTGTAAAGCTGAGATAGCAGCATAAAATTAACTAGGTGGTATGGTGGTTAGAGTGCTCTATCTGGAGTTAGGAAGACCTGAGGACAAATCTGGCCTCAGATTTATTATGTATACCTGGGCAAGCCATTTGACCTCTGGTAGCCTCAGTTTTCCCATCTGTAAAATGAGAATAATAATAGAATAACCCCTCTCCCCAAAGAGTTATTGTGAGGATCAAGTGAGATGATATTTGGAAGCAGTAACATTAATATTTAATTAATTAACATTAATATTTAATATTAACATTCCCATTTAACAGATGAAAAACTAAGCATTATACTCTATGAATCCCCTCGATACAAATAGTTCATATATACATATATGTACATATATAGTTTTAACATGCTATATTTTCTAATATTTCAAGAGAAAGGTTTTAAAAATGATATGTAAGGAAATTAATTATCCACCTTTATGACAATTGCATTGAAGAGGGACCTTTCATAATGCCAGGTTGTCTCCTGTTCTTCCCAGTGACTCAGCATATGATGGTCCAGAATTTCAACAGCTTTAGTAGGCAAACTGTTCACAAAAAACAAGTCATAGCAGCTCAAACAACCTGCTGCCATAAAATTTTATCTAATGATTATTTTCTAGCTGACATTTGTGATGCCCTTGGCTCCACATAGCTTCTCATTATTTGATAGTAACAGAAAGTGGGTTTTGTAGCTCTGAAGGGTCATTCCTGGGGGTGGTTCTGAGACCTTTGCTGCTTGTGGGCATTGAAGAGCTAGACCAGGGTAACTCTGGGAAGCCCATACTTGGTTCTGGAAAATCTATCCTGGGCCTGTTGCTTGGTACAACAGATAACTTCTGTATCGTGTTTAGCATTTCAAGTGGTATTAGATGGTTCCTGGAGGTCATAGACACCATTCCCTTTGGAATAATTTTAAACTCCACAAGTGGGAGCAGAAGAAAGGATAAGAAGATCTAGTATTCCTCTGAGTATCTTCAAGATGAGTCAGGGTGGGCAGAAATGTCCTGAATCTATTTTAGAAACTGATCTTAGCCTTGAAGTCCCCTAAGTCATCCCCTGGTTTAAGCCAGTAAACTTAGCAGTTAAAAAACAAAATGAAAACAAAAAAAAAACATCACAGATTGTTAAACATGTGATTAACTGGTTTCTATGTAACTGCTGCATAAGAGGAGGTTCTATGGACTACTTCTCTCTGTCTTTTATTCTCATTTATGTCTATATTTTGTATTGCAAGGCAGATTTTTGTATATTTGGAATTTGTCAGTATTCTTCCTTGGATGTCTCATTATAGCTTGAGGGTGTTCAGTTTCCAGAGCAGTGAGTCAGTCAGTTGACAAGAATCTTCTAAGTTCATTTATGTGCCAAGCACTGTGCTAAGCCCTCAGGATATGAAGTAAATACACACACACACACACACACTCACACACCCCAAAACCCAACCTAAAACAAGCAAACAAAATCTTTGTGCTTGCTTTCAAAGAATTGAAAGTTTAATCAACTGTTTCATTTCTACCTTTTAGTTTCAGCACCTAACACAATACTTGTCACTTAGAAGATACTTTAAAAAATGTAAAAAATGTTTGCTCAATTGGGTGTGATGTTGAATTGGGTTTAAAAGCTATGTTCTATCTATCAAGAAAGAAAGGCTTTGAGTAAGAGAGAAATGAACCAGCATAGAGAGGAAAATCCTATAGTGAGAAGGCGGTTGATTGATGGTGATGAATTCTGGTCAGTTAGAAGCATGCCTGGGAGGAGAATGAAGCCTGGCTGGTTTGGGCCCATAGCCCAAATGGAGCCCCCTGGAAATGACTCACAAATGGGAGATGAAAGCAAGCATGGGCTCCTCATGACCTTAGAGAAGTGAAGGCTGGAGGGGAGAAGGAATTGAGAGTTTAAGTAATTTGCCCAAAGTCACACAAAGTAAGGATCTTAGTTATTAGGAGATATAAATTATATGTGCATGTGTATGTATATATTTATATATGTACATATGTATTATGTATATATTTATCCACTTCAATTTATTTAGCTCTTAAGATAATTCGAAGTAAATTTCTACAAAATTTAAAGAATTGGCTCATAGCTTTTTCATTTTTTCTCTTAAAATACTAGAGTACCAAAAATGTTTTTTTTCCAGAAAAAAATGATTTAAATATTGCTTCTTTTTAGAATGACATGACAATACATCTTAGAGAAAACTGTGAGTTACCATGGATAGAGTGCTTGCCTTAGAATTAAGATCTGGATTCAAGTCTGAAGTATATTAACTTTGTAATCATGGGCAAGTCACTTTTTCCCTGCATAGAACAATTACTGATTTGCACTGAAGCAAGGAGTTGCCAACACTAATCAAAACATAGGTTTAACACCACCCTCTTAACACCTCCTTCCCCTCAAAATGCCTAGAATATTCTCTTGTAGCTCATAAAAAGTTTTTCTTTAATTTTTCTATCATCTTCTAATGGAGAAGTAAAATATATATATATATATATATATATATTTACTTAAGTGAGCTATGGCTAAAACAAATTGCTGTGCTTGATTCACAAGTCATAACTAGGGTGAAGTGATAAGAGCTTTGTCATAGAGCACCATATTTAGAGGGCATTAACTGTATTTGGAGTGCTTCCACAGTGTAGAAACAACAGAGCCTAGAACCAAATTAGGAAATATAAATTAAAATAAATATTATTTATACTATTGTTGATACATAATAATATTTATGTTATTAAAATAAATAAAAGATTAGGCAAGTCCTTCTCTTGATCTTCCCTGATTCCAATGCATAGTAAGAACCTCACCATAATGGATTACTGTCTCCTGCCCTCATAGGTTAGGGTCTAATACTCCATTCTCAGAGAATAATTTGTTTTGTAATGGTTGTCCTGGGTTCCAAAATTCCCATCTGGGTGGTTGTAAGAGAGATTTATTTATTTATAAAAATCAAAAGGTAAAGCTGTCAGATGGCGTATTATTTTAAATAAAAGAATGGTGAAGAAAACACAGGGAAGAGTAAAATGCTAAAAGTCTTTATTTTTTCTCCCTGAATTTCATGCCAAGTTTTTTACATTAAAAATCAACTTCGGTGTTAATGTCTCATGATTCTACTTTGTATAAAGTACATTGGCATTGCATAATTATATTTGTGACTGCAAAACTATGATATGGGAATGGAAACAACAAATTGAAAAAAAGTTATTGACAACTTAAATTAGCTTGAACTAATTTGCATTTCTCAAATTAATTTTAAAAGCCAAAGTAAAATAAATATTTTAAACCTCTTATTTTCTTCCCAAATAAAATAAAAATCCTAGTCATATTCTTTGTGAATTTGTGCAAACATATAGCTATAACTCTGTCAGCTGAGGATAGCACTGGCAATCATGAATTTGGAATAATGGGATTTCCAATGGACCAAATCAAAATTAATAAAAAATAACCTGTATTTGGTCTAGGTGCTACAAAGAAAGAAATGTAAAACAACTTTAATCTTCATTGAAAGATTACATTATAAATACACTAAGGTTGTTGAAACTTACAGCATGAGAACATCCAGTTTTCAGTTAATTCATAGTATGTCTGTGTTAGAATATTGCTGCAAAATGGCTAGAAGTTGAATCTAAATAATATTTAAAATAAGCCTAAAATAGCAGGACTTAAACAATCTGTTTGGAAATAATAGAAATTCTTCTTTTGTTAAGCATATGGTTATAATGCTTCTACTTTCTATAGTGATTTGATACCTGTGGCAAATATGGTGCTAGGGTGAAGTCTTTACTACAACTGATACTGACTTTTAAATTTGTTTGCCCAAACTCTCACTTTTGAAGCTATTGCCAAAAAAAGCAATAAAAGCACCAATATTATTTGACTCGTTTGTGTTTTATATAAGAGATAGTTAAGAAAATAACAATTTACTGAGAGCAGTAAAATTTGAATGGACAGTTTGTTGGTTTTTGATGTCGTTTTAGTTGTGTCTGTCTCCTTGTGACCCCATTTGGGGTTTTCTTGGCAAAGATACCAGGGTGTTTGCCATTTCCTTCTCTAGCTCATTTTAGATATGAGGAAACTGAGGCAAACAGGGTTAAGTAACTTGCCCAGGATTATATAAATAGTAAGTGTCTGAGGTTGCATTTGAACTCAGATCTTCCTGACTCCAGGCTCAGCACTCAATTGGGGAAGATCCTGTTGTCTTTTTTAATATTAGAGATGCCTTTAAATAGTTTTTTAGAAATAATGTCAAAATGATGGTTTTCTTTCTTTCTTTCTTTCTTTCTTTCTTTCTTTCTTTCTTTCTTTCTTTCTTTCTTTCTTTCTTTCTTTCTTTCTTTCTTTCTTCCTTCCTTCCTTCCTTCCAACACTCTGAAAATTGAATGAAATACTATAGCTGGATCAGTGATTCATGAAAATCTTAAAGAACAAAGTTTTACATTGAGCAGCTTTTAAATATATTCCACTGGCAACAGTTTAGTTATCTGGTAAGAAGGAACTCAAATCAAGGTAAAAAAAAACAACTTTGGCTGTGGAGTGTATTAATATGGATTGAGTCCTCATATTTTAAATATAACTATATCTTGCTTAATTAAAAAACCCCAAAATTTACACACATATAAAAGAATACACATATGTTTATATATACAGGTATGTATATGTGTATGTATATGTATGAGAGGCAGCTGTGGCATACTGGACAGACAGCTGATTTTGGAGCCAGAAGACATGAGTTCAAGTTTTCCCTGTCACAAAGACTATGTGACCTCAAGTAATTTAACTAATTTCTTGATATTTTAGGAATTAAAAAAAGATTTTAAATCGTAGTATAGAAGTGACCTACATTGGTAGAGGGAGTTTCCTATACGAGTGGAATCACAGGATATCTATACCTGTATGCCTTCTTGTATACTTGTACATATATCTATACCTGTACCCATCTCTCTCTTTGTCTCTTTTTCTGTCTGTCTGTCTCCCTCTCTCTTCTTCTCCTTCCCTCTCTCTTTCTCTCTCCCCTTCCATCCATTCATCTATTTATCTATCAGCTGTGTGTTTACACACACATACACACAAATGTATTATGGGAGATATGCTTAGCATCTCTATAGATTTATATCACTACTACTAATATATGGAATGTCTAGTAAATTATGGTTAAAAACCAAAAAGAATTAAATTACAAGAGATGTGAATGAAAGGAGGAAATGAGACAAGATTCTGCAGAAGGAAAGAAAAGTACCCTAGTTATCTAAACCTCTTCAATTCTTGATTTAGCCATATTAATGGATGATTTAAGTATATCTTGAGAGGGCTTCAAGATACTAAGGAAAAAGCCTTGTTAAGTGAGGTCAAGGGCCTAAAACAGTAGAAATAGATTATAGCTCAGATCCTATTCTAATTTTTTTTAGACCATACAATAGAAGAGTGGAAGCTCTGAAAAATATGTTATATATTTATGAAAATAAATTACAGCTAATGGAAATGTTTGGCCTGGACAAGATAAGCCAGGGAAGGAAAAGAAGGAAGGAGGTGCAAAGATGGAAAGTCAAGATTTCAAACCTTTAAAGGGCTATTGTATGGAAGAGGGAAATCAAACTTATTCTACTTTGGTCTCTCTAGAGGTCAGAGCTATGACCAATGTGTAGAAGTTGCAGAAGTTCTAAATTTAGTATGAAAATAAAAAAAAACTCCCATAATTGAAGTAATTCAACATGAAAAAGGCTTACTCAAAAAGCAATGTTACTTTGTTATTTTAACATTAAAAAACTTTGTGTGACAAAAGTTCACATTTTCTTACAAAAACTCTTTTTTGCCTTTTTGAATATTGAAATGTTTGTGGTTTTTCATGACTAAAATTCATAATTAGGAATAAAAGTAATGAATTCCCCCAAACACTTTTAAGTATTCAAGTAGAAAACACATGCCTACCTGGAAGGGTTGTTGTAGAGGGGATTCTTTTAATGGAAAGGAGCTTGATCTCCAAGGCATCTTCCAGCTCTGTTTTTATATAATTCTGTTCACCAGAGAAGGAAATGGCAAACTACTTCAGTATCTTTGCCAAGAAAATCCAAAAGGCAACTACAAAGTGTTGGATATGTCTGAAACACATAAAAAAATTCTTTCCCCAATTTGAACAATCTAAACTTTAATGAACATAGCAACAACCTTGGTTTCTCAGTGTTTCCACATTGCTATTACTTTTTTTTTTCAGGAAGTGATTCCATTAACTAAATGTTGCCATACTAAGAATGATGAGGTTAAATTTGCAGCAATTTACCAATCTGGCAGTTGTGTAATACATAATTCAGTTGAGTCGATCATTTGGTAGGTGAAAGGTTTGACCATATTGCAGTTTCTATGGCCATATATAAATATGAACATCTATGTATCAGAGGAAGAATGGAGAATATATATTTCACTAACTCAATTCAATAGCCATGTATTAAATAAACACAATCTGTTAAGTACTAGGGCAACTAGGTGGCTCAGTGGATAGAGTGATGGGCCTGGAGCCAGGAAGACTCATCTTCCTGAGTTCAAATCTGATGTTAGACACTTACTAGCTGACCCTGATCAAGTCACATACCTCTGTTGGCCTCAGTTCTTCGTCTATAAAATGAACTGGAGAAGGAAATGGTAAACCACTCTAGTATCTTTGCCAAAAAAATTCCAAATGGGGTCATGAAGAGTCAGACATGACTGAAATGACTGAACAATAAAGCTAGGTACAAGCAAAACAAAAACAAAAATGAAAAGTTCCTGTCTTTAATGAACTTATGTTCTAATGGGAGGATGTGACATGCATGGAAATAAGTTGTATACATGCAACTATATTATAATATAATTAAGGACTGAAGAGGACAACAAAGGGAACATGGAAGCATTTCTAGGAATATTTATAAGGAATGATGGAATGCTACTAGCTGAGTATTGAGGAAGTGGGTTGTATGTGGAAGGTAGTACGATAAATGATCTGAAAATTGGAGACAAGGAAAGAATACATCCTTCATATCTAGTCATTGCCATTATGGAGCAGACAAGTGGATAGATGGTTGAAATGGAAAGAGGAAAAAATATGAAAAGGCAAAAACCACGCACATTCTTCTCTGTCTACAGATGGTAGCATGTACTAAAATTATAGAGAACTGGATCTCTATTCTCTTGATTTAAACCAGAATGCCGTCCACCATTCTCACTAATGCACACTCCCCCCCAATATTTTCAGGAGATTTTTTTCTCTTCAGAAAAATGCTTTCCCTTGCCCCAAGTCTAAGTTTATTAAAACACTCTGTGGAAACAAAGTTAAATGATTCTTCCATGATTCATTTGGTGCTTTGGGATCCCCTTGGGTGAAGGGTTCATACAAGCATAAGCCATTATTAGTGATCTCTAATTGTCAGTGGTAAGTATATAGCCAGGAACTAAGTAAATAATATGCCCTAATTTCAACACATTGTTGAGTTCGGAATCAGGGCCAAGTTTTCATGACACAACTCCAGCTGGCATCCCACTGGTGCTAGTTTGTTGGATGGCAAAACATCCTATTCAAGATCCCTAGTGATCTGAAGAACTAAGTATGGGGATTAGCCTGTCAAAGAGATAATGCACTAAGTCTCATAGTGTGTTTGTGGCAGGGTGACTGTAGCATTGTATTCACCTCAACACAGGTAGAATATAATGTACTGAGTGCAGTAATTCCATTCCTCTGCCTCTGGTCATGGTGGAGTGAGGATGACATTTTCTTTTTTCTTTCCTTTTTTTTTCTGAGAGGAAGGTAGGGCAGCTGAAGTTAAGTGACTTGCCCAAGGTCACATGGCTAGTAAATGTTAAGTGTCTGAGGCTGGATTTGAACTCATATCCTCCTGACTCCAGGGCTCATGCTCTATTCAGTGCACCACCTAGCCACTCCTAAGGATGACATTTTCAGTCATTATGTTTATTGACTTATTTGTCTCTCTACCAATGGTATTTCTTCACATGTATCACATTGGTTTTGGGCTATGGATAGTGATACAATACCAAAGGGACTACCAGGGTGTTTCACATAGTCTTTAATACATCAATCACCTAACAAACATGTACAATCATTCACTCTATGCCAAGCACTGTGGTAGGTGCTGGGGATATAAAAACAAAAAATGTTCTACTCTCAAGAAGCTTGCATTATATACGTTTAAGAAGCAGAACTTTGGAGTAGATAAACAGGCCAGTCTTAAAGTTAGACCGACGTGAGATCATATCCTGTCCCTGACTCAGATATTTGTGACCACCAACAAATTGCTCAATATTTCAGCACCCTGTGCAAATCTAGAAGAATGTAAGTCAGAAGGATTGCTGGTTTGCATTGGTAAGGGAGATTTTCTACCCTGGTGAAGTCATGGTTTTAGACTGAAAAATCCTCCCCCAAACCCAAACAATACAATCCTTTTCCCCCACTGATAAACTGAAGCCCAGAGAGGTTTAGTGAATTGCCAAAGGTCACAGAGCTAATAAATAGAAGGGGAATTTGATTTAAAAATCCTATTACTATAAATCTAATGCTCTTTTCTCTATCCCATGACACCTCTTTTCCGTGTAGATAATGGGAAAAAAGATCACTTAATGTGACTTGTTTTGGTTTGAGAATACATGTACATATACATGATGAAAAGAAACTCCAAGTTAATTTATATGTTTTTTACATGATCAGTCAACAAACATGCCTGGCACTGGCCTTGATGTTAGGGATAGAAATAGAATCCTCCTAACAGAAGAACCTTTATTATTCTTGATTGGGAAAACCCAGTCACCTGGAATAAAGGGTTAAAAGTTTGATCAGTCTCTAGTGATTAAGGAGCTATATTAACTTTCAGTTGAAACCCTACTCTAATAACGGCTTAAATGTTAAATACTTTGAATAATATAATTAATCCTTTGAGCTTTTTCATTTCCTATATTGCACATTTAAATTGAATTTATATTTATAATAAGATTTCAAACAAATTTTAAAAATCATTTCACAAAACTAAACTTACTTCAACCAGACCTGATAATATTTTTTACGTATAAATGAGCCCTCTTTTAAGAACTTCAAATTGTTTTGCAAACAATTTAACAATGTTACTGAAGAAACAGACTATAGATGTTATGAAACGTAAGTAAGATCTGATGTTGAGTGAAATTCTCCCAGTGAGCAAAAGTTACACCTAGGAGACATATTAGGTACTTTTCAAGCTGCATTAAGACTAAGGCCACTGGGACTCTCTTTAATCATTTACTGTTTCTGTATACTAAGTAGTTCTGTTCTAAGGATCTTTGGCAGGCCATTATTACCTTATTGATTAAATTATGAGAAAAATACAGTGGAGATTGTATTAGAGCGAGGAACACTTTACTGTATGCTTACCTTAGGAAAAAAAAGAAAGAAAAGTGAATAAATCAGCTTGACTTTGTAGAACTTCAATTTTGTTTGATATTATAAGGAAAAGAGATTCCTTGGTGAAGACTTTAATTCAGGAGAACAGGAAAACAGATTTTAAAAAACAATTGTAATGGTCTTTGATGATGGTTTTGCAGTAAATATTTCTAACTCAGAAATGAAATGGATTTTGGAAATGAAATATTAATTGAAGCATGTCAAAAACATTTAATTGTAAATCGGTACAAGCCCAACCTTTTCGTCTATGTAACTCCTAGTCCTTCAATGCTCAAATCAATGCCTACTTTTTTCCTCCAGGGACCTTCTACAAGTACACTAGTCCAAACTGTACTATTACATCCCTGAATTCCTATTGCATCCATATTCACACAAATGAATACCATATCCCATATTGTCTTATTAATGAAATTTTTCATGTGTGTAAGACTTTTCCCTATGTCCAGATTACATGATCTTGTAAGGCATGAATCAGGTTGTATATTTCTTTCATATTACTCAGTTGATTAACAAGCATTTTTAAGACTCTACTATGACTCAGGCACTGTGCTAGGCACTGGGTAAATGGGCATTACCTCACTCTAAGTGAGCACATGAAAAGGGCCTTAAAGGACCACGGTCTCCCATTGCATCCTGGGTCATCTCCAGTCATCCTGATGAGTATCAGGTCACTGGATCTACATGAGGCCGGTGACCTTGCACAACCCTCTCTCATTCAAATCAAAGTCAACTGCGCATCATGTCATCATTTCCCTGATGTCATGATCCTCTTTGAAAATACCTGGGTATATAGAAACAAATGTGAAACACTACTTTCCCACAAGGACCTTAAATTTGAAAAAGGGAAACCATATAAGAAAATACGTTATACTCAATACATACACACATAGATATGTATAGTACATAGGGAGGAAAGAAGCAAGTATTTATTAAAGCCTATGTGCCAGGCACTGTGCTAAGTGCTTTATTAACAACAACTCTGTGATGCAGGTGCTATTATGATCCCGTTTCTACAGTTGAGGAAGCTGATACAGAGGCTAGGTAACATGCTCAAAGACACAGGAAATAATTCTCTAAGGCAGGCTTTGAACTCACTTCTTCCTAATTCCAAGTCCAGTATTTCCTACATTGAAATATTTAATTTCTACACATAATATAAATACAAGGTAGTTTATAGAGAGAGAGGATACTAATAGCTGAGGGTGAGGGGAGCGGGAATCAGGAAAGAATTAATATTAAAGGTAGTTCTTGAGTTGTCTTTAAGGAGAAAAGTGGCACAGGTGAGGGATGAGTGCATTCCTGTCTGGGGGATAGCCAGAGCAAAGATATGAAGACAGCAGATGGAGTGCAACACGTGAGCACAGAGCAAGAAGGCCAGTTTGTCACAATTGTAGTGTGCAAAGGAGAACAATACCCAATGAGTATATAAAGCTGGAGTGGCAATAGGTTGTAAAGGGCTTTAAGAGTTAAACAGTGGAATGTGTATTTGTTCACAGAGTCAAAGAATTATTGGATTGGATGGAGGAGATCAGCATTGCAAGACTTGTACTGAAGGAAAATGACTGTTGGTGTGGTGTGATTTTTCTTTATTCCTCATTCTTGAAGAAGACTAGTGGTGGTGTTGTAGATGTTTTAGAAAGGAGAAAAACTTGGGGCAAGAGTTCAGTTAGAAAAGGCAACTGCCATGTGTTGTAGATGTTGAGTTCAATTAGAAAAGGCAACTGCCATAGTACAAGAATGAGGAGACATAGGACTGAACTAGGGTGGTGGCCATTTGTGTTGCGAGAAAGAGACAGAAGCAAGACATGTTTTGCAGGTGGGAATGGAAGGATTCCAAAACTGACTGGACATATGAGGTGGAAGAAAGTGATGAGTCATAAGGTTGAAGTTGTCAGCTTAGGAGACTGGAAGGATGTTCATACACTTGATAGAAATGGAGAAGTTTAGAAAAGGGGTTGTTTGGTTAGGGATGGTACATGAAGATGTGTCCAGATGAATGTATTGTAATGTCAATCAAAGTGCTGACCAATAGTGGAAGATAAATGAATACTTGCTGATTGGCATCTCCAAACTGATGGCTGGGAACTGGCATTTCTACTTCAAGTCATGATCATCACAAATATCTGTTTCAGACAAGTTGAACTTTCACACTGTCAGGCAAATGTTTATTGAGTTTCTTTGAAGCCCATGTAATATTATATTAGTTCTTGGGAATATATATGCATATGAATACATATACATATTCACATACATACATACATACACATACTTATATAGAGACAGTCACACACAGATAGACATACACAGAGACAGACAGCACACACACACAGAAAAACAGACACACAAATGACAGAGGCATAACATGTATATGCCAAACTGTATTTAATCTAGTTTATAAACTGCACCCCCTAGCAGCCTTACGTTCTAGGAATACAGAAGCCTGATACACAGATTCCAAATGGTTTCTATAATCCATAAATTATAGTTTGGATGATATCTTTGGCCTAGCAGAGTTCTACAGTCAAATAAATGTGGTGATGTAAAAATTTTTATTTTATATTTGCTTTTTGGAGGGCAATTGGGGTTAAGTGACTTGCCCAAAGTTACATGGCTAGTAAGCGTCTCAAGTGTCTGAGGCTGGATTTGAACTCATGTCCTTCTAGCTCCAGGGCTGGTGCTCTATTCGTTGTGTCACCTAGCTGCCCCAAGGTTAGTTTTTTTTTTAAAGAAAAAAAAGACTAATTGAAGTCACAGATTGTCAGGTAAGTGTTTACTGATCATCTGCTATATACTGGTCATTTTGTGAAGTTCTAGTAATTAAAAGAGATTTAACACATAGTGTCCAAAATCTAGTGACTAGATTCTAATCTGTACTTTGTACTCTCTAGCTGCCTTTAGTGCTGAGAATTCAGAGCTATGGACACATAGACTTTAAATGGTTTCATGTCTAGTCTATAGATTGTAGTCTGTCTGACATCTTTAGCATAAAGGAATTCTATGTTACAGTACAGCAAAGCCAATAGTACATTTGAGAATAGATGTTTTTTTCCCCCCAAATCTAAACTATATTATTTTCTGTCAAGGAGACCATCCCTCTGCTATACAGACTAATTCCATTAAAAATAAGGTATTACCCAAAGGTCTATGAAACCAGGACTCACCCACACAGATGACTAATGTGATACTTAGGAATGCATCATTGGAGAAGACTTTTGGATCAAAGAAGTCTCTGGATCTACAGAAGCTTCTGAGGGAGAAGTTTGCTCCTGTTTATTCTGGGATATCTGGCAACTTACTGGCAGGGATGAACATTTTCCATTTTTCCAGGTCTGGCAAAATTACAAAGTCTATATGTGGTTATAAATTATTGAAGTAGAAACAGAGAGATTAGAGGAGGGGCTGATCTTTCCTAGGAATAATATTTCCTTTGTCTAAGATCCATAGTTCTTCCTAGAAAGCTGTCAGGGATTGTGTCTTTGATGTATTTTCTTATAGAACATGTTAAGTTCTATCAGTTTACTAACTATGAAGCGGAAACTTATGTACTTCCAAAATATGCCTATGCACTCGGAATTGAATGGAGACCTGAAGCAACTAACCAGACATTCTTTTGCTGAAATATAGCCTAAATTGCCTCATTTAAAGAAAAATGGGCCTAAAAAATCCAGAAAATGGCATTGGTTTATCTTCTTTGCTTGTGTAGTTAAAACTGTGGGTACATTCCTATGAGAAAAGATAAATTAAGCTTCAGCTTTTAGCCTAGAGACAAGATTTTATTACTGTAATTCAAATATATTTGGTTTGAAAATTAAGTTTATATGGAAAACAATTTATGTGAAAAATATTGAGAATTGTAGCAGAGTATAAAGTTTAACACGAATCAATGGAGTCAGAAGGTAGTCAAAAATGTTAATGTTGTTTTAGGCTATATTGAGAGCTATAGTATATTTTATAGAGCAAGAGGCATGATAGAACTACTGTATTTTGTATTGGGTAGACTATATAGGAAGTATTTTCTTCAATTCTGGGTGCCACATTTTAGGATGGACTTTAGCAAACAGGAAAATGTTCAGAGGGAGACAACCATGGTCAGTCAGGAAAGACTGTAAGAACATTATTAATGAGTACAAGGAATGAGGTTAAGCTGTGTGTGTGTGTGTGTGTGTGTGTGTGTGTGTGTGTAGATGTTATATATTTTATTTTTTAAAATGATTTTATTTTTCATTTGTGGAATAAAACAAGCATTTCCATAACATAGTACAATAAAAAGATGATTGCATATGAAACTACAAATCTACTACACACAACTTTCTATTCCTTTCAGATATACAACAAAATTATCATATATTTTTTCCCCTTTTTTCATTGCTCAGCTCCCACTGTAGAGATGACTACCATTAGACACAAATAAGTATGCATGTATGTATGCACATATATATGCATATATATGTAAAACTATTCTATACATATTTCTATTAATCATTTTTTCTCTGGTTGCAGATGGTGTCTTTCTTCATATGTCTTTTACAGTTAATTTGGGTATTTGTAATAGCCAAAATAATTATACGTTCAAAGTTGTTCTTAAAACAATATTCCTGTTATTGAATACAATGTTTTCTTGGTTCTGCTCATTTCACTCTTCAATATTTCATGCAAGTGAAAAAAATGAATTAAGTGCATGTGTGTGTGTGAAGATGCTATATATTTTCAAGTGCTTAAAGGCTGTGTGAAAAACTTATTTTATTTGATTTTAGTGTTGAAAATCTTGAGGGAATATGGAAAGTTATGTGGGGAAGACACAACATGTGAATCTACCCACAAATTCTAATTAACCTCCCAGACTATAAAAGAGGAGTTCTTTGATGCTAATGATAGAGGGAGATTTGGCTTAGTGCTAAGATTTGGGCCAGGATATTATATTACAAAGAGGAAAATGGTTATGGAATAAATGAAGTAGAATGAGGGAATTCAGAGTAGGTGTCGAATAATGTAGCGTGAATATAAAGAAGGAAGAGTATATCAATGTGGATCTTTAAAGGCAATTTTGTGTTGGATGAGTTGGTTCTAAGCACAAGGTATAGGCAGGCCAGCCCTTCCAGTGTAGCCAATTGAAAGACCGTGGGTCCTGTGTCACAATGTCAATGCTTTTTGAATGGCATCAGCATTTGGGAAGATGTGGTAACCAACCCTGGTCAGATGTAACTATACAAGTGGAATAGTTCTGAGTCACCAGTAGATGCTTCACAGGAAATGAAAATGCTCTGGGAGAAGCCAACAGACCCATAACTAGGATGTGAACATCATTAGAAAGACAAATAACTACAAAGGGTTAAAGACCTTTGATCTATGTAATTAGCAACCATGATTCCAGATGACTGATGATGAATGTTATCCATATCCCGACAGAGAAAAGATGAATTCAAGATACAGAACAAGATAAGCGCTTTGGATGTGGATAATATGTGAATTTGCTTTGCCTGACTGCGTAGTTGTTACAAGGGTTTTGTTTTTCTTTTCTTCCTTCTTTAAATTGGAGATAGGTGCTAGGGAGAAAAAAAGGGAAAAATCTTTATTAATTGAAAAATAAA
>CM053593.1:237691842-237731228 GCA_028646575.1 Pseudocheirus occidentalis | reverse complement strand
TCTCTCTCTCTCTCTCTCTCTCTCTCTCTCTCTCTCTCTCTCTCTCTCTCTTTCTCTCTGTCTCTCTCTGTCTCTTTCTTTCTGAGGGAGGGAGAAATGAGTGTAAACCAGGGGCCAAGAGGCAGAACTAGGAACAAATAATTGACATTGCAGAGAAATAGCATTCAAGTTGATGTAAAGGAAAAAAAATTAGAGCTGTCCAAAAGGGAAATAGGATGGAGCAGAAGACTGCTCAGAATATGCTGACTAACTTTTCATTGGAGAGTTCCAAACACATTGATGATCACTCAGGAATCTTGCAGAAGGGATTCCTGGGTTTAATTAGATGGCCTCTGAAGTTCTAATGTAAAAATTCTGTGAAATTATATATTATTGATTCTTGCATTGTTAGCTTCTAATACTTTGCTTATCAAATTCTTTAAGCTTTTTTGTAGAATTTTTAAAAATCCTCATCTTTGGTTAAGTCATTGTTGATAAAAATATTTAATGATGTTTATGCTATTTTAAAGATGGGCTGTAGATGTTCATTCCAGTCAGTAACTAGAAGGGTTTATGTTTGATCTTGCAAGCTGCCTGGTGACCACCAGCCTACTCATCCTAGCCATGACATGCTTTAGCAACTATGGGAATAGTGGAAAGAAGCAGGAGCAATGAACAATACAAGGAAGTATAGGGATATAAAGATTAGAAAAATAAGGGGAAGATAAAAGCATTTGACAAGTTCCAATGCTGAAGGAGACTCTGAGAACACGTTTTAGAGAAAGGGATGAGAAAAAGGAAAACTGGCAGGCCAAAAAAGCAAGGAAAAAAGTTAAAGAACGAGGTTAAAACTAAAATCTATAAAACTTTAAAATCCCTAGAAAATGGTATGAGAACAACTAAAAATTACAAATTTTTGTTAATGTGTGGCTTTCATAATCAAGATTACATAGGCTTGCTCTGGCTGTTTCCTACTGCATTATGAAATAGGAGGGAAAACATGGACAAATAGAAAAACAGACATTTACCATTATAGGAAGGTACCTTGGAAATATTTAAAGAAGAATTAATTTGTAGCTGAATGCCTATATACTTTTAACATTTCTCTCCCACAGATACAAATGACAAACCCATACCTTCACAGACTACCACTACGCCAGTGGCTGAATAAAATGAATTGTTCAATGATCAGCCTTCTGGTGATTAGTTTCACTGAATTTAATTAGGATAATATTTGAACAACAGAGACACAGTCTATTTCTGGACTTGTTCTCAGACCTTCTCCAGTCCCAGCTTGCACCCCACAAATATGGCCTTTCAAAGCTCAAGGGCACTTTCAAGCCAGAACAAGGTATCATATCAGGATTTTGTTGGAGGGCTCTATCGAGGTAGAAACTATAATGAAAACTTAACATTCTTCAACCAAGCTAAAAGGTAGGTAGTGGAAGGTTTGGTAGTGGGAGCAGAGGATAGACATATTGGGGTGGGGGAGGCAGATACACAGAATCAATTTGAGTTAATATACTCTGATACCCTTCCCAACCTAAGTCAGGTAAGTATCTCCTTTACAATATTCAAGACAACCTTGCTTCAACATTTTCAAAACACATTTTAAAAATAATTTGTGAAAGAAGACACACACATATGGAGGGAGGGAGAGAGAGAGGGAGAGAGAGAGAGAGAGAGAGAGAGAGAGAGAGAGAGAGAGAGAGAGAGAGAGGTGGGGAGAGAGAGGGAGAGAGAGACAGAGACAAAGAGACAGAGAGATACAGAGAGACACAGAGAGACACATGGATTCAGAGACAGAGAGACTACTTTGAAGAAACATATCCAGAAGATGAAAAAATGGGGAACAAGTTTTAAAGACTTAAGCTGGAGAATGAAGAGAAATAAGAACACACACACAAAGCTAGATTTGGAGAAAAAGAATATACAAAAAGATTCATAGAAGGTTATGTCAGGGAAAAAATTCAGGACAAAAAGGAAAAGTGTATGATATCATGTGATACGATAAACTCATAGTCAAATCCAGTATCAAATTTAGAAAGGTCAGGGAAATAGTTTTCCCCAGAGGAGGTTATGGACTGACAGAGACTGAAAAAGAGTTGAGGACAAAACACTGGTAGGGATACAGGAATGAATATATTTGCAAAGTAAATTTCTTTCTTTTTTTTTTCTTTTTGGAGGGCAATTGGGCTTAAGTGACTTGCACAGGGTCACATGGCTAGTAAGTGTGTCAAGTGTCTGAGGCCAGATTTGAACTCAGGTCCTCCTGACTCCAGGACCGGTGCTCTATTCACTGTGCCACCTAGCCTCCCCCAAAGCAAATTTCTAACAAGGAAATTACAAAATTTCCAAAAAGGGGAAAAAAAGTTGATAGAGCAAGTGGTATCAAACTGGATCCCAGGAGGTTGCATGTTGACTTAAAATCATGAGTGAACAATATCTATGCTGTATTGCATTTTATTTATTTTGTTAAGCATATCCTAATTACATTTTAATATGGTTCAGGCTGTATTAGGAAATTTTGCTGGCAATAGACTATATAACAGTTATAATAGTTATTTTATTTTATTATTCACTAAAAGTATTCAGTGGATTAATGGTAGGTGGGATAGCAAGTAAGAAAGCTAGACTTGGAATAAGCAAGACCTGCAATCAAATTCTGTCTTATGCTTATTAGTTGTCTGACCCTGATAAATCACTTGATCTGCCAGCCTCAGTTTTCTCATCTACAAAATGGAGATCATAATAACCTTCTTTAAAGGGTTGTTGTTTGGATTAAATGACATAACAGATGTACAGTGCTTTGCAAAACTTAAAGTGCTGTGTGCATGAAAAAGTATATATAACGTGAGTTATTATGATTATATCAAGAATCAGCTAGTGTTTATGAAGTATCTACAATGTTCCAGCAACTGAGCTCAGTGCTGGGAATGCATGGACAAAAGTGATAAAGCTTATATTCTAATAAAGGTGATAATATGAACATATATGAATATATTCAGAATAATAAAATGTTATAGTTGCAAATAATTTTCATTATCATCTGCTAAAATGACCTAATTTTACTGACGAGGAAACTGAGCTCAAACAGTTTACATGACTTGTCTAAGGGGTAAATATTGGCACCCAGATTTTTGGTAAGTGATCGTTTTATAATATCTTGCTGCTTTTCTAGCTTTTCTCCCCTCCCCATCCACGCTGAGAGCAAGAAGGGTTAATGGAGTTGGAAAAAAATTCTTGTTTTGAAGTCAGAAAACATGGACTTAAATCCCACCTCTGAGACTGACTAGCTGCAAGAACAGGAACAAATTACTTAGCCACCTGAGGATCTGTTTACTTATTGGAAAAATTGGGATAATAATAACTGTGTCACATACTTCTCTGGGCTTCTTGTCAAGCTCAGATGGCACAATGTCTATATAAGGCACTTTGCAAACCTGAGAGCACCACACACCTGATGCAGAGGCCACATGGTGGAGTGGATAGAGAGCTGCCTTTATGGTCTGGAAGATGTGGGTTCAAATCCCGCCAATGGACACAGACTAACTATATGTAATAACCTCTCACAGCCAACACATAAATCTCTAAAATCACAGGTTTTGGAAGTTAGCAATCTGTATTAAATAAGAGTGAATTTCACGCTGGGTGTTCCTTATTCTAAATCACAGATGTGGATCCTTTCCCTTCCCAAATATGTATCAATTATCATTAGTTTTTGGATTACCTGTTGTAAAATTGGAGACTCATAGGGCTAATGTCCAGCTATTGTATTAATTGTATTAATATCATTACCTTCAGCTTCTTATTTCTCATTCATTTACTTCTTGCAAGTTGGATCCCAACCTTACCTCCCACTGATATCTTAATTCCCAAATCTGATGGTCCTTTCTCACTCAATCTCCATACTTCTTGATCTCCCTGCTGAATTTGACACTCAACAACCCCTTGTCCTATGTGCTGTCTCCTACCTGGACTTCCCAATTTGAGTCTCTTTGGATATCCCCTTACCTTTTTGGTTCCTCTTAAATATCCTTTGTCAAACAGTTCCCTGTGAATGGGGGCAGAGCCCCAGGATTTTGTCCTGGGCCCTCTTTTCTTTTTGAAATGTTCTCTCTTGGTAAACTAATCAGTTCAACAATGCTTACCTATGATGTCTATGAAGATGAGTCACCGAGGTAGCTCATAGCATCAATTGCCTGTTATAAATATCCAATTACATGCCCCACAGACATCTCAAACTCAAACTGAAAGCAAAGCTCATTATATTTTCCCATGAACTGACCTCTTTTCCTGACCTTGTTTTTTTCCCCACTGGAGGCACCATAATTTTTCTGGACACCCAGGTTTGTAACTTTGGGGTCATTCTTGATTTTTTTTTTGTCTTGCATTCAATCCTCATTTACAATCAATTAATGAGTCTTGTCATTTCTAACAGCTGCTTTCACATTTATTTCTTTCCCCCCAGATCACACAGTCACTACTTTAGTTGAGGCTTTCACCATTTCTTCTTTAGATTATTAGACAGTTAGATGGTGCAGTGGATAGAGCATTTGGCCTGAAATCAGGAAGACTTGAGTTGAAATTTAGCCTCAAATACTTACTAGCTGAGCAAGTCACTTAATCTGTCTGTCTCATTTTCCTGAACTGTAAAAAGGGGGATTATAATAACCCTTACTAGGATTGCTGTGATGGTCAAATGAGTTAATATTTGTGAAGTGCTTAGCAGAGCGAGTGGCACATAGTAGGCACTTTATATATGTTCATTCCCTTTCCCCATTACAAAAGGATTCTAATTGGTCTGTCTGCCTCTAATCTCTCCCCATACAATTTATCATTCACACAGTTCCCAAATTGATATTCCTAAAGCATGGGTCTGACCATTTCATTCCTCCACTCAAGAAGCACCAATGTCTCCCTCTGGCTTCTAGAATGTAATACAAATAACACCCTTTACCATATGGCTTCAGCTTACATTTCTGTTTATTGTATATAGCTTTCCTTCTTATATTCTAAATCCCAGCCTTGCTATTTGTTGCAGAGGAAATACCATCTTCTGCAGCCATTCCTTTGCCCAGGCTGTTTCTCATATCTCAAATGTATTATTTCCTCCTCGTTTCCATTCCAGAATTTTGAATTAAGCTCAGGATTGTTGTTATGTTGTTGTTCAGTCATCCTAGTTGTATCTGACTCTCCCTTTGTGACCCCATTTGGTTTTTTTTTTTTTTGGCAAAGATACTAGAATGGTTTGCCATTTCTTTCTCCAGTGGATCCATTTAGTCAGGCAATGAGAGGTTAAGTGGCTTGCCCATGGTCACACAACTAGTGAGTATCTGAGGCCAGAACTCAGTTCTTCCTGATTCCAGACCCAGTGCTCTGTCCTCTGAGCCACCACCTGCATCAGTTTCAGTGCTAGCTTAGATTAAATACTATTTCCTCCTGACAGCTAATCTGATATTCCATTTGAAAGTACCCTTTACCCAGGTCACTATTTTATACTTAAATTTTTCTATATACAAGTAATTTCCCCTTAATTAAGTATAAATTCTGTGAGGAAAGTGACTTTGTATGCCTAGCACCTTGTATGTAGGGTTTGGCATGCAAGTGGTGCTTAACAAATATTTGTGAACACATTGATAAATTATCTGAAACTATTGTGTAATGGAAAGAACATTGACTTGGGTGTCACAAGACCCAGGCTCCAATTGTGCCTCTAAGTAGCATGGAAGAGTTACTTAATCCTGCTTGATCTTCCTTTCCTCATCTATAAACCTGAGGTCCATAACAGTTTATCAAATGGTGTCACTCTGGCTTTATCAAGCATTGTTACCCTATACCCCTGATTATTTCTTCAATAACTTTGTAATACAGTAGGTAATGTTTCCTGAATAACATTGTGGCTCTGGTTTTTTGGTTTGTTTTGCAGAAATCTGGTAATATTTTCAAAGCATGACCCATTTATTCAAATAACAAATCTTTTCTAAATTGGGAATTTATTTTTAAAAATTAAATGCAAGAGAAAAGGCAGAGGTAAGACATCTTATCTGGCACATAATCCTACCCATCCATCTTTCATGCCCCTGCCTGACTTTTCTCTAGACATCCTTCCCTTCCCAATTCCAATTCAACACTCATTTTCTCTCTCTCTTATGGATGTCAATTGCACTTATTGACTGCATTACGTGATTTGGCACTTAAATGTATTTTAAGCTCCTTTCTATTTCATTTGTGTAGTCTTGTCTCACTAACCACACTGCAAATTCCTTAAGGTCTTATACTTCTTTTGTGTTTCCTACAATGTCTAGTGCAGTGCCGATCAAGCCCTTAATAACACTTGTTAATATTCAGGGTTGGACTCTACAATACACATTAGGAAGACTCCCATGATTTCAGGCCATTAGGCAGTTTCCAGGGCAACAAGCCATTTCTGCTTTTTCTCTTTAGATCCCCAAAAGTACAGAAAGTGCAAAATTGCACTGTAGGGTCTTCCAGCCCTACACTTTATCCAATAAGGAAAACACTGTGGCCAAAATTTGAGATGTTTTCCAGGGCCTAAGGCTGCACGTTTTTTTTTTCATGTAAGGCTATTTTTAATTTATAAAAGATTATGGGAATTTACAAGTAGGCAAGTATATAAATGGAATCATCTGTTTTGTGAGGTGGAGAGTTCCCTATTACAAGAAATATATAAATACCACCTCAAAGGAGACAATTCCATTTTTCAGATAGTGCTAATTGTTAGAAGGTTCTTCCTTATATTCAATGTGAATCTATTTCCTTGTAAAATGCTCTATATGTTGCTGAAGTGTGTTTTATATTCTCACTTTTATTTCCAAATGGCAGTGGCTCCTATTAAATTTAAGCTTTAAAATGAGTAGTGCATACATATGGTACATACATATAACATTGTATATACATATAGTCTTAATGTATATACATATAGTCTTAATGTATGCATATCACATACACCTACAATAAATGTGATATACGTATAAAATAAATGAGATGATATTTATAAAAGCACTTAGCATAGTGCTTGGCACATGGTAGGTACATATTAATTCTTCCTCCGCTCCCTCCTTTCTTCCTTTTTTCTCTTCCTTCCCTCTCTTCCTCCTTTCCTTCTTCCCTCTTTCTCTCTTTCCTTTCCTTCCTTCGTTCTTTCCTTCCTTCCTTCCTTCCTTCCTTCCTTCCTTCCTTCCTTCCTTCCTTCCTTCCTTCCTTCCTTCCTTCCTTCCTTCCTGTCTTCCTTCCCTCCCTCCCTTCTTTCTTTTGTTCAAATTTGACCTATTCTCCTGCATAGTTGCTGTTAGAATGGGCATAGAAGACTTGGAAATGAGCTTGCCACTTCTGAGCTGTGTGACTATTGGCAACTGATTTCTTTAGGCTTCAGCTGACTCATCTGTAAAATTAGGCTTCAGGAGATGATATGTGTAAAGTAGTTGGAATCTTTAGTTTTCTTCAAGGCTCTGCTTAGGTCCCACCTTCCACAGAAAGCTTTTCCTAGTATCCTTAATTGTTGGTGCTCTCTCTCCTTCTTTAAATTATTATGTATCTATTAATCAATTTACAGCAGTATATTTCAGCAGTATAACTCTTTGAGAAAAGGAATATTTTTGTTTTTATTTTGTCTTTGTACTCCTAGAGCCTAGTACAACATTTCACACATATTAGATGTCAATTATGTGTTTGTTGAATTGACTTATATCACACAATCCATAAGCATTTATTAAGTGCCTACTACATTCCAAGCACTGTACTAGGTGCTTGAGATAAAAAAGGGCTTGGTTAAAAATCCTCAAGGAGCTTCCTTTCTAACAACTAAATAAAAATATTAATATTGCTACTATTTTAATTAGAATTCAATGTAATTCAGAAAATATTGATTGTTACATTTTAAGTACTATAATATGTTTAGTGCTTGGTGTCTTCACTTAAGGAAATGTTGTTTAACAAAATTGTGCCATCAAGATTTTGGTTAAAAATAGAAAATGAATTGATTTTAATATTTACTTTAAAAATAAGTCCTTTTTCCTATCACATAAAGTCATCAACAGATTTATGATGAAAATTCACTAAGAGAAGTAACCTTTGGTCATGCCTAAGACAGCAGAATCCCCACACATATATGGGTACTTGAGAGCTATTAAAATAATAATTTAGCAAATAAATACATGAAAGAAAGATTGTAGTCTAATTCAAAAGTTTCATATCAGGTAGCTCCTCTGAGGACTTATTTTTCTGAAGAGAAGAAATTGTGGGAAAATATTAATAACAAAAATTAATGCTAAAACTCTTAAAAATGAATAAGGTCAAAATAGAACTACCATCTCTGTGCATGTGTTCAATTGTAACTTTCAGAAGATATTGTAGCACTGCTGTTTTTACTTCTCTTGGAGGTGGGGGGAGTGTCTGCGAGGCATGGGGAACCTACAGCCTCAAGGCCACATGTGGCTTTCTAGGTCCTTGAGTGTGGCTTTTTGACAGAGTCCAAATTTTACCAAACAAATTCTTTTATTAAGGGGATTTGTTCTGTGAAGTTTGGATTCAGTCAAAGGGCTGCACTTGAGGACCTAGAGGGCCACATCTGTCCTGGAAGTTGCAGGTTCCCTACTCCTGGCTGGCTGATATTCAAGTGGTTTTGTTCAGACTTCTTTGCTAATTCACATCTCAAAGTAAACATTTTCACAACACAAGGATTAAATTCTGCTCTTCCTGGAGTAGAAACAGACATTTAGAATGGTGAAAGGGGTTTTAAAAGATAACTTTTGACTTAAATGTAAAACTCATCTATAGCAGAGGGTAATTTAAAATGTAAGTTGAATTTGTTTCTTTCTGTCTATATCAATGCTTGTTTCTTTCCTTAATATGTTTCTGATTTATAAACCACTTTCTTTTAAGCATAGGATCCCATTTCAGGTGGACTGGACAAAACATACTCTGAAATCCCTTATCTCGGGCACACTGTGATTTTTGTGACTTCCACAAATGTTTTTTTATTGTATACTACTGTCAGCCAGAATTTTAACAAAGTTCCTTCCTAAAATTGCTTTATATCTTAACATAATTGGCATCTTGTCAGAATAATTTGCTCTTAGTAGTCAAAAATGCCTTTCCAGATAAATTGAATGCAACTTATTTTGCTTTCTGACATACACAATCAATTAAAATGTGTGTGTGTGTGTAATCTAATGGGTATTCAATGGATTATTCAAATGGCTGTCTGAATTTATTATGCATATCTGCATATTTCCATAAGCATTGTTAAGTATCTTTGAATATTCTAAAAATTGCCTTGCATCTATTTGGTTAGTTTTTACCACCCTGGTGCAGATCTTTGTCACCTCATGCCTGGATTATTGCAGTAACCTGCTGGTTGGCCTACCTCCTTCAAATCTCTCCCCATTCAAATCCATCCGCTGCCTAGCTTTCAAAACGGTTTTCCTAAAATGCAGATCTGACCATATCACTATCTTTTCCCATTCGATAAACTTCAGTGGCTCCTTATTACCATCAGGATCAAATATAAAATCTTCTAGTTTTCAGAGCCTATCCATGAACTGGCCAGTCTTTTTACACCTTACTCCTCTGCCATGTACTCTGTTATCTAATAATGAATCCTTTCTGTTTGTTCCTCACATTAGATGCTCTAATCTAGTGCTTTCAGTGGCTGTGCTCTATGCCTGGAAGTCTTTCCCTCATCATCTCTACCTTCTAGCTTCTCTGGTTTTCTCCAAGTCTCAGCTAAAATCTCACCTTCTGAAAGAAACCTTTCCCAGTCCTTTTTAATCTTGTGCCTTCCCTTTGAGACTAATCTCAATCTATCCTCCATATACCCTGTGTGTATATAGTTGCTTGTATATAATCTTCCCCCGTTATATTGTGAACACCTCACAGACATGGACTATTTTTTTGCCTTTGTTTGTAACCCCAGTGTTTGGAACAGTGACTTGTGCATAGTAGGCATTTAATAAATGTTTGCTATCTGTCTGACTGATCTTTAAACAAACCCATATACTGGCAAAAGGGGAGAGATGAATTTAGCTAATGTGTCTGAAAAGATAGACATCTAATTTCTCAATAGTTTCATTTGCAGCTTTTATGTTCTCTAAAAATTCATAAAATTTACAAAAAGACTAATTCTGTTTAGTGATATGAGTAGAATTGATAAGAAATTATCAGTCTACTGGAGCACAGTTTTGGCTTTCCCAGGAAAAAAGAACACAGATATTTAGTATGGTGTACAATTGATCAGAACAGTATATGTAGCCTTAGTCAAAATCCTGGATTATTTTTATACTTATGTCACCCATACTCTCAGTGTTTGATAATTGGTGTAAAACAATGGCTACTAAAGAATTAGATCTTGCATAGTACTCCATGTTCTTCAGAATAAAGGCAAAACCACATCATCAATGATACAAAATGTCAATATCAAGAGCAGTTTTGTTCAATGATGCCTGGGAGACTGAAAATGGTAATTACGCTTTTGTTCCACAAGACCATGTAATTAAAACAGGAAAACTGTGAAAGCATAAAAGACAATTATCAACTGACATGATAAAAATTAATCTATTTGCTTTTTTTATCACCCACATAATATGGTTTGAGTATATATGGCTACTGCCCACTATAGACTATTTGATTACTGTGATGTTATATTTTTGCTGACTTTGTAGATATTTCTACTTTTTCATGCTATTAAAAGTATTTATAAAATGAAAAAGATGCAAGCAGAAACAGTTTCATTAAAAAAAAGAAACAGTAAGTTTCCATCATTAATTCTATCCTGATACCAAATTTTTAAAAATGAGAGCACAGTAGACTTTTTGGATTGTTTTCCTAAATTACTATACTACATACAAGAGGCAGAATGGTGGATAAAAAGCTGGTCTCAGAGTCAAGTAAATGCCCAAGTTTGGTCCTTCCTCTGATTCATGATAGCTCCATGACATGAGGCCAGTCACTTAACCTCTCAATGCTACAGGCAACTTTGTAAGACTGTTACAAAGGAGGTGCTGATCTGCTTTGGGAGAGGGCATTTTCTCATTGGGATTTCCTAAAGCAATGAAATCATGCATCTTGCCCCCCAAACAAGACAAATGTATGCTATTATTTTGTGCTTTAACACACTACATTAGAACTTTATTACTACTTGAATTTATTTAAGCACAGTGCTTGATGTCTAATAGATTCTTAATAAATGATTGTTGATTGATCACTCCAGATGAAAAATCATTCCCATGAATCACAATTGTATAAAACCTGGATATGGTTAGCTTATTATATGGATATTATTTCTGTCCTCTAATAGTAATACTATGAAAAGGGGATCCACTGTCATTAATTTTGTGTAGGCAGTCAGTAGTTGATAAATATTTATTTAACACCTGCTTTGATACTCTCATGATACAAAGAAAGGCAAGAAACAGTCCCTATTCTTGAGTTCAATGTCTAATGGTGTGTAGGATTAGGGTGATTGTGTATTTATGTTAATCAGCTTGAGACATCCACTGGAAAGAATCACATTTCCTCTAGGTTTACATATCATGCCTAATTTTGATGCTTGTCCCATCAGCTTTTCTTCAAAGTATTACCAATTTCCTTAACCCTTCCTGCAAGCTAAGTATTGTGCTAATAAAATTTTATAACCTTTCTAGGAAGCATTTCTTTCTTTTAAATGAGGGAATAATATTTTAAAAAATTGAATGAATTTGTTATAGTTCAATATCTTCATTCTAGTCTATTCTATTATGCTCAGATTGGTTAAGAGGAAATTTCTTTTGGTTTTTAAATGTTTCAATAGAATTTTCTTTAAAACTATACTATCCCCATATACTATACCTAATCCCCATGTACTATACCTATACTAATTGAATTATTAGATGAGCACCTGCTTCTTCTGATACTAACTTCACAATCAATCTTCTACATATGCTAGACTTTAATTTAAAAAAATCTCTCATATTCCCATCATTTATATTTCTCACTTACTCCTAAAAACAAAACACAGTATTGAAGATTCTTTGATATTTTATCCATTTAAGCCCCCTTTCCAAGTGCAAAATTTACTGGGTTTTTTTCTTGCTTTTTTGTGGAGGGCAATTGGGGTTGTGACTTGCCCAAGATCACACAGCTAGGTTTTTGTGTTAAATATCTGAGACTGGATTTGAACTCAGGTCTTCTTGACTCCAGGGCTGGCTCTATTGTGCCATGTAGCCACCCAAGCAAGTGCAAAATTTAGGTGAAGATGTTAAGATGACTGAAAAATTACCTTCAGGAAAATCTGTGGGAATTTTTTTTCAGTCCTTTTTAGAGCAATCAAGGCTGGTATAAATTCAGTAGGGACTGTTTTCTACCTCTACCTTCCAGCTGCCCTGTGGTCCTAGCTACTAGCACAGTGCCTCCTTAATAAGTATTTGTTGACTAATTTGTTGATTATCTAGTCCCAAGACCTGGGTCATTGTGATATGAAGCACTTGGCACAAAGTCATGTATAGATTTGACTCTTAGAAAGCATTTGTGAAGGGAGATGAAGCATTTTAAGAAAAAAAAAACTAGAAAGTCTCAGTATTAGAACCTAAATGCATCACCTCAACGGCTTTTCAATAATGTATTACCAAATCATAATTCTATGAAAATGATTTTCATCTTTTTGTACGTTATCTTTTTCACATTTTTAAGTGAAATACCTAACCATATAGTTAATATATACATTAGAACTTAATTACACTGCTATCTTTGAGCATATGGCATGTCTTATAAATGTAACAGTGAGATCCTTTAGTAAGCCATTTGACAAGGGCCAAAAAGAACCTTGTATCCAAAGTTATTCTTAAAATCAACAATCTAAATGTTATAGGACATCTTGTCCAATGCCTTAGCACCACGTGGCACATATCAAGTGCTGAATAAATGATTGGGGCCTGTCTGCCTTCATATTTTACATTTGAGGAAACTGATCCCCAGGGAAGTTAAGTCACTTGCCCAGGAACACACAACCAGTAAGTGTCAGAGGTGGGTTTTCATCCAGGTCCTTTGACTCTAGAAAATGTATTTTAGAGATGTGATGCTGTACTAATAAACCAAAGTATTTTTTGACAGCACTATTTTGTGGGAAATGGGTAGGAAATCTCTGTCTCTCTAAGTGGAGATCTTGGTCTTTTGAAAGAGGGAGAATGAAAGAAAAGCAGCCCCAAATGTGCCCTGTAATGGAATGTGTGCTGCTGGAAGTTCACACCATTTTAACCTGTTTTTAAGATTGCAACTAGAAATATCTCTAAAATGTTGTCATTTCGAGATTTAATAGAAATCATATTGATCCTGAACTTATTTGGGGAAAAGGAAGGGAGTACATAGTGTACATAGAATACATTTATTAGCTGCCTACAACACGCTAGGCACTGTATAAAGTGCTCTACACATATTATTTAATTCATCCTTACAAACCTAGGAGGTAGATGCCATTTTCCCCCCATTTTTTGGAGGGGGCAAAGTAGGGAAATTGGGGTTGTTACCTGCCCAAGGTCACAGAGTTAATACATGTTAAGTGTCTGAGGCCGGATTTGAACTCAGGTCCACCTGACCCCAGGGCCAGTGTTCTATTCACCGAGTCACCTAGCTGCCCCTATTTTCCCCATTTTACAGTTCAGGAAGCTGAGGCAGGCAGTGGGTGAGTGATTTGCCTAGGATTACACAGCTAGTAAGCATCTAAGGCTGGATTTGAACCTGAATATTCCTTACTTTAGGCCCAGTGCTCTACCCACTGCACCACCTAACTGCTTCCAAAAATAGGACAAGGAAATGGAAACTGATGTGTGTTCCAGGTTTAACCATCCTATTGTATATGTGTGTATTATTGTCATTCAGTCATTTTCAGTTGGGCCTGACTCTTTGTGACCCCATTCGGGGCTTTCTTGGCAAAGACAATGGAGTAGTTTGCATTTCCTTTTCTAGTTGCTTTTACAGATGAGGAAACTGAGGCAAACTGGGGTAAGTGACTTGCCCAGGGTCACGGAACTGGTAAGTATTTGAGATCAGATCTGAACCGAGGGGATGACTGGAGGACTTCCTGACTCAAGGCCTGGCACTCTATCTACTGTGCCACCTGCTTGCCCTGTGTGTATACAATTTGGATTAAAAACTACAGATAATTTGTAAACCTACAGGAGATATGCTCCTGTAGACATGCACATTTCTGCCAGAAGCAATCATATCCATACCAGGTAGGAGCAGTTAACAATGATTAAGGAATCATAAAGTGTAAAAAATGTGATTATGCTATGTTACAAATTTAAATGCTTCTGTATCATCAGAAGCTCAGAAAATGATGCCTAAACACTGAAATACAGTGATTTACTTAAAGCATACAAATGTTGGGGGTTTTTTTGAGCTGGCTTCAGATTAACAGCTGGGTATAAGCTCAGTTCCTGACTGTTGAGTGCTAATTAATAATGCTATTGACACACAGTATATACAGCACATAATTTGTTTTTTTGCATAAAATGTCAGTAAATTGATAATTTTACATGTAGGTCAACAAGTTAAAAAATAATTTTATTATGATTTAAAAATCATTCCTCAAGTTGCCATATATATATTAAAATTATATATATTTTTAAAATTAGGAACGTTATTATCTACTGCTTAAACAACTCCAAAGAGATTAATAAGATCTGTCTTAATTTGGCAATCATTTGTATCAATCATACTGTTGTTCTGGAGTTGATGATCTTAATGGAGTTGATGATCTTAAAAAGTAGTATGTGAGTTATTCATTAAACAATCAATGTATTTTAATTTGTGAACATATTCATAAAGATATTATTTAAAACAACTGGGATTGCTTTTAACAGACTAGGGAACAGATTTAATTTCTTTTTTTTTGGAGGGGGGCAGGAAGGCAATTGGGGTTAAGTGATTTGCCCAAGGACACATAGCTAGTAAGAGTCAAGTGTCTGAGGTTGGATTTGAACTCAGATCCTCCTGACTCCAGGACAAATAATCTATTCACTGTGCCATTTAGCTGCCCCACAGGTCTAAGTTCTAATGCATAGCAGGTAATATAGATTTGATGCCTGCACTCTCTTCATTCTAAAGTGATGAAAAGATAGGAAAGACTAACCTTGCTAGGGCATATTTACTTCTTGTAAAATACACATTCTCATCTTTCATCAACTGATAATTCAAATTAAAGAATCCCTCATTGGCTCATTGGCTACCTTAGAGTAACAAAGCTATAGGCAAATTGAAACCAAAAGAGAAACCTGGTTCACTATGGAGTTAGGCACTTCTGTTTTGCAAAGGAAAAATCACACCATGGCTTCATGTTTATGTAGTACTTTCATCTAAGGATTTCAAGTACTTTATAAACATTAACTTGTCAATTTTCACAACACCTCTAGGAAGTGAGAAGGACTGTTTTTAACATTTGAGAGTTAGACAATGAAAGTCTTAAACAATCTGGTCAATTCAATGATCAGTCATGATTCCAGAGAACCATGATTGAACTAGGCTCTTCTACTTCTGACAGAGAGGTAATAGAATCAAGATGCATTTTGGAACATGGCTGATATGGGAATTTGTTATTCTCAACTTTGTATATTTGTATGAGTCTTTTGTTTTTTTATTTTCTTTTTTTCCAATGGGGGGGGTCATGGAGAAAAAATAAATTTGTGTTAATTAAAATAAAATAAAACATTTTGAGAATTAGAGATGAACAAAGCCATACCAGTGAAACATAAAGAGCATGGGACTCTGAGTCAGACCAGGATTCAGTTACTGGATTTGCCTCTTGATAGTTGGATAACCTTAATTTTTACACCCTGAGCTTCAGTTACCTCATCTATTAAATGGGCATAATGATAATTATAGTGCCCACTTTGCTGTGAGCAAAGTGCTTTGGTTTACAGAAAGAGGTATTTTGTCTACTGTATTTTGTTGTTGTTCAGTTGTTGAGTCACGCTGAACAATAATATGTCCAACTCTTCATGACCCAAGGGGCTGTAGCACTCCATATCCTTCTATTCTCAACTATCTGTTAAGGTCTGTACAAGCTCATGTTCATTAATTCTATGACACTATGCATCTATTTCATCCTCTGCTGTCCCTTTTTCCTATTGACTTCAATTTTTATATACATCTATATAATCTACTATGTATCAGTCTAAAAACCCTTGATTTTTAGCTTAATAAACTTGATGTCAAATTGTTTTAAGTAAAATTAGTTGGGTGCTATTTTTACTACTGACAAAAATCACAGGGGAGCTTAGTATAGTAGCTTAGCATATGACCTTACCCATTAGTGGAAGAATGTCTTTGCAGAAAAAGAACTGGTAGGATAAGCAGGAATTGTAGGTTTTTCTCCTAGCTCTGCCTCCAACTTTGTAACATTGGTCAAGTGATTTTATTTCTCTGGGCCCCTGGCAATTACTTCTGTAAAATAAGGAATTTGAGTTAAATGATCTTTAATCTTCCTATTCTAAAATTCTATAGTTGTATTTTTTGACCTCAAGTCAGACATAGGCCCGCCCATAGACCAATACTTTCCTTCTGCTTCATCAATAACAGATCCCAAACTACTTTGTGACAAATGTTTCAATGGAAATGGTACCCACTGTTCCAAGCCAGCTGCTACCAGCACTTTGCTCTGAACATCTTGAGTACTTTATAAACATTCACTTGCCAAATTCTCACAGCATCACTAAGAGGTGAATAAGTATAGAGGATTATTATTCCCATTTGAAAGTTACAGATAAGGAATTAGCTTAAGTGTAGAGAAAACTGGACTGGAGCCTGAAGAACTAGTACCAACCAGAGTGTAAGAATAAGAGAATTCTCAGTGGGCTATCCAACTATCAAGAGAATACAAAGAACTAATTCAATAAGAAAGCCTAAGACAATATTGAATTGAACCTAGACTTACTGATTTAGAGAAACTTAGATCTAATGTAGATCTACCTGAGATCATAGAATCATCTCTAGAGATGGAAGAGAACATGTTATCATAGATTTGGAACAGAAACATCTGTATTAATTAACATATTACAGTTGAGGAAACTGAGGGCCATAGAGGTGAGATGATTTTCCCATGGTCCCACAGGTAGCAAGGGGTAGTGCAATTATCTGAACCCAAGTGCCCTGACTTTGAGGTCCTTTCTAGCTATATGTCTATAATTCTATGACTTCATGAACATTAAGCACAATGCTTTCCCCATTGCATCAGGCCATCTTCCCTAGGCCCCCCAAAGGTTCTAGAATAGATTCATGTGTTGTTTTCCAAACAGCTAGAATTTATAAAACATATTAAGGTTTGCAACACATTTTGCCAACATCTAATTTCATCTTCACAACAGCACTGGGACTTGGTACTGTTATTATTCCTGATTTACAGATGAGGAAACTAAGACAACAGTTAAATGACTTGCCCCAGGCTCACATTACCTCTGAGAAATAATGAATCCCCTGGAAGATATATCTGGTGTTCCATCCTCCTATTCTATTCAATTTCTAGTGCTCTCCAAATCCTGAAATTACTAAATCAAAAAGACGGAAGTAACCAGATATAGCTGGGCAGGTAGATGGTACAGAGGATAGAGGGCTGGGTCTGGAGTAAGGAAGTTTCATTTTCCTGAGATCAAATTTGGCCCCACTTTCTATCTGTGTGACCCTGGGCAAGTCACTTAATCCTGTTAGCCTTAGTTTCCTCCCATGTTAAATGGGCTGGAGAAGGAAATGGCAAACCTGTGTTTGGCAGTACATGTGCCAAGAAAACCCCAAATGGGTTCACAAGGAGACAGGCAGAACTAAAAAATCACTTACATACAAACCAGATGCAGTAAGTAACATGTAGCTTGAGTAGCCCTGTGAGGTTAGGTCAACTTCATGGTCCCATAAAAAGTTTGCTTTATGTAGGTATTTGTAACATATACTACCATGGAACCTCATGGAATTTGCATACAGCACAGCTGTACTCACATCAGATTTGTTTAATTATGAAAGATACCTTTGTAGGATTTAGTACTCTCTGCTCCTGAACCTTTTCTGATTTTTAACAGCATTGATCTTGAATCTCTTTCCTAGCCCTCCTCTGTCTATATTTTGAATGATTGGTTTAAAAAAAACTTCAGAGATAATGTTCTCTATTTCAAATTACATTAGTTGTCCATATAGCTCAGTCTGCCTACACTCTCTTCCACCTTTAATTAATTACTAGATATAACTGCTTAACAGTGGGGCACATTTAGTTTTCAAGCATACTTTCTTCAATCAGAAATCCAGAGAGTGAGATCAGACTCTTCCTGCAAGTTACCAGGTATCATTAGTACTGTATTTGCCTAACAGTATTGTGAAGAATGGGAGCAAGTGTTGTTTGACCTGTGAAGATTAAGGTAGAATCTCCCTTTTATACTTAGTTTCAAATTACACAGAAACACTGATTAAATTTCTGACAGTGACATTGTTTAGTTAAACTTTGTATTATTATTCCGCATTAATGCATATAAACAAAAAAGCTGTGGACAATCACTTCAAAGAAAATTGTTTTCTCCCCTTCATCTGAGCTTAGCCATGGGAGAACTTAAATAGTAACTAAGATATTCTTGGCTTTTTGTTTTTACAATTAAATTTCATTGATTATTTTTCTAATTCACTTTCAAGTTTGTTTTAACCTAAGTGGTTACTGGCAATACAATAGAGAACCTGACCAAGAATAAGGGTTCTTCATTCTTTTCCCTCTCTCCTTTGATTTTCAAAGACTATAGTCCTACCCTCTCCCCCACTCAATTCTGTTGTGAAGTAGGTAGTGAAAGTATTTTTTAAATCATCCTTTTACAGTTGAGAAAAGTGAGTTTCTAAAAGGTCAAATGTGGGCAATATCATTAGTAAGCATGAGAAAAGACATAAAAATCCCATCTCTCTCTTGCCTCAAGCTCCAGTGGTAGTCTTCCCAGTGTTTCTCCAACTCCACCAGAATAAGAAAATGGTAGTGGGGCAGCTAGGTGTTACAGTGAATAGAGTACCCACCCTGGAGTCAGGAGGACCTGAGTTCAAATCCCACCTCAGACACTTGACCTTGGGCAAGTCACTTAACCCCAATTGCCTTGACTTCCCCCCTCCAAAAAAAGAAAAGAAAAGAAAACAGCATTGATTTGGTATAGAGAACTTTCCTGTTGACATTATTTTTAGTTGTTGCCATTAAGACTAGCTTTGTGACAAACCATGCTGCTCACAGATAATTTGTAATTTCCCCAAGCACAGTAGGTTTACTTTATTATAAAAATTCAGAAAATGACCATCGAGTAGATGACATTAATTTAGAAAATTTAAGTTTAATTGTGTTTTCTAGAATTTTGTCCTCTGTAACTAACATAGTACCTGATGCTTGTTGATTTGTTGGTATTACTGTTTTTCAATTCAGCTAATATTTTTGTGACATATATAAAAATATATACACACACATATGCACTGTAGTAAAATATTTTTGGTTCCCTTCTTTGGTATCAACCTGTAGACCAGTAAGTCAATCTCTTTCAAATTACAGATGAAAAAAAATTCAATATAGAACTTAAGTGACTTGCCCATGGTGTCACACAGTTGATAAGTTTCTTCCTTTAGTGCTACTGCCACCTGAGGTCCCATCCAGGTGTTGACAGATGATCCTATAGATCCAAGTGTTAGAAGAAGACTTGAACTCGTCTTTGTAATTACGAGGCCACCACTTTATTAAATACACCATACTGCCTTTAGTTCATAATTACACCTTGGAAAAGTCCAGTTTAGATCTATGTAAAATGAGACCTTCACTATAACAGATCTCCATGGCAAGACTCTAATTCAACCATTTATTACATAGCCAATGATAGATAATTCAAACTTCACTTTTAGATTACTTATCTTATAGGTAATGCCTTATCATACATATTGAACTTAGAGATTTACTCCATCTGCCCTGCATATAGAAAAAATGAGCCCAAGTTGCTCCTGAGTTACATCAGAATAGTGCTTCTATTACAGAATGTTTGAGTATAAAACAATCTTTCCGTAACGTCCCCCAAACAATAGTTTTGGTTTAAGATTAAAATATATGTGTACTTTGATCGATCCCACCAAAGGTATGATTTCCTAGTTATTCTGGCAGTTGTTATTATAGTTTGTTGTGCTTAAGTCCTTAATTGGAAGCCTTTAGAAAGTTTTGTGTCAAGCTAAAAATATTTCTAATGTACACTTTCTGCTTACTCAAAGCTGCGTGGGGCTGTAATTTTGTAAAGGAAACTTGTTTCCTTAATTGTTCTGTCAGTCAGCAGAAGCACAGGGAGCAAAGCGCAGAATTATTTCTGTTTATATTTAGCTGGCCATGCAATGGTACAACCTTCATGCAATCTAGGGAAAGGTTAGGAATGTCAATTATATAATTGCCTTGTAATATACCATACTCTTTAGATGACATAATTAACCAGATTTCCATAGTAGTGTATGGAGTCGAAAGAATAATTTCCCCCCCCCCCCCGCCCAACATTGGTAAGATTCTTCTGGGTCAGTTTTTCTAGGAAATGTCTAGCCATTTCTAGGGTTGGGAAAGGGAGAAGTGAAGAAAAATAAAATCTAATCAATATTAGATTGATAAAATCTGTATCATTTAATGAATAGAGATTTCTTTGGATCATATTACCTTATGCCTTGAATTTTTAAGGAACATGTTTGATCACGGAATAGATCTAGAGATGAATAAATTAAAGGTAATTACATTCCTTTTAACATTTTCCAACATGACTCATCTATTTGCTGAGTCTGATGAGAGGAAAGAGTAGAGAGGGGGAGGAGGAAATGGGGGCAGGAAAGAAAACAAAAAGAATATGTGAGAGAGAAGGCAATCCGTGCCCTTCCATATCTGGGATGACTGTTCTTAAAAAATGACTTTTTAGAATACTTATGTTAATGAAAGTATTACCATTTCTCAAAAACCAAAATTTCAACAGTAATATACTGATTATTATCAGAAATAATAATATATCAGTAATTCTGGGTAGATATAAAGTGTAAGTTAGAGAAAGAATTAATAAATAGCAGTGTATCTGGACTAATTTTGTGCACACATACATTGTATATGCATATATATGTATATAGATATGTTACATATAGATAGATAGATGATAGATGGATAGATAGATGATATAGTAGATAGATGATAGACAGACAGATGATAGGTAGATAGATAAATAGATAGATAGATAGATAGATAGACAGATGCCTATTTATGTCTAATGGTAGCCATTTCTAGGGTTGGGAAAGGGAGAAGTGAAGAAAAAGGGGAAAAATTTACATGATAACTTTATTATATAAAAAGAATAGCAAATTGTACATAACAGATGTGCAGTTTCATATGCAATAATCCTTTTAAAAACATGCTGTTATAAAAATGTCAGTTTTATTCCATAAATTAAAAATTGTAAATTAAACCAAGGGACACAGTTATTATTCTCATATTGCTTGCAAGTTTAAAAGTGGAAGAAAAGGGCAGGTGATTGGAGAATACTTAATCATATATGATGTCATTTGGGAGTGACAGATATACTAGTCTCTTTAATTCCTGGTTTGACTTGCCATGCTCACTGATGATTTCAACAAAAAACATTCCCATTTTTGTAGTCCATTAGTTTGTAGTTTCAAGTCCCAGACTAGGCCCTCAGGCAATCTAAATACCTCAGTCTATTTTTGGCTAAATGATAATATTCTGCATATATTTTGTTTGTATGTAGTTGTTTTTATGTTGTCTCCACCATTGGTCTATGAATACCCATTGAGAGAAGAAACTGTATTTTTGCCTCATACAATATATCCTCAGTACCTGGTGATGAGGGATGATAGGTGTTTCAGGGACCCCAATGACCAAAGTCCCTGGGTGGACAGTCTGTAATGAATTCACAGGCTCGAGCATTCTGAGTCAAGTTGGTAAAAATTTATTGCTATACTATAGAGGGGGCAGGAGGTCTTAAAGAACCTGTAACCTTAAAGGGATTATAGGTATATATTTTACAGAATAATCCATAGTATAACCTGTGATAACTATGCTAACTAGATGAATAAGGGTGGGATTAAGGAGGAGTTAAGGAGTGGTCAGTGCTTAAAGAGACATGTACTTTTAACATCTACTGTGCAGGTATATTGACCATAATTCATTGGGAAATAGCCCAAGGGCAGGGGGGCTGCATGGAGGTGTGTTTTTAGGCTTGAAACATCACTAAGTCAACTAGTGGTCAGGGCTGACTGAGAAGTGCCCAGTCTGTTACCCATCAATGTCCTGTTTGACAAGATGGATGTTGGGAGTATACATATGTTCCAAACTAACAAGGGATCCAGGATGTGTATAATGAGCCAAGGAGTATACACATGATTGAGTCTATGATATATGATAGATAGATACCTGTACACAGTTGCTTCAGCCAGTACACAGTTGGGTCAAATTACTAAATTCTATAGGTGCAACTGACCACTGTAACAGGAAGAGAAATAAATATTTTGTTAGGGCAGGCTGCCCTTGACCTAGGGAGAAGCTGCTTGAGACAGTGTTTTGGGGCTAGGGAGATTTGAGGCTAAGAAGAAATGTAATTTTGCAAATTGATATGATTTTACAAACTGTGGTTCAAGCACAGGCACCAAAGCACTTCATCATTTGGCACATTGTAGGAGCTTAAATGCTTATTGACTAACTTTGGAAAGGTCATCTGGTAATCCTATTGAAAACACAAATCATCTCTAAAATATGCCACAGAAGTGATTTTTCAGCCTCCACTTGAATATATCTACAATAAAAAGGAATTTATTACAATTTAAGACAAACCATCCCATAATTCAAAAAAATTTCTGAGGTATATTTTTCCTAAGTAAAATTGAGGGTTTATTAGTACACACTGATTGCTCCTCTATATTTTTAGGAATGGCAGGGACTCATATTTTAATTCAATTCCTCTAAAAAGAATACCCCCCAAATTGAGTTCGGTATTAAGCTACCAATACTTCAAATTGCACTATGATTTTTTTAGAAGGGGAAATTTTTGTGAATATGATTTATAAATAATAATAAGCCAGGCAGAGGAAGATCCTGTGTTCATAGTAATGCTAAGCTAATGATGAAAAAGCAATATACAATCACAGGAAGAAATCCTGCTAGTGCCATAACCTGAAATATACATCAAGGCAAAGCATTCAGAAAGTTAGAACATAAGAGTCCTGTATGCATGGGAAAGTGGGTACCATAAAGAGATTCACAGATATATTTGTAATTTAAAGAGATCAATGAGATGACCTAGCCTAGGGATGGTTTTGATTGTCATTAAGAGTTCATTTGGGGGTAAAGTAAAAATAAAGTTGGAGACATAGGTGAGAACAGAGAAAATAGGTCTTGAAAATAAGTCAGAGTTCAACTTCATAAGAAACTGGGAGTAACTGGCAATTCTTCAATAGAAATGGAGTGACAGGATTTGTGAGGCACATTTGAAGGACAAGTAGACGAGAAGCATCAGAAAAGGGGAAAACTTGAGGAAAGGGAAGGCCAACAGAAGGACACTACAGTAATTGCTAAAAGGAGGAATTTAGGGAAGATAAAGTGAATAATTTTCTAAGAGTGAAATTTCTTAATTAGTGAAGAGTTGTAGAATTTTTTTTCTCAGAAGATATTAAAAGATAGAAGAGATTGAAACCAGGATGATACGGTCTAAGCAAGCTTCTATGTAAAATTCAGGAGAATGGAATATCTGACTATTCATTGTCGTCCATAGACAAAGATTTTAGTACAGAATGTCACATACACATTTAGAAGAATGAACAGAATGAAAGGCATCAACTTGGGTTGGATGGACTTGGAAAAATAAGATCACATAATATATATTTTTTTGTTTTCCCAGAAATACCTAAAACACCACTAACAGCATTACACATTACAATTGGAAATCCTGAAATGAACGCCATAAAAGAGTTATAATTAACCAGAGGAAAAATTCCTTTCAGGCTCTTGGAATCCGTCCTACATAAAAATGAACTGAAACACTATTTGGCAATGCTTGGTGAGTAGAGAAACATTTAAAATCCACAGTTCATTCCATAATTTAACAGACTTCCAGGAAATGCAAAATAAATCAAAGTTTACAGAAAGGACACTAGCTACATATTATCTTGATTAGATTATTTAAAAAAACACACCTATGAAATGCATTTCTAATACCCAAAGATGAAAACTTGGAAACTGATTTTAAATCCATTTTTCCCCAATTTTTGGTCACTAATTCAAACATAATGTGTTTCTCTTGGACTAGAGTTTATATTAAAAACAGAATTTAAGAAAACTATGTTTTATCATTTATGAGCATAAAACAAATGGATAGAATACTTGAATATTAAACTAATACTAATAGGTAATTCTTATTGTTGTTGTAGATGACTCTTTGTGACCTTACTTTGGGGTTTCCTTGGCAAATATACTAGAGTGGCTTGCCATTTCCTCTCCAGTTCATTTTACAGATGAGGAAACTGAGGCGAGCAGTGCTAAGTGACTTGCCCAGGGTCATAGAGCTAGAAAGTGTCTGAGACCAAATTTGAATAGATCTGAAGATGAGTCTTCTTGATTCCAAGCCCAATTCTCTATCCACTGTGCCACCCTGCAACACGTGGATATTTAAGAGAAAGTAAATATTAATAGTTAAAGGAAATGGTCTCAGATAAAAATCTTACATTCTTACTTTTGTTTCAATTTATCATAATCTGGATATAGTACTTTCTTTTGTTTTTTGCTAAAGGTGAAAGACTTGCTAGAAAAAAATTAATATTCTATTTGTTTTTGGAAACATAGGCAATTTATCTCCGTAATTGTCGCTTATATATTGTAAGTAGTAATCCATTCTGTAGGAGCTATTGGTCTTGAAGGGCTACAGAACAAGCAGAGAGATTACGTAATTATAGAGTATATGGGAAAGAAATCAGTGAGACACTTAATGATGTTCTCTATTTATAGGTTAATACTAGAATACTACTAATATAAAACAATGCTAGAGGATAATGAAGCGAGAGGCCAAAGGATCTGGTGTCAGAGCAGTCATGTGAATTTTGTGATATTATGTGTCTAGTGTGATTTTTTCAACTACTTTAGCCCACATGGATAACAACCTTCAGGATGCTCTTCAAATACCAAGGACAGCAACATATAACTGTGCTGAATTTCTCAGCACATTCTTCCATAGTCACTACTGATTAAAAAAGGGAAACATTCTTCAATGTTTTTGAAATTGAAACCTATCTTCACGTTTTTCTGCAGTAGCCAGTGAAATGCAGTGTTTCACACCACGTCTAATAAGCTCTGCCCATTTCTATCTTTTAATGTCACAGAATTAAAGTTTCAGAGTCGAAAGGCACCTCCAAGATCATCTTGTCCAAACCTGCACTTGAAGAACACTGGTGAGGAGGAAACCTACTACCCTTTAAAGAAGTCCTTTCCAGTTTTGGATAGCTCTAAATAGGAGGCCACTTTCCCTTATACAGATGTAAAACCTACCTCTATGTAACTCCTACTTACTGTTCTTAATTCTGACTTCTGTGGTCAAAGAGATAAAATTTAATTCCTCTCACATATGTTGGTCCATTATCTTTCTCCTTTTCCCCTCAATCAGTCCTTTTCTCTCTTGTTCCTTCAATTGTCCTCTATTTGGTATGGTCTTAAGGTTACTCATTATTCCGACTACTCTTCTCTGAACAACTATTTAGCTTACCAATGCCATTTCTAAAATATATGCCTATTTATTTACATGTTGTTTCCTTGATATAAACTCCTTGATGGCAGAAACTTTTTTTTGCCTTTCTTTTTTATCCTTAGAGCTTATAACAGTGCTTGGCACATTGCAAATACTTATACGCTTACGAACTTGACTAGTTTTTCTCCCCAATAACACTGTAAGCTTTAACTCTGATACCTCTTAGCACCGAATACAGTATTGTGTAAGAAATACAGTATACATCAATTACACTTTACTCTTTAACAAAAACTTTCATTTGGAGAATTTGGGGAGGGGGAAGGTGGATTAATATATTAAAAGGCAATATTGTTATAACTTCACAATATCTTGCCTCACTTCTAAGCCATCAAATAGTAAGAACTTACTATATGCAGAATTATAGTCAGAAGGAGATACAACATATACTTTATAAAAGTAGCTTATGTTTATATAGCCCTTTAAGGTTTGCAAAATAATTCCCTCACAACAGCTCTCTGAAATAAGTTGTGTAAATAGCAGAGTTCCCATTTTACATATTAGGAAACGGAGACTGAAGGAGATAAAATCATTTTCCTGGGATCACAAACCTAAGCCAAACCGATTTTAGTATCAGTTCTTGAAGCCAGATCCAGTGCCCTTTCCATATGCTATGCTGCCTTTCTGTCATGGACTTTGTAGCTAGTTATGAGATATATCACAAACATATGTAAATATGATACACAATAATATATGGTTAATGCATTAGAGAGCTACAAAACAAAATGTTAACTTGAGGTCCAAAGGGGAATAGGTCATTGAGGAAAGTTTCATACAGTAGGTGGCATTTTAACTGAGTTTTAAAGGATGGCTAGGGATTTAAGAGGAAAAGAGACAGAGTTTAAAGAATGGAAGCAAGGGAAAGAGTTTGAAAAGTACAAGGTATGTTTGAGGCACAGAGGACAGACCAGTTTGCTTGGAGTATGGAACGTATGAAAGCACTAATAAGACATAAGGGGGAAAAGGTGGTTTGGTACAAAGTTCAGTAAAGGAGTTTAATCTTTACTAGATGGGTAATAGAGAGCCAATGAAGATTTTTTTCAGCAGAGGAGTGACATGACCGTTTATACATATAAGGAGCTAACCTTGATGGAGTATGAAAGATAAATGCAAGAGATCATTTCAGCAGTATATTTTCCAACTAGGATAATAGTTTATGATGATTCTTCCTTGTTGTCATGCATTATTGTGAATAATAAAATAATGCACCATGCCTCTGCCTTAATAGCTAGATTCACTGGTAGAGATTGGCAAGATTTTAATTTTGTTTTATCAAAGTAAATAACTGACAATCACTTGGAGATTAAATAACCATTTCCTTTTATCTTAGGTTTATTGCAAAACTTTTTCTTCTTTCCTATTCAGCTCCACCATATTTTTGAAAGTTTAGTTCACTTCTATAAGTGACCTATAGCTTAACTAGAGTGTCTAATGAGGTTCCTTTTCAAGCAATAACAGCATTATCCTTGCTTTTTCTGGTCATCACCCTTCACTGTATACTCAACTCATCCTAAAAATTTACCATAATGGTATTGAATACAGAAGAGACAAAAGGAAAAAAAAGAATCCACTTTGTGCCCATGGCCATAGCTCTTTACTGCCAGAAGTATATTATCCTGCTTGAAAATAACAATAGATGGTACATTAAAAAAGTAGTGACAAGAAAATACATTCCTTATATCCTGATTTCAGAAGGGACAGTATGTTGTTCTCTAAAACCAATGATGGAAACATTGGTGAGAACTGAAGAATAAAAAAATGTGACTGATGAATTAGTGATGTCATGCTTTAATAGCTGGACTTTGAAGCAGCTCAGTAGAGTGAGCACATCAGCCATTTGCAGGAAACTAAGTCTATGACCCATTACATAATTTGGAGAAAAGTTATGCTAAGCACTAATACTACTGATTGGGAATATGTTATATACATATTATATATACACATACGCAATGGAATTGAATAAACATTTATTAAGCTTATTTACTACTATGTGCCAGTTACTCTGCTAAGCACTTTATGAACATTTTTTTCATTTGATTCTCACAATAACCTTGTAAAGTGGATACTATTATTATCCCCACTTTACAGTTGGGAAAATTTAGGCAGAGGTTACATGACTTGCCCAGGGTCACACAACCATTAAGGGTCTAAGAAGTCAAGTTTGAATTCAGGTTTTCCTGACTCTAGGCCCACCAATCTACAATCCATTCTGAGCTACATATACACACAGAAATATACATATAAACATATACAAACATATAACACATGAGAATGCATGTATGCATATACATATTTGTGGGGATCCAAACCTGTGATTTCACTGGTGTGGGATACTCCCAGTGTGGAAATTTCTTCCACTGGTACAGAAGGGCAACTCTTCGAAACTTACAATCTCTCATAGGGTTGCTTGGGGTGCTATTAGGTTGACATGACTATAGTATTTGTCAGAGACAGGAACTGAACACTGGTCTTTCTGATTCAAAAGGTGAACCTCTGTCCAATCTGATCATGTAAAAGAATAACACACTTTTAAAAGATGAAGAAAATAAGAAAGGGAAAACCCCTGAATTATGGTAAAATGAATATATTTCTGAAGTAGGGCTCTCAAGGAAGCACTTGGATGCTAGGTTGTCTGAAATATAATAATTAATGTTTAGGGAAAATCGACTCTAATTGTTCTCCAAGTCATATAAAAAGAGCTATTCATCTAAGTAGAGGAAATCAAGCCTCCTCTCCACTCAGATCAGGTAACCCAAAATGTCCCGATTCAGCAGTATTTTTAATAATGTGATTTTTTTTAACGTTAGCTGGAAAATGATATAAAGCAAATGGGACCTTGGATCAAATGAAAGCACTCACATTCCTGGCCTCTCTTCCACATTCCAATTGAAAACCATCATACAAAAATAGCAGAGTTGGAATATTCTTTTGGATCATTTTAATGGAAGTTTCATGTGAATGTTAAGAACACATTCTAGGCCCTGGTTTAGCTTTTCATGCAATTTAGCAATACTGTTACTCCATGAACAGGCAGACAAAGGTGACAGGGGAGCCCAGTTTATACCCCAGTAGAAGCTTCCCTCAGGCTCAGATCAATTGTTTCTCTGTCTTCCTACCAAGTGGCATGACAAGGGAGCTCTCTAGTTTTTATATTCTGTGCTTTGCTTTGTGATGTCCTGTGAGCAGCCAGATTACCTGGAAATCATATTTCTAACATTTTCAAAATCAGGCCATGGGCTGCCTAGGCATTCATAAAGTGAATTCTCTTTATAGTCATTAAAAAAAATCAAACATCATGTTTTTTCTTGCTTTAGTACAAACCTCTGAGTCAGATGTGACTAACAACTCTTCTGCCAGAATAGAATTCTCCCCTCTGTGATCTTCAGCATTGAGTGAGCTTCCTACAGTTAAGGTCTACTGCAAATCCAGACCAGATAAAAGTTCCTAACAATACTTTGCAGGTCAAGAGCTCTGCCTTTCAGGAAGGCGAGGCCCATGTGGAGTGGGAATATTCGTGTCCAAATGCAAAATGAAAAAAAACAAAAAATGCTTAGAGGGAAGCATGCTGAAAAATGATAAATAATGTCCCCTTTTATTATCTCAGACCTATTGGAGGGGATGAAAAAAGCTAATTACTTTAGAACTAAGGGCTGGGGAATATGAAGAGTCTTAATGTTTTATGGCTATAAATGCCACTCAACTGCAATCAAATCAATGTTATAGTTGGAAAGGGCCTTAGAGATCACCTTATCCAACTCCTTCACTTTATGGAGGAGGATGCTAGCTCCCCAAAAGATTAAATGACTTACCCAAGGTCACACAGCTAATATGCTTTTCACATTTGCATGTCTGTACTATTTTTAAAAATATATATATTATATATATAATCCCACTAAATTATATATATATATGTGTATATAATTTAGTGGAATTATATCTATTAAAGGAAGCAGTCAATTAGCAAATTTTACATAGATAAACTCTTATCTACAGATTCACAAGCAGCAGGAATCTGGTGGACTAGAGGACAGAAATATGTTATGACTTATGGAGACACGCCTATTGACCCTGGAGCATCAGTACACACAGAGAGGTGGATCAGACTTGCTCTACCATGGATGGAATCTTTCTGTATATGAATGTGCAGAAGACACCTGTACCAATGGATATGTAGCTTCTTTGTTGGCACTTTATTGTGTCTGAGTTAGGATGGAATGAATTTAAAAGAGGCTTTACTTAACAAGTAACAAAAATTAACTTAAAAATTTGTAAAATGATCAAAATTTTTTCTAAAGTCAATAGAAAGCTGACATTTTAATATACTGTGCTTACTGTTACTTCCAATGGAAATTTCTCCACTTTCCATTAGTGTCTGCTTAGTTTTGATTCCATGAAACAACATGCCTCCCTTAGGATAAAATGATCACTTGAAATCTCATTATCATGTTGATTGACTCAGCTTTTGACACTCAACAATTTTTCTTTTTTGCAGGAGGGAAGACTGGGCAATTGGGGTTAAGTGACTTGCCCAAGATCACATGGCTAGTAAGCATTAAGTGTCTGAGGCAGACTTTGAACTCAGATGCTCCTGACTCCAGGGCCAGTGCTCTATTCACTGTGCCACCTAGCCACCCCAGCACTCATCAGTTTCTCAGTTCCCTCATCTGCCTCTCCCCTCTGACTAGAGGGCCAGAGGGTGGACCAAAAAATTCCTCCCTAAAGTCTTCCTTTATAGAGGGCTCAGAACTTTCCAGGTAACTCCATTTTCCAATGGTGGCTCAGAACATCGAATACCTGTGCTGAGTACCTGCTGATCCCTCCCTCCTTTTAAATTTCCTTTTGTGTGCTCCATTAGATTTAAGCTCCTCGAGGGCAAGGGGTGTCTCTTTATTACTTATTTGTATGCATAGCACTTAGCACAGTGCCTGGCACATAGTAGGCACTTAACAAATGTTTATGAATGAATGAATTATTTAGTGAACTGACTCATCACCAATGAGAAGAGCAAGATGGAAACTGATATGGTTCTGTGTACTGCCTACTTGTACTAACTTTTGGGGGTGGATATGGGGCTATTGTTTTTGATCACATATTTTTTGAGGTTTCTTTCCTCCAAAGTCTGGAGGTACAGAGGTTATTGTAAAAAACTAGGAAGGCTGAAAAGTTGAATTTAGTCATGAGATTAGAGAGCTTATAATGTAAAAGGTCACATAAACTATATAATTGAGGTAATCAGAAGTGAAATGGATGGCAGCAAAATACAAATTCAGATAAAACAGGGTCAATTTGACAGCAACCTACAGCGGTTAAGCAGTTGGGTTATGGCTTTATGAGTGTATGGGGGATTGTGGAGAATGATTAGTGTCTCTATTACCAAACTGCTCCATCTTTCACTCTCATTTTTGTTTTTTTTGCTTTTTTTAGAAGGCAGTTGGGGTTAAGTGACTTGCCCAAGATTACATGGCTAGTTTTTGTGTTAAGTATCTGAGGCCGGATTTGAACTCAGGTACTACTGACTCCAGGGCCGGTGCTCTATTCACTGCGCCACCTAGCTGCCCCCATCTTTCGCTCTCATTGACTGTCATTTAAGGTCTGTTCTCCCTTCTAGACTCTGTAGAGCCACTGTTAGGGGGCCAATAGTGGGAGAAACACAAACAAAAAGGACAAGGAAAATCCAAAGGGACCAAAATGTATGAGGAGCACTAACCTAGCAAAGGGCATCCTGGCTCAGCGTGCATGAGAAGTCAACAAGAACTGTGGTTACAGGGGTGTAGAGAGGTGAGATTATACAATGTTTAAATGAAAAAACATACACTTTTGACTGTCAAATGAAATATTTTGGCAAAAGCCAATGAAAGGAGTCAAAGTATTTGACTTGGATGAAATAGTCGAATTTCTAGCAAGCATGCCAGTCATTTAGTCTGGGCAGATGATTTCTTTGGTGTAGGGAACTCTCAAAGAAGAAACTTTTTCTACCATTGTAGATTGGCAGTCTAGATCTTCCCATTTGTCATCTTTCTATGGAAAACCACGATCTCTCCAGGCATCCTAGTGTGTAGTTTTAATGTCCTCCTTCACTTTTCTCTCTCACTCACCTCACATGCAGAATCAATTGTCACATATTGATTCTATCTTGACTCCCATATTTATCCTTCTCTCTGCTTACATAGTCACTGCTCAAGTGTAACACCTCATAACCTCTCACCTGGACTACTGCAATAGTCTCTCTCTTTTTGGAGGGGGAAAGGCAGGGTAACTGGGGGTAAGTGACTTTCCCAAGGTTACACAGCTAGTAAGTGTGTCAAGTGGCTGTGGCCGGGTTTTAACTCAAGTCCTCTTGATTCCAGAGCCAGTGCTCTACTCATTGTGCCACTTAGCTGCTCCCAATAGTCTCTCAATTGATCTCCCTGCCTTCAGTCTCTCCCCAATTCGAATCCAGCCTCCACATTATTTTCTTTTTCTTTTTTTCTTGAAGTATTTTAGTTTTCCACAAGATTTTGAGTTACAAATTTCCTCCCCATCTTTCCCCTACTCACCCCAAATATAACAAGCTACTGAATACACCTTTCCCCAATTTGTTCTCTCTTATATCCTCCCCCATTACTCTCCCCTGCCCCAACTTTCTAGTAGGGCGAGATTGATTTCTATACCCCAGTGCCTGGATATCTTATTTCCCAGTTGTATGTAAAAAGCAATTGTTTTTAACACTTGTTTTTAAAACTTTGATTTCCAGATTCTTTCCCTTCTTCCCTCCTCACCCATCCCACTGGGAAGATAAGCAATTTAATATAGGTTGTACATGCGTAGTTACACAAAATGTTTCCATAATGGTTATATTGTGAAAGATTAACTGTATTTCCCTCCATCCTAACCCTGCACTTATTGTATTTTCTACTTTGACCCTGTCCCTTTTCAAAAGTGTTTGCTTCTAACTACCCAATCTGCCATCCCTTCTAAAAATCCCCCCTCTTATCCCTTTCCTCCTACTTTCCTGTAGAGTAAGAAAGCCAACTGAGTGATCTGCATTATTTTTGAAGTGATGTTCCTAAAGCACTTAGGTTTGACTGAATTCACTTCCCTGCTCAATAAAGGATCAAAGCTCAACATTTAGGATTCTTCCAGGATCATCTATAAGTTCCTCTGTTGGTATCCCCCCAATCAGATATGATCCCCTTGTCTCTATAATAATAATAACAATAATGATGATGGGGATATATTTAAATAGAGGATGTTGCAATGAATTTTGTATATTTGATTTGCTTTTACCACAAGCCTTTTGATGAGGCACAGTAATTACCCCATTTTACAGAGAAGGAACTCAGCATGTGAGAGCTTAGGTGACCAGGCTAGTAAATGTTTGAGGGATAATTCAAACTCAGTTCTCTCTGACTCTTGTCCAGCACTTTACACCTGTAGCACATTATACCGTGAACTATAGCTGTTGAGTTGTTTCAGTCATGACCAATTCTTTTTTGGGGGTTATCTTGGCAGAGATAGTGGAGGGGTTTGCCATGTCCTCCTCCAGCTCATTTTACAGTTGAGGAAACTGAGGCAAACAGGGTTAAGTGACCTACCCAGTGTTACAGAGCTAGTAAGTGTCTGAGGCCAGATTTGAACTCATGAAGATAAGCCTTCCTGATTCCAAGCTCAGTGGTCTATCCATGGAGCCAACTGACTACAGGTATGCCTATTTATCTGTCTAATCTTACTATCAGATTATAAACTCCTTCAAAGTTGAAAGCATGTTTATTCTTCTCTGTATTCCCACTAGCTCTATAACATAATAGACACTTTTAAACTTGAATATAATAGCTCTAGCTTGAAAAATTGCTGGAGGCCTTATCAAATCCAGATAAACAGAATATTTCATCCTTTATGCCAAGATTAATCTAAATTTATGTTAATATGAACAATCAGCTACAACAACCACAGAAGTGCCTTATCTTTCACAATAGGTACATTCCTAGAGAATTACATCCATCATATTATTATAAAAACAACTCCTTTTTGTCTTATTAATTTGAGTTTTAATTTCAGAAATGTACTCCCAAAGGAAAACCTTTGGCTTGAGATGCCATAAACATAACCCTTAAGAACTCAGCAAACTTTTGAAAAGTATTTCATATAAAAGAAAAAATGAAAATCTTCTGATAACATAATATCATTCTAATACTTTAATTACATGTTGCTGCCCCTGCCAACATTCAAACAGCGAGATGGAGCAACTGGCAAAACTCTTGGGAGCTCTGCATTTGGTTTGACTTTGTTCTCAGATCTGGCTCTACATTTTGAAGGAGGGGGGACTGGAGAGGTATAACTCTACCCAAAACTTTAGTAGCACTATCTGCTTTACCCTTTGGGTTCCCATGGGCATACACTGAAACTTACCCAGGATCCCTTTCAAAGCTTTACAGCAGATATAGACACGGCACATTTTAAAATGACCAAATTTAAGAGTGAAGAAGCCTAGGGAGCCAAAGCTCTCATATTAACTATATTGTGTGATAATAATCCTTATTGACCCAAATCATAAAATAAAGAGGAAAGCTGGACTTCGAACCTCAGGCTTCAGAGTACACATCCAGTGTGGTTTTTTTCCTATGGGTCGTGTTCCATCTAATAGTACCTCTCCCCAGATTCTAAGGCCCTTGACAGCACAAACTATGCCATGTTAACTCTCCAGCACAGCACCTAGAACATGGTAGAGTCCTATGAAATCAAATTGAATTATTACAATTATTTTCTGGACCTGATGGTGAATGGCCTTCTTTTCTTGTTGGTTTCCTGCTGCCTGCAGGGTTGGGTTGCAGTGTTGCATAAAGGCTTATTTAGGGAAATGAGGCTATTCTGGATGATAGGTGAGTCAAGCACCATATGGCCCTGACAGTGTGAGAAGCGACTCTGCCTATACATCCCCCTCCTGTCACAGAACCTCAGAAATGTTTGGTGATCTTTTGTATTGATCTGTAGCTGGCAGGGAGCCCTAGCCACATGCGTGCATAGACTGCTGAGGGGGAGGAAGCACTAATGGGAGTGTTCCTCCAAAGTGTGCCCTCTCACTCAGCCTGCCACTCTATGATTATGTTGGCTGACAACATAAGGCATCCTCCCTGAAAAGAGACCATGGAGACGACACCTCAAATGGCTGTTTCTGAACTTCTTAATATAGGTGTTTTCCAACAGGAATGCTTCAGGAAATCACTAATGCTTCAAGGATTTCTTCAGTAAGACTTCTAAATAGAGCCCTATTCACTTGCCCTGTGATTCTAGCAAACAACTTAATTCCTTTCTTAAACTACTGATCTGTAACTAAAGCATGCTACATATCTCTTCAGGACCAGTTTATATGAACAACAATCCCCTCTAGTTGTGTTCTTTGTACCATTATCTGTACTGATGCCTCCCTTTTCTAGGACCTTGCTGCCCAAACATTCTTGCTCTTTCCAGTATCTTCAATATCTGGTTCCTTCATCTCTGCCTTCAAACAGTACAGATCTCCCCATTCTGATAAAGCCTTCTTTTGACTGTTAGGACTCAAGCTGAACACATTATTTTCCTTCTTTTCAACCTTAACTTGTCTACACTGATAAGGTGGCAACTTCGACATCCACTGGCTCCTTAACACTCTGCAAGAGGATTCCCATTGTCTACCACTCTACTGACACTGTATTCTTCAAGGTCATCAATGATTTTCTAATGACTAAATCCAAAAGGTATTTCTGGTCCTCATCTACGTTTCTCTACTCTGAAGTACATGATACTAGTGAAGACAGTTCTTTTGGAATGCTCTTTTCCCTTGGCTGCCTAATATTACACTATCCACTTTCTTTTACCACCTTTCTGATTTCTTCACTGGTTCATTTCCCTTTTCCAACCATTTATATGTAAGAATATCCTAATGTTCTTTTTTGGTCTTTTTTCTCTATGCTATCTTTTTTTGAAGACCTTGCCTTCAACTGTTCCATCTCCCTACATGTCTTTTAAATCTGTAACTTCTGCCCCAAACTGAAGTTTCAGGTTTCATATTTCTTGACCTTGGTTACAATTTTCTGTTTTCAAACGTCTGATGGATATTTTCACTTGGAGGTTTACTATCATCTCAAACTCTACTTGACTAAAATTAAACTTACTGTATTCCTCTTCAAATCAGGATTTTCTCTTGACTCCCTGATTTCTTTTAATAATACCACCACTTTCCCTGTTTGGGCTCAGAACTTCAGAGACTTCTCCAGCTCCCTTTTCCCCCTTATATTTCCAACATCCAATCACTCATTTACTCTTGGCAGTTCTTCCTTAGGCACAAAAATAATAGCAGTCCTTATGTACATAGTGCTTTAACACTTTGCAAAGCCTTTTATGCACAAAACACTTCGAGGTTTGTAATAATAATAGTTGCTCCTAATATAGCGCTTTGAGGTTTACTAAGCACATTACAATCACATTTTATTTGATCCTTGTAACAATACTGAGGTCAGTGCTATAGGTATTATTATACCATTTTACAAATGAGAAAATTGAGGCTCAGAAAGGTCGTTTGACTTGCCTATGCTCATATAACTAATATGCAACAGAGATAAGATTATATAATTCAACAGGCTTTCCCCTGTAGTATATTGCTTTCCACTGTTTTCCTAGCTCAGGCCTACCATTGTTGTTCAGTAGTGCAGTTGTGTCTGGCTCTTTGTAACTCCATGGACCACACTGTTCCTGGGGTTTTCTTGGCAAAAATACTAGAGTGGTTTGCCATTTTCTTCTCTAGTAGATTAAGGCAAATAGAGGTCAAGTGACTTGTCCAGGGTCACATAGCTAGTTAAGTGTCTGAGACTGGATTTGAATTCAGGTCTTTCTGACTCCAGGTTCTATCTATGGAACCATTAGCTGCCAAGATCAATCTAAGTTTTCAGGGCCACCCTATGTTACCACACTATTACTACTAGTAATCTGAAAAATACTATTCCTTTCTTCAGACCTTCTTTTCTCTAATCTGTCCGATATTAGTTGTATTCTATTGCCATATTAATTTTCCAAAAACCATAATGCAAATCATGCATGTTTAGCCTGGTATTCAAGACCTTCTATAACCTACCTTCCTTTCATATCTCCTCCCCGTTCCCTTATATGCACCTTCTACTCTCACCAAACTGGTTTACTTGGTTTTCTCTATGAGATGACTGTCATCTTAGTGGATAGAGCACTGGACCTGGAGTCAAGAAGACCTGAGTTAAAATCCAGCATCACGTACATCCTACATGTGTGATCCTGGGCCAGTCACTTAACCCCTTATTGCCTGATAAAATGGATCGATCCACTGTTTTATTTGTTGTTCATCAACTACTCTTTCAAATTTCTACCTCTAAACCTCAAGCTATTCCTTCTCCTTAAAATGTCCTTTTTTTTCACCCCTTTACCTACTGAAATCTTTCCCGTTATACAATCTGTAACTTCAATGTTATAACTTCCTCTGTGAAGTCTTCCCTAATCATGTCAGACAGAAGTGATCTCAGAGGACAATTTCTGAATGCTCCAGCATCTGCTGGCTGTTGTGCTCAGAATCGCATAAGCTCATCTCTCATATTCAATCTCTTGTCAAGGCTTGTCATTTCTACCGCAGTAGTATATTTCTCATCTATGTACTCTTCTCTCTAGTGACACAATCACCACCTGGGTACAGGACATAATTGCCTAATGCCTAGACTATTGCAACAACCTTCACACCAGTCTCTTTGCCTCCTGTTTCTCTCCACTCCAATGAATCCTCCATTCATTTGCCAGTCTTTTCACTAAAGCAAAAGTCCAAAGTCATCCACGTATTCAGTAAATTCCAGGGGCTCCCTGTTGCCTTCAGGATGAAATGTAAAATACTCTTTTGGCTTTTAAAACCCTTCACACCTTAGCCTCTCCCTGCTTTTCTAATCTTCTTACATGTGTGCTCTATGACTCAGCTATAGTGGCCTATTTGTTGGTCCTCCCCCAACACCACTCCGTATATTTTCACTGGTTATACCCCATACCTGGAAATTTTTCCCTCCTCACCTCTGCCTCCTGGCTTCCTTGGCCTCTTTCAAAATTCAACTCAAATCTCACTTTCTGCCAAAGACCTTTCCAGGTCCTCCACTTGTACACAGTTATTTCAACGTCTTCCACATTGGAATGGGAGTTCCTTGATGGCAGGGACAATGTTTCTGCTTTTCTTTGTGTACTTAGCACTTAGTACAGTCCCTGACATGTAATGAGAGCTTAAGGAAAGTTTACTGGCTGACTAGCCATATGGCAATTAGTACGCGTAGACTGTTATTGGTGCTGGTATCTTATGTTCTTTGTTAAGGCATAAGCTTTTAAAGGGCCAGGAGAACATGGGACTTAATGCATCTTTGTATGCCTCTGAGAGCTTGGTATAATGTCTCACTTGGGCAAAGGCACTTAATATGACATGATATGAAAGAAAGAATTCTAAACTAAGATTTAGGGAGTGATAGTTATAGCACTAATTCTGTTATTGACTATCAGATGATTAGAAAGTCATGTCATCTTTTGAACTCTCATTTTTCTTATCCACAAAATAAGGTTTGAAGTAGAGGATCTCTAAGGTGGATTGGAGCCCTTACAATTCAATTTTTCTGAAAAAATGTTTTCAAATGAACAAACATCGCTGATTAAATGATATCTATTTATTGACAAGATGGAGAGATATAGCCTGGGTTATAGTGAAAGGAGGTGTGTTTGGAACTGGTTGGCTGAGTATTGATGAATAAATCTATATTAACCAGGAATCAGTGGCTCTCAACCTTCCTAATGTAGCGGCCCTTTAATACTCATATGTGGGCGTGTCTGCGTGTGGACGGACCTGCCTGGAGATGGATAGAGGAGCCAAAGACCATGGGAAATATGTGTTTTCTGATGGTCTTAGGTGACCCCTGTGAAAGGATCAATCAACCCCCAAAGGGGTCGTGACCCACAGGTTGAGAACCACTGTTTTTAGCGGGAATGGCTCCTGGGAATCTATCTATGCTCTGGTTCTGTTCAATATTGATGTCAATGATTTGGAATCGATTCAGTCTAATTGAACAAACAATTATTAAGTAGCTGTTAAGTCAGAATACTGTTAGGAACTGGAAGTGAGAAAATTTACACAAGAAAAGTTGTTGTCTAAGGCCTTATTTGATCACATGCTGCCATAGGGGGCAGGGGGGAGGAGAGAGACTGGGAGAAAAGTTGAAACTCAAGGGATTGTGGAGCTGAATGTTGTAAACTAAAAGTAAATAAATAAATTTAAATTAAAAACAAAACCAAAAGAGTATTTTGCATTTCATCCTCAATTTACAATTCATTGAAGGAATAACATAAAAACTATAATAACAAATACACATATATAGACAGACATATGTATATATATGTATACACATATAAATAGATGTATCTATAAACATATACACACATGTATGCACACACACCCCGATATAATGGACAAATTATTATAGTAACATATTATAGTATATTATATACATATATACACACATTATGCACACATGCCCCAATATAATGGATGAATTATTATAGTATATTATATACATATATACACACATGTATGCACACATACCCCAATATAATGGA
>CM053593.1:237661165-237691342 GCA_028646575.1 Pseudocheirus occidentalis | reverse complement strand
TAACATATTATAGTATATTATATACATATATACACACGGGGTGTGTATATATACATATATACACATATACATGCATGTATATGTTATATACATATATACACACATGTATGCACACATACCAATATAATGCACACATTATTATAGTAACATATTATAGTATATTATATACATATATACACACATGCATGCACACACACACCAATATAAGGCACAAATTATCATAGTAACATATTATAGTACATTATATACATATATACACACATAAAGATATATAAGTACACAATATGTCATAATTTTTATGTCTTGTCTCTCTAATAAATTGTAAGCTCCTGATAGAAGTATCGGGCAACAACATTGTCTTGGGTAAATTTTATAACACTTTCATGTACACACACATAGAGCTGCAGTCATATATACATGTTATTATACTTTTTATATCTTATGTCACACACATGTACGCCAATTAGAGAGCTGCAAAAGAAAGTGATATATAAGCTTCTAAGGGAGGTTAGTTAACAAAGAGGGTGTCAGTAAGCACTCCATAGAGAGGGTGGCATTTGAGCTGTGCCTTAAACATTGCCTAGAAACTCACTAGTCATCTGAGAGAGCAAAGACATTCTTGGCAAAAAGTACAAGGGAGAGGATGTGAAGAGTCTTGGGTTTGGGTTCAGAAAACCTTTAATTTAATTTTTTCTTCTATAAAACTATTAGTCTATGAATGAATGAATGAATATTAAAAGCATACGGTTTCATCTACTATCAGATAAGTAATCAGGGTCTGATTAGTATTCATGAAGTACTGTGACCCCTTCTAGGCCTTCCCGGCCTAGAACATGCTCCCTCAACATCACCCAAGTGCTACCTGAAATTCTACCAGTAGAGTTTCTTTTTCTGGTTCATAAACGTTTTTCAGTCTCCAAGCATCTATCAAAATATTTTGTAAAGGGTTTCTATGATCCTTCAGAAATGGCTTACCCATGGGCAAAATGTTAATGTTGGACACGGTAAGACTGGGCCCCCAAATCTGCCTCTCAGACTTACTAGCTGTGTGAACAAGAGCAAAATCATTTCACTCCCCGACTGTTAATTTTCTCATCTGTCAATTGGGGGAGAATGATGCCTTTTCTACCTACCTCACAAGGCTGTTGTAAGGCTCCTGCAATGTAACGTATATAAAGTGCTGTATAGTCTTTAAATTGTTACATAAATTATTATTAGGCCTTAGGCTGGAAAGATCCTTATGAGGAAGGTGTGATGGGAAAGAAGGCCCTAAGTAAGAAGAAATCATGGAACATCTGCTTCATAAGTAAACTGAATCTGGTCATGGTGTCTTTAAAAAAAAATTTTTTTTACAGGTGATTTGTGAAGTCATAAACTCAGGAATACTTTTAGTCATGTGCTTCAAAGCCACAGCAAGAATACTAGGAAATGGAGTCAAAATATGTTTAAGTACATCTTTACATAAACACCTTCATTAAATGAGAATCTCATTAAATAGTTTTCCTCGGCATGGTTTCTTCTAATGTATTAACTTTTAACCTCTGAAATAAAAAAACTGAGAGGTAAATGCTCTCACTATTTCTAATCTACAAAGAAATGATGAGTATTTCTAAATTTAGAACAGGATAATTATCTGGTTTTTCCTAAGGCATTAACAAGGCTAATCATATCAGGAGATCTAATAACTAATCTCAGGGGAAAACATGACTGGTGACTGAACTCTTTCCTAATACTCTGTGGTTAAAGCAGCCTCTTTATCTTGCAATCTTGTATTCCCACTTTTGAAATAATTTTTCCCATTTTAAATATTGGTGTTAAGATGTGTGTAAAAGTGAAGTGTTAAGAAGATAATATGGCCTCCATCCAAAAGGAAGCAATGGATGGAAACCTCTGGTGGTTGGTCTATGAACAGAACATCTGTGCCCATCCCACTGTGATTTGGTGAAAAAGGACAGGTCAGGAAAGTTTCTAAACCAGCCCTACATCAATCAATAGCTCCACTGGCCATGGAATTTATTTTGCTTTGGGCTAACCCAACAATTCTGTCAAAATGACTTAATTAAAAAGTGTTGTATGGGAGAAACAGAGTCTAAAGTGTTTTTGTTTGTTTGTTTGTTTTGTTTTGTTTTGGGGGTTAGCATTGGAAGACAAAGATTAGTTTTCTTCAGTTGGGGTTGGTGTTAGTACTAGAAACTAGAGTGTTACATCCTAATTAGTTTCCCTGCCTCCAGTCTTCCTCCTATACACTTTGCTGTCAAAGTAATTTGCAGATCTGACCATGTGACTCCATTACTCAATTAACTCCAGTGGCTTCCTATTGCCTCTAGGATAATATAGAAGCTCTTCTGTTTGGCTTTTAAAGCCCTATGAAATTTCAGCTCAGTCTATCTTTCCAGCCTCAGTGGACATTACTCTCTTTCCTTCAGTCTGCAGTCAGGTAACACTGTACACCCCCTGTTCCTCACACAGGGCACTACATCTCCTATCTCCATGCATTTGTAGGCTGTCCTACATGGCTGGAGTGTGCTCCCTTCTTCCCTCTTCTTCATAGAGTCCTTCTCTCCCTTAGAAATGCAGTTCGAACATTTTAATGTAGTTCTGTATGAAGCCTGTCCTTACAACTGCTGAGGCCCTCTCTTCAAAACTTCCTTATATTTAAGTTTTTATATATTTTAATTTATTAACTTTATGATCGCTATATTTTTCTATGTACTAATTGGCTTTCTAGCTAGAATGTAAATTCTTCAGGAGTAGGAATCAATTTTATTGTGGTACAGTGGATAGAGTGCAAGGCCTGGAATCAGAAAGACTCATCTGCCTGAGTTTAAATCTGATCTCAGACACTGTCATGGTAATTTGAAGATCTTCCTTGTGCCTTAATGAGCCTAAGAGAATTTGAAGACTTTCCCTGCTTTGAAAATAAACTCTGCCCCCTAATAGGCTGAATATAATCACATGGAGTCTGTGGTGGGAGAAATTTGCTGAAGGGAAGAGCAGAGCCCACAGGAAGCTGAAAGTCAGAGCCAGATAGATGGTGGGAGAGAGAGGATGCTCAGGAAAGGAGACAGATAGGCTCATGAGTAAAAGTTGGCTTTTTGCCACCTGCTGTGACAGCTAGGCTTGTGTTGGTTTATGAGAAGGCTAAAAGATGGTGTGATTCTTTTCTATGCTGGGGTGAATTAACTTTTATGTTGTTAGGATGGATTTGTTTTCCTGGTGTTGTGGTTTGGTTTTCTGATATCTGAATAAATGTTTTTATTCTGTCTTCTACATGGATAGTCTGTTATATTTTGCAATTAAGCACCATGTAGGTATATTTATAGTGCTCATGGGCTCTACAGACACTTACTAAATGGATGACCCTGGGCAAGTCACCCTGTTTGTCTCAGTTGGTCATGTATAAAATGAGCTGGAGAAGGAAATGGCAAACCACTCCTGTATCTTAGCCAAGAAAACCCCACATGGGGTCATGAAGAGTTGGACACAACTTAAAAATAATAATGTGTTTTTATATCCCCATTGGCTAGCAAAGTGCCCGGCACATAATACGTGTTTAATAAATATTTGTTGATGGATTTATAGAGGGACAGGTAGGTTAGAGGCTAGGGCAAAGGTGCTAATTAATCAGGGTAGGAGTACTATTCACTAGTTTTCTAGGAATATTTTTTCTATTTTAATTTTCAAAATTAGGGTTGGGAGTGAAATTATTTTTAAAAGGCTTAATGAATTATGGATTTCATCTGCTGAAGCTTTTAAATGGATACCAGACTGATAGATGTAAGAGACCATTTAACATTCTCTTATATTTAAATTATGACCCCAACTTTGCTTGATATGCAATTAAATGGAAAATAAGAATATCAGGAAAACCTATTCCTAATGGAAATGACTAGTTTTTTAGTTGATTGAGGTCAAGGGTTAATCATCTTTCCTTAGCAAGTATATGAATAATATTATTTCCTCTGGTAACTGATTGTTTATACAATAGAATGTCCAGAATTAGATGACTTAGAACATTAAAGAATTTTAGAAGCCATAATGTACTATGTTACTATTTTATAGATAAGAAAACCAAGGCACTGAGAAGCTGGACTAAATGTACAACATCACAATAGCAGGAAAGAGTAGAGCTAGAATTCAAACTCAGAACCTCTGATTTTTCCCTAGAATGGAGTCCTAAACATTTTTTTTTGTCTGTCATGGACTCCTTTGACCTTCTTGACTCATCAGAATAATGTTTTTAAATGCATAAAATAAAATACATAGGACTACAAAGATAATCAATTATGCTGAAATTCAAACATCAATTTATTTTAAAGTATACAGGGGGCAACTAGGAAGTGCAGTGGATAAAGTATCAGGCCTGGAGTCAGAAAGACCTGAGTTCAAATTTGGTATCAGACAGGATATGTGTGGCCCTGGGCAAGTCACTTAACCTTGTTGGCTTCAGTTTCCTCATCTGTAAAATGGGCTGGAGAAGGAAATGGCAAACTACTCCAGAATCCCAGGAGGCCCTGAGTTCAAATCCACCCAGAGACACTTAACACTTACTAGTCATGTGACCTTATGCAAGTCATTTAATCCCAAATGCCCTGCCCTCTCCCCTCCAAAAAGGAAAAAAAAAATTGAAAGGCTTTTTGTAAAAAGTGGTGCCTGAGCTGCATGCTGATGGAAGAGAAGGATTCTCTGAGGCAGAAATGAAGAATGAATACCATCCAGCCATAGGGAATGGTCAATGTAAAAGAAAGAGTGTCTTGTTGAAGAACAAAGGAAGCCATTTGCACCAGACAAGAGGTTCTTAAGACAACTATGGAGATTTCTTGGGTCTGTGAACTTCGATGGGAAAAAAAATTACATCTTTATTTCAATATAAATAAGGGGTTTCCTCTGCCACCCACATATTTTGTTTTAATCATTTAAAAACATTACTCTGAGAAAGGGTTAATACCAGACTGTCAGGGACTCCATGATGCAAACAAAGTTAAGAATCTCTGAACACAGGGTGAGAAAGTGAGTAATGTATAATTTGGTGGAAAAGATAAATTGAGGCCAGTGTGTGAAGTGTCTTGAAAGCCAAACAGAGAAGCTCCTATTTTATTCCACAGGCCATAGGGAGGCACTGGGGTTTATTGATTTGGAAGTGATAGACCCAGAGCAACACTTAAGGAATATCTCTCTTGCAGCTAAGTGGAGGTAAACACCAACCGGAGGCAGGGAGACTGATCAGGAGGCTGATTAGGTGAGCTACGGCAAACTAAGGTGGTGGCTACTGGAATTGAGACCAAGGAGAAGACCTGAGAGTCAATGTGAAAATTCTATTAAGGTTGTGAACCTCAGAAACTGAAATGAAGGTGTTAGCCTCGACAGAGAGAAATTTCCTTAGAGAGTAAATAATTGAGGCAGCAGACTGGAAAAGGGAAGTGGGCCTGGAATGAAATGATCTGGACTTTTCCACTTTCCAGTTGTATACCTTTCACATCATTGGCACTTAATGAATTCTTATTGATTGATTGATTGAATATTTGATGTCATTCAACTTTACCCTCACTTTCTTTATCTCAAAAACTGAGATTATAGCATTTGACAGGGCTGTTATGCAGATTAAATATCTTATAAATAAAATTCATACATAGCTCCTTCAAGAGCTCTTCTCTGATTTTCCCATTTTTAGTGCTTCCCCAAAACGCTACGTATTTATTTTGTACGTATCCTGTATTTCTTGTTAAGAGTAGCTAGGTGCTGCAGTGGAGAGAGCACTAGGCCTGGAGCCAGGAAGACCTGAGTCCAAATGTGGCCTCAGACACTTACTAGCTGTGTGACCGTGGGCAAGTCACTTAACTCTGCCTCAGTTTCCTCATCTATAAAATGAGCTGGAGAAGGAAATAGTAAATCACTCCAGTATCCAGTATTGCCAAGAAAATCCCAAGTGTTCTATATTTATTTAGGCACAAAGATGTTGTAAATCCCTAATTGAAAATATGTTCCCTGAAGGCAGGGACTGTCTTACTTTTGTCTTTGTATGCCCATTGCTTGGCACATAGTGGGCGTTTAATAAATGCTTGCAGATAGATTTCCTGATAAATGAATTATCCAGTCTGTATATGTAGCCTTTATCTCCTGACCCTATATCACCAAATGTCATCAACTCTTCCACTTTCAATTCTTCACTTATCTCCCAGCTCACCTCTTTATTCACCATATTTTTCTACCAGTTCTCAGCTACCTTTTCACCCTAGAAGATTGCTCTACCCTGGTGGCTTCCTCTTTTGACTGGTGAGTTCCTCCTGGAAAATCCATTTTGAGGAAGTGTCCAGACCAGCCATGCTCACTCCTTTACTCCTCTCTGGCTTACATTCCTGATTCTTTGGACTTCACCATTGCCCAACCTTCCTCCTTTTAGCACCTTTGTGTGCGTGCCTGCGTGCGTGCGTGTGTGTGTGTGTGTGTGTGTGTGTGAGTGATCTTCCTTCATAAGAATTTAAACTCAATGAGGGGAAGAATTATTACTTGTATTTATACTCCCAGGCCCCAGCATGGTGCCTAGCACTGACATGATGTGAATTGTCCCCTAGACATCTCCATTCTGATGTTTCATAGGTATCTCAAATTCATCATATCTCAAATCAGCTTCATCTTTTCCTCTAAATCCATGATGACTCCAAATTCCCCACCATCCTTCTAATCATCTGCCTTTATAACCTTTGGGGTCATCCTCAGCTCTTCCCTCACTTTCACTCCTCCCATCCAATCTGTTGCCAAGTCTCATCAGTTCAACCTCTACCAGGTCACTCATATCTGTCCCCTTCTTTCTACTAGTTCTTACCCAGTCATTCCCTTGCACAAGATTCTTGAGTGATTCCCCCTCACTGTCAATCAAAAAACATTTATCAATGTCAACCATGTACCAGACATGGTTGTGCTAATCACTGGAAATGCAAAAAAAAAGGCAAAAAGCCCCCTCTCTACACTCAAGGAGCTCACAGTGCAATGGAAGAGATCATATGAAAATAACTACGTACAAAGGAGCTTTATACAGGACAAACTGGAAATAATCAGCAGAGGGAAGGCACTAAAAATAAGGAGTCTTGGAAACTATTTTCTATAGAAGGTGGAACTTGAAGTGAGGTAGGGAATCCAAGAAAGCCAGAAGGTAGAGATGAGGAGGGAGAGCATTCCAGGCAGGGGACAAAGCCAGTGAAAATGCATGAAGTCAGGAAACAGACTTTCTTATTTGAGGAAGAACAAAGAGGCCAGTGTCACTGGATTGCCAAGGGTAGAGCGGTATGATTTAAAGTATAAAAGACTGGGGATGGCACAGTGAATAGCTCACTGACTGTGGAACCAAGAAGACCTGCGTTCAAATCTGGCCTTAGACATTAGCTACTTGACCTTGGGCAAGTCACTGAACTCTGATTTCCTCTTCAAAAAAAAAGGCATAAGAAGACTGGAAAGGTGGGGTGAACAGTATTTGAAAATCCTACAACAGACAGAAAGTTTTATATTTGATTCTGGAAGTGATAGGGAGTCATTTGAGTTTATTGAGTAGGTGAGTGACATGATCAGACCTGTGCTTTAGGGAGATCCTTATTTCCTCTATTGTGAAATATTAGCTACTAAACTTAGCATTTAAAAACCTTCACAGTGTTGCTTTAGCCCAGTTTTCCAGAGTTATTTTATTTTACTTTCTGTCACACACTATGAGCTCCAGCAAAACTGGAGTCCCTGCTATTCTCTGAAGTTGGCATTAAATCCCATCTCTTCGCCTTCAAGTTGCTGCTGCTACAAGACTGTAACATTCTCCCTCCTCACCCCTACCTCTGACTCCTCCGCTTTCTTAAAGGATCAATTCAGCTACCACCACTTATAGGAGGCCTTTTCTGTTGCTCTTTAAAAAAAAATACTACTTATTCATAATTACTAGCTCTCCTCTAATTGTCTTGTGCATAACTGTGTAAATATCATATCTCTCCAGTAGAATATTATCTTCTAGAAGGCAGGGACTGGTTTTCTCTTCCTTCCTTCCTTTTTTCCCTCTCTTCCTTCCTTTCTTCCTCCCTTCCCTCCTTTCTCCCTCCCTTCCTTTCTTTCTCCCTCCCTTTACTTGGTTCCTTCCTTCCTTCTGTTCTTTTTTGCTTGTTTGCTTAAAAAAAAAACCAATCTCTGGTGGCTAGCAAAATGTCTCATATATAGTAGATATGATGACTGTGCCATCTCCTGTTCAATGTACTCCATTGATTTTCTTTAAGGCTCAATATTTAACCTAAAGTTCTCTGTTTAGCATTTAGGGGAAGCTAGAGGGCACAGTTGATAGAGCACCAGGATGACTCAAGAAGACTCATCTTCCTGGGTCCAAATTTGGCCTCAAACACTTACTGTCTGTGTGACCCTGGGCAAGTCACTTAACCCTGTTTGCTTTGGTTTCCTCATCAGTAAAATGAGTTGGAGAAGGAAATGGAAAACCTCTCCAGTATCTTTGTCAAGAAAACCCCCAAATGGGGTCACAAAGAATCAGATGTGACTAAAACAGCTGAACAACAAAAGTTTGGCATTTAAGACTCTTCACAACTAGGCCCCTTCCAACTTTTCCAATCTTTTTACATTTTATTCCCTTCTACATACTTCCACAGTCCATTGATACTGGCCATAATCTTCTCTCCTATTGGTGCCTTTGCATTATTGTTCCTCATGCCTGGGATGCTCTTCCTCTTCACTTCTTCCACTTAACATCCTTAACGTTTTACAAAACTCAGCACAAATACCATCTTCTGAAGGAGGCCCCCATGGTTCTTTTCATTTCCCACCAACCTCTCCAATCACATAAGCTTTGCCCTTTCTACTCTATATGTATCTCTGGGCTACTAACTTAGGTGTTGTTTTTTCCTGTTGTACGTGGTAAGTACATTGAGGGCAGGGATTATTTCTGTGTCTTTGTCTTTCTGCCAACCATAGTTTACTGATTTATTGGTGCTTATTTGCATGAACTAAATTATAAACTATTGATTCAGGATATTGGGTCTTTTGATGGTTCATCAGTTTCCTAGCTTGGGTTTACTCAGTAGGTGATGCTTGGCACAGTATCACCAGCCTGCAGAGAATGCCTCTCATTTCTGGTTTAACAGCACTGATGATTTGACATTGACAAGTAAATGCATAAATTAAAAGACAGGTTTATTTTTACATCCATTTCACTTGCTTAGTAGGAAAACATCAATATCTGCTAAGTGGAAAAGGATAAAACAGCATGAAAAATGTTTACTTTGCAAAATATGAAAAGTTGTTGTAATTACTGGATGTAAAAACTCAAGAAAGACAGGTGACAGTTCTAATTCAGTTATGTTTCAATTTTTTTGTGAGAAAAATTAATTTTTTTGTTTTCAATGAGGTATTTTAAGGAATCATCTCAGTTCTCCAGAGACAGGCATTTGCCAAACCACAAATATCACATCTTGCTCAATCCATTTCCCAAACAGTAGTCAGGATGATAAGGTTTGTCATATACCAGCATGAGAATTTTTAAGTGAATTAATTTTCAGAAATAATATTGGAATTGAATTTCTGAAGCTCAATTTACTTCTCCCTGGGATACAGTGACACTCAACAGACAAGAACTATGGGGGAAATATTAGAAATTGTATTTATTAATAGAAATTTTGGAAAAATTAAATGAATCCAATGAAAACATTTAAATGTTTCACATTTGGGGAATTCTGAGAAAAGAGTATTTTTAGACAAAAAAAGAACATAGGTAATGAGGATAAAGCGATTTGATTTTTAGGTAGAATTCGCCAAGTCCCATTTCTTTTAACATGGCTACAGTTCTGATTCATGCTTGTTAGACTCATAGACTGTTTAGAGCAATCACTCTTTCCAGTGTCATTTTCTTCTCTTCTATAGCTCTCCAGCCAGCTTATGAGGTTTGCATTACAAAGTGCAGCATGCTCTGCTGGAAGCAGCAAAAGGCAGACAGTACGCAGCATCTTGTGGACTCAGAAACGGCTTGAGGTCAGGAACTTAGAAGCCACAACTCTTGCCAATGACTTGTGTGATCCTCATTCTGCAGCTGTTACTGACACACAAATTACTACTGGGAAAATAGTTTGTGCCCAGATTCAATGGAAAAGAAAATAAACCCAACCCAACCCAAACTAAACCCACTAGAAGACAGTGAGGAAGGGTCTACAAGAAGGTTACTTTAGAACAGGAGTTTCTTAGCATGTGTGTGTGTGTGTGTGTGTGTGTGTGTGTGTGTGTGTGTGTGATGGAGTCCTTTGGAAATCTGGAGAAGCATATGGAGCCCTTCTAAGAATAATGTTTTTAAATGTATAAAATAAAAAAACAATTTGCAAAGGAAAATATATTGAAATAAAGTTAGCAAAACACACGCATTATTAAAACAGCATCATGGACTCTAGGCTAAGAACTGCTTTAAAACTTTTGCAAATTCTTGTGCTCCCAGGACTGTGGTAAACTAGAAATTTTATGCTTATTGGACACTGGCTCTTGTAATCCAGACCAAAATTTTTAAAGCTTTTATCATAGTATCTTTAAGAGTACATGCTGAAATTCTTGTCATAAAAACATAAAAACACACAGCACAGCCCTCTGTTGGTCATTAAGTATCATCTTCCTGACATTTTTCAGTAATAGTTTTGGTTTATTCAGCTGAATATTAAAATTTTATTTCCCAATTCAACTTAGGGAAACTTTCATGCATAAATCTAAATTCACAAAAAAGGAAGAGGTTATGAATTAATTACACATATTCCCAACAAATTCTTCAATGTTCAGTTAAAAAGAAGCAACAAAAATGCTCCCAAGGACCCTATCTCCTTAGAATACACCATTTAAGTTATGGAAGAATTTCTGCTAGAAAATTCTACCACTCATGCTTTATGCCTTTAAATATTTTCACTGCCTACTGGGATCCAAATCATTATAAAGCATCTGTGTAGGGTGTTGACCATATAATTCATGATTAGGAAGAAATGGTTTTCTTCTAATGAGTTTGTCACTCGATTAACCAACAAGCAATAATTTAGGAATAGCCAGAACAACAAACATTTAAGTGCCTGCTGTATATATAACTATACTTGGTCCTGGAGATGGTACACAAAAGTTTAGGCAAGACATGATACCTGCTCTTATAGAATATATAGTCCAGAAATGTATAGTCTATAAAGAAGTCTAGAAGGTATGATATACCTACAGGCAGCTAAGTGTCTCAGTAGATAGAGTGCTGGGCCTGGAGTGAGGAAGACCTGAGTTCAAATCTATCCTCAGACACAAGCTGTGTGACCCTAGGCAAGTCATTTAATCCTATTTCCCTCAATCCTTTGGAGGAAGAAATGGCAAGCCACTCTAGTATCTTTGTCAAGAAAACCTCATATGGAGTCACAAAGAGTCAGATATCACCGAATGACTAAAAAACAACAAAATAATATAATAAGACTACATAATAGGCAACTCAGTGGTGCAGTGGATAGAACTTGGAATCAGAAAGACTCATCTTCATGAGTTCAAATCTGACATTGGACACTTACTTACTAGCTCTATGGTAAATCCCTGTGAGTCGGGGCAGAGAATCACTGTGCTTCCTAAAGGGGGGAAGACCAGTCTAGATTGGAAACAGATGAGTTGAAAACTCCTGCGCTTATTGGTGGTGGGTTGGAGCCCACGGTGGTCCACTGTACTTCCATGCTGGGTGAGATGGGGATTGCCAGGTATCCTGCTAAGTGCCTTATAAATATAATCTCCTATGATCCACACAACAGCCCTGGGAGGTAGGTGTTACTAGGATCCCTACTTTACAGCTGAGGAAGCTGAAGCAGATGAAGATGAAGTGATTGTAGGGAGCCAAAATACTTGATCCAGCACTGAGATAATTCCCGGGTGGTCTGCTCCAAAAAAGATGTTTTTGGTGATGCGGCTTTTTCTTTGAAGCCAGATCCTGAGGGTATTATTTGAGATGCGGCTGCATAAGGGATTACCTGATGACTGATCAAAGATTCTACCCTAAAATCTTAGTCATTTAGGTGTTAAATCCCTAGTAGATTATCTATTCTGTGCGACTTCCAGGATATGACAGACTACCTAAACCTCCTCTACTAAAGAGTGATAAGAAAACTGGAGTCCCATTCCTTTGTCTCATTGCTCTATAAAAACCTTATCCAAAGAATCAATAAATGGAGTTCTTCCTTGGACTAGCCACATGGCCTGGTTCGTTCATGTCTCTGACCATGCTTAGTGTTGGACATTAAGTGGCTCACGACAAAGGATATGCCCAGTGATATGTGATATACAACACAAGGTCAGATTTGAACTCTTGACTTTAGGCCCAGGGTTCTATCCATTCTGACACCTACTGAATTTAAAAGGAATAAATTACATTAAAGATGTCTCAAGGACAGATGTGAGACTTAAAGAAAAAGGAAAGTTTTGAAAGTGTGAACAGATTGTCAAGAAGGCAAGCTGGGTGGTACAGTTGATAGAGCACTGGGCCTGGAGTCAGTCCAAATCTGGCCTCAGACACGTACTAGCTGTGTGACCCTAGGTAAGTCACTTAACTCTGCCCCAGTTTCTTCATCTATAAAATGAGCCGGAGAAGATGGCAAACTGCTCTAGTTATCTTTGCCAAGAAAGCCCCAAATGAAGAGTTGGACATTACCGGAAAGGACTGAAAAATAATAATAATAATAATTCAAGACTTTTTTTTCTCTCTCACCTTAACATTTGAACCCATAAGGAAATATGTCACGACTGGGTGTGTTTATATAAAGGGAGGTGAGCAGCAGAATCTCTTTTACAAAATCATTTCTGGGGAGTGAGGATTGGGGTGGTGGCAATAAAGAAACAGCTATTCTCTTGTTAGGAACTATCCTGAGCTAGAAGTATTGAAGTGATATCTGAGAAGGCCATCATTCAGAAAACACAGTTGTCAAGTGGAGAGAGTCTAAATGGATAAATCAAAAGATTAATATTTTGCATGGTCATTAAGTGAATATCTTCAATTGCCCACATTTCAATGTGCATTTGGAATGGATATTCTATGGGGCTTTGTCCAGCAATATGTTTTATCTGGCACAGACAGTACAGACGGCCAATGAACTGGGCCCAGAATTCAAGAGGAGGAGGATTGGAAAATTACAAAGTTGTTTTTACTGACCCTGAGATTTCCATGAATGCAGTGGTTCATCTCTTCAATATAAACAGTTTACTGGTATTGCTATACGGCAACAAGATGGAGAAAACCATGACCCCCAAAGAACTAAAGATGAAAATGGCACAGGGGATAAAAGACAAGCTTGTGGTGGGTGTGAGCAGACTGTAGCATTTAGACAAGAAGGAATCCCAAAGAGGAGGGACAAAGAACTTCGCAGAAGTTGCGCATTGTCATCACCCTTTGACTTTGAGCTCCCTGAGAGCAGGGTCTGTCTTTTGCTTTTCTTTGCATCATCAGCACTTAGCATAGTTCCCACCACATAGTAATTATTTAAGTGCTTATTAATTGTTTGACTGATAAGGAGAGAAGATGGGCTGATAACCTGGCAATCCCAAAGAATGACATATGTCTACCTGGAGGACTGCACTAGTATTCCCTTGATATCTCTTAGGACATAGCAAGAAAGATCTTCTTCATTCTGGGTAGACCCCACTATGGTTCTCTTGGGTATGTGTGATATAAATAGGAGTTACATATTGGATAGGTATGACTAGGTTATGATCTGCATTACTAGAGGGAACTCCTAAATCAATGCTATCACTTTATGTGGTAGAGAGGGTTTGTCCTTCATTCTCAAAGAGGACCATGACATCAGGAAGCTGATGCCATGATTTGCAACTGAACTGGATTTAAGTGAGGCAGAGCTCTGTAAAGCTACCAGACTCACTTTACCCTCCACAGCCATCTGGGTCCAGTGGCCAGATATAGATCAGGACAGCTGGAGATGGGCCAAGATGCAGTAGGAGATCTGAGTATTAATTGAAATGCAAATTCCTTTAATCTGTCCCACTTGGGATTTGATTAAACAGAGGAATATTGGGGGAGGATGAGGGAAGGCCGTGGAACGTGACATCCATTGGATAGTCTTACCTATATTAGTAAGCCAATTACATCTATTTCTATAGAAACATTTATAGGAAATAGGCAAGTCAGTCTTGGTTTTCTGAAGCTAAAACAAGCTACTGAAACAGTGATTTTATGAAAAAGAACTGACATTTATTATCGTTATTAGTTTATTTTCTGATTTTAAACTCTATAGTTTATTTGGTTTCTTAATTTATAAATTCCTCTGCTGTTCAGACTAGCTCCTCTCACATTGTTATTCCAAACTAGTCCTAGTCTAGAAAGAAAAAAAATGCATAGCATGTTAACAAAAAAAAAGAAAGAAAAAAAAGACAGAAAACAGTTTTGTTCCTCCCTAAGTAATTTTGTTACAATCTCCATGGTGTATTTTCCATGAATATCTCTTATTGTTCAAACTTGCCTCCAGGGGTCTCAGAGAATATCACAATAGCAACAGAACCTTTAAAAACTGGCTGATCTATGGGCAACAGAAGTTTGGAATAATGCTAGACTCACATTTGAGGTGGCTCCCTTCTGCAAAGTTGGAAGTTAAGAGGCTTCAGTTTATCTTAGATAAGATAGCTTGATCTCATCTTAGATGTTTCACTTCATGGATACCTGCCTAAAATAGTTCTCTACCACCCTGATATTTTTAAACTTTACAGATTCTCTGGTGCATTAAAGTTCCTACTTGCAAAAGGTACTCAATGACTCCCCAGATTAATTTCTGTGACCTCAGCTTTGAGAATAAAGACAAAATGATCATGGAAATAGAATAGAATAGAACACTTTTTTTTTTTTTGTAAATTTGATTATTTAAAGACAAAGCAATAGCAGATTGTTAAAGCAGAAAAAGACACTGGGCATGGAGTCAGGAGAAGTAGGTTCTAGTTTTGGCTTTAAAATTCCCCAAATGTGGGCCTTGGACTAAGTTTTCTCATATTTAAAATGAAGATACTGTACTATATAATCTTTAAGGCTCTTTCCACTTCTATAATGCTACTTTATTTTAAATAATCCAGGTACCAAATTAACTTATGATGCTTAAAACTTATATTCTCTAGTCTAACATCCTTATTATTTTCAAGAAGAAACTAAAGCCCAGTGATTTATTCAAGATCTTGTAAGTACTGATCTATTGTTCTGTTTTGTCTGACTTTTAGTGACCCCATTTGGGATTTTCTTGGTAAAGATACTGGAGTGGTTAGGTGGCAAAGTGGATAGAGCACTGGACTTGGAATCAGGAAGACTGATTTTCCTTAGTTGAAATCTGGCTTTGAACACTAGTTGTGTGACCCTGGGCAAATGACTTAACCCTGCTTGCCTCAGTTTCCTCATCTGTAAAATAAGCTGGAGAAGGAAATGGCAAACCATTCCAGTATCTTTGCCAAGACAACCTCAAATAAGGGGTCATGAAGACTCATGTGTGACTGAAAATGACTTGACAATTGTTAAGTTTTGAACTGGGGGAGCCTTGATTCAAACCCCAATATTTTGACTCCAGATGTTGTGCTCTTTCTACAATATTCTGTCTCTTAAAAGAAGTTTCCAACTCTAAGATGTCTTCACAAAATAATTTTCAATAAATCCTGAATAACTTATTGCTAAACTACGTGCAAACTAAAAAAAAAATACTCATTTTTGTACACCCAACCCTTCCTTGAACTCAACCAATTTCTTACTAGATGATTCATTACAATAGTTTGCTAACTTAGAACCTGGAGGACTGTATAGAAATGAGAGATTCTTAAGCAAAAAAGGGCAGTTGCCACTAAAAAAGGAGAGAAAGATAAGTTTGCCAAAATCCTTTGCCTTAAACAACCCTAAATTAGCATGAAACAGAAAGTTTGGCATCAGTGTGAAGAGTTTCTTTTTATAGAGCAAACTGTGGACTCTAAAATCTACTATAGCTGTTTAACTTGGGGAGTTTCATCACCATTTAAAAATTTAACCCTCCCAGAGATACTCACACACTAATCAAGTAATTTGGGGATGTGGGTAAATAATGAGAATATTTTTTTTGTTTTTATTGCATAATCTTCCTTTGGTTTTCATTGTGAAAATCATTTTCTTGAAAATTGGCACTAATTTGGCACAAATTTAGCACAAAACTGGAACAAATGCCTACATCTTACATCTCTCCCCCACCCCACTTCCCATCTCCTATCATTCCCCAGGAATGAACGAACACATACAAATAAAGAGATGCATCCCCACCCCCCAAAATAATAAAGTTTTGGATTGCTGATTATTCTGCAATCACACCTGTGAATATGGCATGGAAGGTGAATACACATGTGAGATTATGCGGGAGGGCATTTACTTTGAGAGGCACAAAGTGGTCTTTAGTTTTCCAATAGTAAAGTCCTTTAAATTATCATCCTTTGGAGAAGAAGAAAACTTTGTGGGGGTGGGGAGGGAGGAAAGGGGGAAAACACACAATGTGAAATCCTTCTTTTGATATTTATTTCCTATGTAACCCTAGGCAAATCAGTCATTTAGTCAGTAAGTCAGGCAATAAATATTTATTAAGCACCTACTATGTGTCAGGAACAGGGTTAAGCTACTTACCTTCTCTGCACCTCCCTTTCCTCACTGCAAAATGAGTGGATTGAAATTGAACTGGATGTCTTTGGAGGTCCCTTCTATCTATGATTCTACATATTCAAATCATGCACAAAGCATTTATGCAGATGCCTTGTTTCCTGTAAGAGGACATTATGGTTATGAATTAACTTATTAATGGAGAGTTTCTGAGGAATGCTGTGGCTTCTCTAGTATGGAAACTATGTTCTAGTGGAGAGCAGTGAGGGGGAGGCTAGGTGGCGCAGTGAATAGAGCACCGGCCCTGGAGTCAGGAGTACCTGAGTTCAAATCCGGCCTCAGACACTTAACACACACACACAAAAACTAGCCGTGTGACGTTGGGCAAGTCACTTAACCCCAACTGCCCTCCAAAAAAAAATAAAAAAAAAAGAATTCTGAACTGAATTCTGACTGATAACTACTATTTTTGAGGTCATGGGAAATCTTTAAGTATCTTTGAGCCTCAGTTTCCTCATCTGTAAAATGGAGATGACCCCTGTACCAATGATTTAGGTGGCTGTGAAAAAATGCATTATCAATTTTGGTGTACTATTTAAATTTATGGTCCTATTTATCACTTGAATATGACCTTCCATGTCATTTAACATATCAGACTTCCATTTCCTCATTTGTAAAATGAGGGAATGATCAATGTAAGGGAGGACTAGAAGATCATTAAGGTCCCTTTCAACTCTAAATTATACATGCTTAAGTTCATATGGTGCCTTAGAGTGATACCTTTTCTGAAGCAGCGTGAGGTGTCAAGTGGGAGGTATATAGTCATTATGACAGAAAAAGAGAGAACTCCAAAGGAGAAAAAAAAAATCAAGGAAGACAGCCATAGTTTCTTTTGCTTTCTTGGCATTATTAGTGATACTGGAGAATAGAAACAGACCTAAGCATGATTACAGACAGCAATAAAATTCTGCCTCTCTAACAGGACATTCAGCTTTCTTAGACCTTAGAATCATTGACTTGTAATTCAGTGATCCAGAAAAAAATGCCTATTACATATTCACTATTATAAATATGGTAACTTAGAGGAGCATTGTAAGAGTGTTGTTTTTCCAAATGGAGCCCCATATACTTAATCTTGTGATCACTGGAATGTTTTATGAGGACATTTATAAATGTTAAAGAGGCATGTTAAGTACGTTAACCACTCTGGAAAAGAACTTCTCTTCTTGATCATTCCATCCAGAGATTCCTTATTTTGGAAGTGAATTCTAGAGTAGCAGAGTCATAATTCTAAAAATTAAAAAAAAATAGCCCCAGCTATGAAGATTTTAATGCAAAGGTGGAAGATGACACAATGGTACTTAGTTCGAGTATTAATAGCATTAAGATTTTTAAAATACCTCAAATAAAAGCATCAGATCCCACTTTTTCCTTCTCTTTCTTTGTCCTCCTCCTTCTCCTTTTCTTCCTCCTCCTCATCTCTTCTTCTTTCTCCTCCTTCTATTTTTCCTCCTCTTCCTTTCTTTCATTATTGGATGGCTAGTAATTCCTCACGTCTTTAGCTAATCACTCAGCCTTTAAACTATATCCCAACTGCGCCAACTGGTGTAGAGGTAGGTACCCTAATTTTGAGCCCTCCACTACTTTCTACCTTTGTAAACTTGACTAATCATTGACTTCTCAGGTCATTTATTCCCTCATTTGTTAAAAGGCAGGGATTGGATTAGATCATCTCTAAAATACCCTTTGAATGTAAATTCTATGATTCTATGAAATTTGCCTCCCAAAATGGACTTTGTTTTAAGCAAGCACACAACACTTGACAAAACATATGAATAACTTTATCTTAAATATGTTTTTGAAACATAACAATATAGGGATCGGCCAACTGCATTATTAAAAACTTCTAGATAATTTCTTTTTTTGTTTGTTTTGGAAGTGGGAAGGTAGGGCAATTGGGGTTAAGTGACTTGCCCAAGTTCACACAGCTATGAAGTGTTAAGTGTCTGAGGTCACATTTGAACTCAGGTTCTCCTGACTCCAGGGCTGGAGCTCTATTCACTGCACCACCTAGTTGCCTCCTAGATAATTTCTTAAATAAACTGTGAACACATAAAGGTCTAGCTGCATATGGCTTGGTGAAAATATGTATGTGTGTATAAAATGCCAGTCGTTTAAAAAAGTTTCCTTTAACAGCAATGCAAACATTTTAGTTAAATATTAATGGTCATAAAAAGTTGAATTTCATATATGGGTGGCTTAACCTTCATAAAATCAATAATTAAAATAACTACACACACAAACATATACCATGGGAATAATATATAATACACAAAATTTCCCATCTTAGCTGTTCTATTGCTACCATTTGCTTACTTTCTGAAATAATATGAATTCTTTACATTATGAGTTTCTTAATGGTACTTCTCACCATGGTGTAATTTATATTAATAAAGATCCATATGAAAATATTGGTTATAGTAATGGCATTGTTTTAATCAACAGAGGGAAACAAGTTAATCTTTTAAGTCACGCTAACATGAATAGATAGTGTCTTAAAGGATTTTTCCTTTATTTTAATCAGTATTTGCTCACACTAAATGAATCCAAATGTAAATGATAATTCTATCTGAATATTGATCCACATATTTACCTTCTAACTGCTTCTCATATGATATAATACATAATTATAGTTTTTATCACTTAGGGTCCGTTTAATTTGAGTTTTAATAATAAATTAAATTAGCTGAGGGAGATCAAGACATTAAATTATTTACAATTTTATGTTGCCAACTGATTTACTGACTTAGGACCCACTGTGGAATGTTATAAGCAGGCAAGTAACAGTGTCTTTGGACAAGTTCCTTCACCAGTTAGTTTCCTCAATAATAAGGTGAAGAGAAAAACTTTTTATTAAATGCCTATTATGTGCCAGGCACTGTGCTAAGCACTTTAAAATATTCTCTCATTTGAACCTCACAACAACCCTCTGAAGTAGGTGTTATTATCCCCAGTTTACAGTTTCAGAAACTGAGGTAGAAGTTAGGTAACTTGCCCAGAGTCACAGAGCTAGTAAATATTTAAGATCAGTTTTTAACTCAGGTCTTTATAATTCGAGGCTCAATTCTCTATCTACCATACCAGTTGGCTGCCTCAGATTAATAATAATAATTGATATTTTTAGAATGACTTTAAGGTTTGCAAAACAATTTTACAAATGTTATGTTATGTGACCCACCTAACAACCCTGTGACAGAGGAACTATTATTATTATCCCCATTTTACAGATGAGGAAGCTGAGACTTAGAGAGGTTAGGTGACTTGCCTAGGGTCATGCAGCTGAGGAGTATCTGAAGTGGGATTCTAAACCAGATTATTCAGGCTCCAGCACCAGTATCTGATCCACCATACCACCTTCCTGCATCATCTGGAGAACAAGGGAAATGGCCCTGATAATCTCTAATGCCTTTCCCTATCCAGTACACTCTCTAGTGAAGTCATTTTCTTTATTTTGTCCATAATTCTGAGAATCTTTGACCTATCATTATTGTAAAATAATACATCATTTTCATTTTTATTTGTACCATAGCAACATTTTTGAAACATAACTTTAAAAAAAATCTAGTTTTAATATCCTGTACATTTGAGAAAATCAAGTGTTAAATACTTTCTTTCACAAATATTTTATTATGAGACCATAATGGTATGGAGGTAACCCTGGGATCTCAAAAACAGAGCCAGTAGGAAGCAAGTTCTGGAAGATCATACTAAGCTGGAAAAAAACTGTTAAATCTTTCACCTGAGGCCCAACTAAGCTTAGCTCATAAAAAAGTTTGTCCCCATATTGACTGCAATGTGATAAAATTTTGTGGCCCAGTATCCTACAATGGCTTTCTAATAGCATGAAGGAAGGATCTACAGCAATCAAATTTGGGAATTTTATGTAGGATGTAAATTAAGACATTAAAAATTAAGATTATAGGTTTATAGCAGGAAGGAATCTTTGTAGGTCATTTATTCCAATTCCTTCATTGCACAGATGAAGAAACTAAAAACCCAGTTAGGATCTAAGAGAACAGGGATTTGAAATCAAATCATCTAACCCTAAATCCAGTGTTTTTCCCACTGCACAAATCTTATAATGTTTGGATTAAGCTGATGAAAAAGTTTTACTCTACTCTTTCCCTGATGAGACAACTAATAACAAAAGATTAAAAAAAATCTTTTAAAATCCTTTCTTAATCAAGACTGTCTAATTGGTGAAATGGAAATAATGGAAATATTTCCAATCTTGATTTTCTCCCATTCTTTTTTCCACTTATGAGAGTTTCTTAAGTCTCTTTGTCTCTTAAGATTATTTAGTTCTGGAGCAAACTTTTACTTAGCTAAATTGATGCATTAGTCTCCAGTGACTTTCACAGGCTGTCTGCTTCTAAAAAATGGTGCTGAAGTCACTTAGAATTGACCCCCTAAGTGTACCACAGGGCAGAGGCAGAGAGATCCATTTTCCTTACACCTTTGATCAGCTCCATTCTACTTGTTTACAAGAGTTAAATTCTTTGATACACCTTGAGGATCATCCATTCAAAGAAGACTTTTACTTTGTAATTATAATAATTTATAATCCTCATTTTACAAATTAAGGTACAGAGGGAACAGACAGTGTAGAATATATTCACAGTCACAGAGACTACAATCAGCTCCCTACGATTTTTTTTGAAAATGCAAATTCGTTCTATTGCAATTGATGTATTAAGGGACAATTTGATGATAGTCAAGTTCTGTGTTTGTTTATGTACAATTTCATGTAGTCAAATATGTAGAGAACACAGAAAACTCTACCTCTTTGCAAGAACTTGTAAGTAGCAACCTTCCCAACATCCACTTTCATAAGCAATCTTTAGGTCTTTGTATAATTATAAATATGTTTGTAAATAAAGATCTTTTCCTATTAAAATATCTTTTTTGTATTTAAGTCTTATAAATAGTATTCCTAAAAAAGAGGTTATATACAGTTTAGTTACTTTGGGGGCATACATCCAAATTTATTTCCAGAATTACTGTACCATTACACAGCTCCACCATTTTTTTAAAAAACTTCTCCATAATAACTATTATAGCTATCAAAATCAGTTCAGCAGACAAATCAGATATTAGTCACTTCTCATAGATTGGCTGGATCAATGACTGACTTGGACTAAAATCTAGGATTTAAGGTTGTGTTCCTTTCAAAGAATTCTACTATAGCTAAATTCTACTTCTTCACTAAACTCAACTGACAATATTCTCAGTGATAATTCATACAGCCATTATGGGAATCTAAAAGGTGTAGGATCCTAACGGACTCTGGGGGAATAATACCATGATGTTATCCTACTAGCAAGTTCATTTTAAAAATATCTTGCCGTGCTTGACCCTTTCAAAATCTTTCAAATCTCATCTTTAAAACAGCTTATGTAATATCCAGGTATGAGATTTTTTAGTATTCTATAAACCCATAATTTCATTCCTTTATTTGGACCATATTTCCCAGAAAAGATTTCACCAACCTCCCCTTTCTACATTTCTGCATTGAAATAATTGAGAATCAAAGAATACAATTGTAAAGATATCTAAATACACATACACATACATACATACTGTTTTAGAATATCTCCAATTAAGGATGATTTTAAAAGAATTAAAAAATCACAAATAATAATTGTACCACCTCCCTACTCTGCTCTTGCCAAAAGTATTGTTGAGGACATTAGCAACTAGGCATATTGTTTGTTGATTTAAATAAAGCATTTTGCTGGTTGGAACAACATACAACTTTAAAGGCTCTCCTAGGAGAAGGTGTCTTTCTTGTACGCATCAATATCTTCTAAGGCCCTATAATAGGTGTCTTTAGATAGAGAAATACAGACATTAGGCAAGGTGTTAAATATAGAGAGACATTCTGCTCACAAGTGCACGAGGTCTAAAGAAAATAAATTGTTAATAATGTAGTTTTCAGATACTTCTTTTTGTTGTTTAGTTGTTTCAATCATGTCCAACTCTTCATGATCCCTTTTTTTGGGGGGGTGGTTCCTGACAGAGATACTGGAGTGGTTTGCCATTTCCTTCTCCTGCTCATTTCATAGATGAGGAAACTGAGGCAAATAGGGTTAACTGACTTTCCAAGGATCACACAATTAATAAGTGTCTGAGGAAAGACTAAAACTCAGATCTTCCTGATTCTAGGTCTTGCACTTTATCCACTCAGTCATCTGGCTATCTCTTTCAAACTAATATTCACAAACTAGTAAAAATATTGCCCGACTTCTGTCACCTAGATGACCCCTCCTGTTTATAGAAGACATCATAATAATTGCATTGAGCCAAGGAATTATGAATTACTGGTGAATTTTTAAATAATGAAGAAGAGATTGATGGATTAAAGTGAATGAAAATGCACATTTCATAATTTTAACATGAAATATAATGGACAGCTCATTGAAATAGTTTATTGATGTTTCTACCTTGGTCATCTAGGTGGCTCAGTAGATAGAACTCTGGTGATGTAGACAGGAAGACCTGAGTTCGAATCCAGATTCAGACACTTAATAGCTGTGTGACCCTGGGTAAGTCACTTAACCCCATCTGCCTCAGTTTCATCATTTGTAAAATGAGTTGGAGAAGGAAACGGGGTCACAAAATGTCAGACATGACTCAATGTAACAGTAATCAGTTTATAAGATACGTAGCACTTGGTAACTTAGGGCTAAGTAGCACTTAGTAACTTAGGGCTAAGTATTAAAGGTATGAGCCCTGTGCACTGTTGAGAAGGTATGAACTCCCCTGTTGACTTGGAAGAAGGCTATTGGCTGAGACAGGAGGCCAGTGTTGTATATAAAGAAGAATTCTAGAGACAGAGAGAGAGTTGGAATTTGCTCCTCATGAAGGAAGATTCATAGAGATTGAAACCAGGAGAGAGAGAGAGAGAGAGAGAGAGAGAGAGAGAGAGAGAGAGAGAGAGAGAGAGAGAGAGAGTTAGTTTCTCTCCCAGCATCTGGAAGGTGACTGAGAACTGAATTGGAATTTTCCTGAGACCAAAATCTGGTGAAGGCCAAACAGAAGGCTGATATTCCTTCTGGGTCCTAGGGCCAGCTGAACTGCTGGAACACTGAAGAAGCATGAACAGAACAAGACTTTGTTTATTCATGGCCTGGCTGATCCTCGAGTTCCAGGCAAGAGAAGCGGTCAAGGGTTTGAGATGTGTTGAACCCTGTGAACTTTAGTGTGTGCTGGGGATTGCCCTGAGGACTGGACAAGGACCTGGGGGCTGTTAGCTTCTGAATCCAGGTGATTGTTTAGAAGATTCAGGAGGGAGCTGGAACCATGGAAGGAGATCTAGGGAATCACAGACACCTCCCAGAGTGAAGATGAAGAAAAGGCCTCCCTTTGGACAAGACTGAAGTTTGTTGGAAACCAAGGGGTGGAAAGTTTGTGTGGTTTTCTAAGGATTGTATTAGTGACTAATGATATTTAGTAATTGGGAATCTAGCTTAGTAACTGACTGCTAAATGAGTGACTGATTAAATTAATGGCTGTCCCATGAGTGGAAGATCGGTATATTATGAACTGATTGATTGAATCATTAAGTGAGAAGGATTTCCCCCTTGGGGAAACCAGGTGATACTTCTTTTGTTATATTGTGAATTGATTGATTGAATCTTTAAGTGAGAAGGGTTTTCTCCTTAGGGAAACCAGGTGATTCTTCTTTTGTTCCTTGTTCTAAATATTGTGGCCACTGTAGTGAAAACTGTGTGGCCGTTCTAATGTTAAGCTCTTATGAACACTATATTGTGACTTTCTGTGATAAGATGTAATATTGAGAATATCATATTGTGAAGATTGTACTGAACCTTGATTTGTAATGGAATAAGCTGAGTGTTCACTATTACTGTGTAATCCAAATCTTAAAAGTTGTTCACAGTAGCATTCTTTTGGAAATCTGTTGGTACTTGGCTTTATACTGAAATGACTCAACAACAATCTTGAAGAGGTACTGCAAATGTGCAATCCATGGAGCCTGGAATTGGGAGAAGATTGTCTTGGATTTCTTTTGTGAGTGTAAACTGGGCTTTCAATGATCCCCCAATTTCCAGCTACCACAGAAGTCATCTAAAGAACATAAAATATTCTCACAGAGGTGCCATATGGTTGCAAAGCAAACAACAGGATGCTTTCAGAAGAATTAAAATGACAATTGTATTAGGGCAATGTTGATCAGAAGCTGCCTAAAGAACATTACTGATGATCACTTGTATGAGAGGATCCAAATTAAATACATTGTAAAAGATGTGTACTCAAATACGCAAGTGCATCCATGATCTAATTGCTTTAGGAGTTCCTTCCTATGAAGGAGATAGCAATCTATTCATGTCTATCCATCTTATGTGCCTCTCATACATGTATTCAACAAAGTATCACAGAAGGTCCACTCAACCTGTTGGAAGACTTCCTCCTTTCCTGTTACAAATGGACCACTCTAACCATCCACCTATCATTTGTTTCCCACATGACCATCTTGTCTTCTTTTTCTCCCATATAAGTCCTTGAGGAAATGTATGATTGAGAAAAAGAAGTGAATTAGACATACAACAAGAATAAGGTAAAAAACAGCCTGAACAAAGCAGGATACCTGCTTGACCATCTCTCCCTTTCAAAAAAATAAAAATAAAAAGGAAAGTATTCAACATGTTGGGCAAATCTGAAAATATTATCTCTTTCCTTTTTAAAACTCTAAGTATATTATATGAGATTATCATCTTCTGAGTCAAATATAATATCCTTCATTCGCCATTCAAAGGCCTTGAGAACCTTCAGCCCTCTTGCTTTTCTAGTCTTCTTATGCCTTACCCAACCCTATGTTCTATGCAATCTAGTGACAATGACCTCCTTGCTTTCTTCAAACAAGATTCTTCCTCTCCTGACTCTGCACTTTCACTGAGGCTGGCCTCTATGTCTGGAACTGTCTCTCCTCATCCCTGCCTCCTGGCTTTCCCGACTTCCTTCAAGTCCCAACCAAAATCCTATCTTCTTCAAGAAACCTTTCTCAATTCTCCTTAATACATTCCTTATGTTTTTATTCTGGTTTATCATGTATAGATCTTATTAGTACAAAGTTATTTTTATGTTGTCTTTCTTATGTAGACTGTGAATGGCCCGAGAGCAGAGACCATCTTGTATTCCATAAATGATTAGTAATTTGACTTGACTACAGGCACACATAAAAAAAAACATGCCACCCTTGTTTCTATTTTAGAATAGACTGTCCTCCTGGAAATCCAAGGTCGGGACTAGCAAGAAAACAAAAGATAGGAAACAAATATTTCAATTTTGTGACCCATACATATAAAAAAAGTGGTTGAAATACACATCTAGGTTGAACCAGAGATGTAGTTGAAAAAAAAACACAAAAGGAAAAGAAGATATGACAAAACAATATATAATCAGAAAAAAAGATTTATTTGCAATTGACAGAGAAAAGGGCCACCAAACGGCTAGGTAGTGGCATGCATTGAACAGTTTTAAGAGATCCAGTGAAACCTCACATGCACTGTTGCTTGAGAACAATGCACCATTGAAATACATGACAACTTTCCACTTCTCAGGTTTTCTCTGATGTGTGTGAAAAGTGTGAGACTGAGAGTACTTCTGAACAACATCCTTAATGAGGATAGCTAACACAGCATGGGGGCACTTCTGTCAATGAATGCCACGTGGAAGAACAAAGAGCATTTAACATTTTCATCTTGATTCTGCAAAGAACTTATTTTTTCACCACCTGTTATCTGTGAGAATTAAAAGAACACTTTTCTACTAATCCTGTTTCTTAAACAGGAATAATTCAAGAATTATCACCAATTAATAAAAAGAAAAGCTACACCAGCAAACACTAGGTTGTTGTAATAGGATCATAGCTTATGAACACATTCAATGAGATGCTTACAGTGCCCAAGTTCCTCCAGAATATGCCATTACTGGGACAAGCTAGACAGATAATTGTCAGCAGTGGAGGGGGATAGGGCTGACGAGCTAGTACAGAAATCTAGAACCATCAATTTTTTCTTAGACCTACCCCACTGGAACCACCGTTCATTGACTATGTTATATTTTATTGGAACATTCCTCATTGCCTTTTTAACAACTCTCCATTGGTCAAGTGTTACCTTGCTTCCTTTCTCTTTATCCTGTCACTCTATTTCCTGGTCTTTCCTTATTTTTCTGTTTCTCTTCTTTTTCTATTCCTCTTCTTTTCCTTTTCTTTCCTTGACCCCTGGAATACAGCAAAGCTTTTTTCAGTAAAATCTACAACAATGGAGAAGAGATTGGTCTAGCGATCCAAGTTTTGACTTGGCCTTTCATAGAGGTGGGAAGAAAGCAAAGTAATCTACACACATGCACACACACACAGAGCACACAGTAGGTCTAGATGACAGTCATTGTGACAACCAGTACTAGAGTAGTCCATCACATTATCTTTGTCCCTACTCACAAATAACCACTTCCATCTTTCCTTAAGTTCCTCCCCCATCCCATTCCCAATCAAATAAGTGAGGATGAAATTGGCGCATTGTATGAGAATCAGTGAGCTGTGAATAATTTAGAGGAAAGAATATAAGTTGGGGAGAGGATACTATTCAGGCACCCTAATTATCTCTCCTTCCCACACATTAGTTTATAAACTACTAAGTATAGCATCCTTATTTTGTAGTACAAGAAATATTCTAGAATATTGCAAGAATAACTGTTTCTTACTGTACTTAGAATATGTCATAGTGTAGAATCTTCATAATGAAAGAAATTTGCTGAAACTTCAATACTACAAAGGTCTATAATTTCAGTGGAATAGGTCTTCCCTTCACTGGTAAAGATTATGACCCTTTTACAATTTGGAAGATGGTCTCAGAATCACAGAATCACCAAAACTCAGAGTGAGAGGGTACTGAGGATGGCATCTGGTCCAACCAGTCCTTGAATAGGAATCACTTCTGCAATTTCTTTACAGTAGATGAGGAAATAATTTCCATGCAGCCAAGTTGGTGATGAACCAGGGTTGAACTTTCTCACTGGGAGAAACCTGCTCATAAAGTCTTTAAAACAAAGCCATTGAAGCGTGTGTGTGTGTGTGTGTGTGTGTGTGTGTTTATACCAATAAAAGCATTCATTTTAGCCACAGGCCCCTGACAAAACACAACATGCAACAAGGTGTAGTCATCAAATTACATGGTTTTCCCACAAGAGAATAAACAACACCTCCAGAAAGGTAAGGATGACTGCCCGAAAAGTAATGTCTCTCTAAACTGTGCCCAGATAGCAACTTGGGTTTCTTCCAAGATCTTCCATGTTATATTGTAACACTACCCTATAAATATATTCTCAAACAATGTTAATTGGACATTCCATTGGAAAATCTGCATTGTAACATGCTTAAATAATAATCGATTATTTTATTTGTCCTTTAAAATTGTATTTCCTAATAATTCAAATGACTAACTACAGCAAATCATTGGGGATGTGGGGGAGTATATCTGACTTGTGATGGATTTTATTTAGTCTCACTAACTCCTATAATATCTGAAACATTTTCCTGCATCTGCTGTTGGTGCTCATGTGCCAGGAACTGTGGCTTCTCTGTGCATCTCAGTTTTGAAACCAACCCAATTTGCCTAGTTATTCCCATGCACAGCAAATACAACTATCATCCTTCATTAGTGGTGGAGTGACGTTTCTCATTCAGAGTGGCTCTTCAACTCTGTCTCATTTTGCCACCATTTTTTACTGCCAATGTTCAAAGTTACATTGTGTACGCAAGAGGCCACAACTCTTATTCTAACATATGAACAAAGATTTTTGTTTGTTTATTTGTTTTGCATTTACAGAAATACTGGTCCCGAGACAATCCTTCACCATACTATCAAAAATGGCTGTTCCATACTCAATTTTAAATAGCATGTAATGTCCTCCCCACTAAAATGATTTCATATATTCTTTACAGTGATATTGTTCAGCTGTTTTCAGTTGTGTCTGAATCTTTGTGACCCCATTTGGATTTTTTTTTTGCTTTTTGGAGGGGGAAGGCAGGGCAATTGGGGTTAAGTGACTTGCCCAAGGTCACATGGCTAGTAAGTGTTAAGCGTCTGAGATCATATTTGAACTCAGGACCTCCTGACTCCAGGGCTGGTGCTCTATTTACTGTGCCACGTACTCCCCCACTCCCATTTGGGATTTTCTTGGCAAAGATACTTGAATGGTTTGCCATTTCATTCTTCAGGTGATTTTACAGATGAGGAAACTGAGGCAAACAGCATTAAGTGACTTGTCTAGGTTGACACATATATTAAGTATCTGAGACCATATTTGAACTCAGGATGATAAGTCTTTTTAATTCCAAGTCTGGTGCTCTACCCAATATGCCATCTGGCTGCTACAGTAATAGCAACATATAGATACTCCATAAAAATGCCCATGACAAGCTGGGGTTTTCACCTAAAAATGAGGCTTTGCTGATGAAATTCATAGGATTATATCATCATGGGATTTAAAGCTGGAAAAGGATCTTAGATATCACCTTGAATAGCCCCCTCATTTCAGAGGAAGAGATTTAGTTAAAATGAGGGTTCATATTTATTATGAAAAGGCTATCTATCTGTCATCTATCTATTTATCTACCTACCTAGCTGTCTGTCTGTCTATCCATCTACCTGTCCATCCATCCATGCATCCATTCATCTATCCATCATCTGTCTGTCTGTCTCTGTCCGTCCATCCATCCATCCATCCATCCATCCATCCATCCATCCATCCATCCATCTAATTTGGTCCAGACATGCTATTCCATTAGTGCAGAGATCTTACATCATAGAAACTTACTCTAACTATGAGGGTCAACAATTCATCTGTAACTCAATCTTACAGCATTTCTTGGGGGCACTAAGAGGTTAAGTTATTTGCTTAGGGTTGAACAATTAGTAGAGATCAAATGTCAAACCCAAATCCATGCTTTTCAGACTCTAAGGCTAGCCCTGTAAGTACTGTACCACATTGCTTAATAAATGTTTCCTGATTAATTGACTGATTACACTTCATAGCTTTAATGTACCATTTTTATATTACCTAAGCTTTAGGACACTTAGAAAATCAAAATAAAGGTCCTTCTTAGGAGGAGAGAAATTTAGCATAGAGCTAGATATGAAGGAAATTTGAAGATGACCTAGTCCAATTCTTTTTTCTAAATGAGGAACCTGAAACTGAGAGTGATTCTGTGAAGCACTTAAGGCCACACAGCTAGTATTAGAGGCAGGAATTGACTAAGCTCTTCACACTGTACCAACCTCACCCTTTCTTCCAACAATGATTTTATTTTTCTAGACTGGAAACTTAGCAGTTTTCCAATGTCACTTCAAAAACAGCACAGAAAACTGTTGTAGAGTCTCCATGTTACCTACAGCCCACTTATTTGTGTACTTTTAGCTCTGGCCATCACTAACATTTTTGCTACCTGGCTGAGTCTATGTTTGAGCTACACTGCTTCACATTAG
>CM053593.1:237651007-237661065 GCA_028646575.1 Pseudocheirus occidentalis | reverse complement strand
ATGTAAAAACCAATATGTCAAAATGGGAAATATAACAATTCTGATAGTATTTAATCCTTACCTTTTTTTATCCTAAAGTAATGAGTGCTTAAGCATGACTGATAAAATGTTTTAGTTCTAAATCTTCTCTTGGGTAATATGAAAATAGCAACTTAATGTCTGTCCCACTTCTTCAGCTATGCAATAACCATCATTTCTAGGATTTGATATTTTAGTAGTTTGCAGTATTCTCAACAACTATACAGTCTTTTATTCATTTCTAGAGAATACTGAAGTGGCAAAATGGTGAAGATTCTGTTCCATCCTTCCACTTAGAATAAGAGGAAAAATAGATTTTTATTCTAAGAAACCACAAGATTTTCCAGCTCTCAAATTTCCAAAGGAAAGCGACACACCATGTTATAGTTAGCAATCATTTAGAGACTTTATGGTCGTATGCAGAATATGTAGTTTATATAATATTAGCCTACTTCGAATGTTTTTATGTTATACATGTACTATGCTGTTCAGTTGTATCCGACTTTTTGTGACCCTCTGGACCATAGCATACCAATATTGTCTGTAGGGTTTTCTTGGCAAGGACGCTGGAACAATTTGCCATTTCCTTCTCTAGTTGAAGACGTTTTCCAGTGAACTCCTTGCCCAGCTAGTAAGTGTCTGAAGCTGGATTTGAAATCAGTTCTTCACTAACTCCAAGCCCAGGGCTCTATTCACTGAGCCACTTAGCTGCCTGTATGTGTACTGTACCTACAATTTAATCTTTGATTTACCTCACCATTTTACTGTTGTCTAGAAGAGGTTTCATGCTATAATGAAAGGGTGCTGATCTTGGAGCTGGAGCACTGTGTTCAAATCCAGTCTCTGAGACTTAACTGTGTGACTTTGGGCATGTCATTCATGCTTTCTGGGCTTCATTTCCTTCTCTGTATATCTGAAAAGATAATACTAGATTTACTCTAACCCAAGGTCTCTTCTACCTCTTTATCTGTAAGGCTAAGAACATGGTACTTTAAAGTCCATTTCAGGTCATCATTTATCACCTATGGTTAATTGAGGGATAGACCAATACTTATGAGGGGGTAAACTTCTACTAGCAAGCCAACCAAAAATTTAGAGGTGGTTGGAGTAAAGAAAAAAAAGAAAGAGCACTGAATCTGAACCAGGGGTTAAAGTCTTGGCTCTGCCCCAGACCAGTTCTGTAACCTTGGTCAAAACACTTAACTTCTTAAGGCCTCAGTTGCCTCATTTGTAATATGCAGGGTCAGACTAGATAATATCTATAGTTCCTTCCAGCTATAATATTTGCTGTCTTAGAATTATGTTATTTCTTTGAAAAAAAAAAGACAGATAAGAATGCCATTCCTACTTTCACCCCAGTATCTATTTACATCAGCTTCCTCTTTAGCACAGGAAATAAAGAATGGGAAATTAGTGCCATTCCAGATTTTTATGGAAATCAACCTGTGTAAGTTGCCAGTACATGTTGTTACTTAACTAGAATGTATTATAATGATATATGTGCTTTAGATAAATAGGTGGTAAACACTTATTATTACCCCTAGCTTCTAATGAAGCAGCACTATATTGCCTTTTATTGGTAAGTTTCTTAAGTGATTCGGAGATCATTAACATTCACTACAGAGCCAAACAGAAACTGTGACAAGCGCCTCTAAAAATACTGCTTATTGGCAGCTGTTCCATGGAAGAGGTATTTTGTGTTCATTGGAAACATTAGTGTGTGAGTGAAATTTTCCAGCTGTCTACAAAAATACAGACCTGGATCACATAAAGGGCACATTTATGAACTTTTAGAAAAAAATAAACATAACAGGAAGTATTACAAAGGAGCATGACTGTGTGCTCTCTAGGTTGATTTAGTCTACTGACCCTGAAACCAGTTTTGTCTTGATAGATTGGTATATTGGGATCTAGTTGTTATTTAAGTTTCTGCTGCTTGTTGTCAACAATATTCTGTAATTTTTTTCTGTTGGTCATTTTCGGTCATGTCCAACTTTTTGTGACCTTGTTTAGGGTTTTCCTGGCAAGGGTCACAGTTGGGAAGTATCTGAGGTTGGATTTGAACTCAGATAGATGGAGTCTTCCTGACTCCAGGACCGACTCTATATCCACTGAGCCACCTAGTTGCTTAATGTCTGTTGAATTGAATGAATTCTAATTTGCATGTTTATGGGACGTTTTTCTTCAGTTCTTGTGTTTCATACTTTTGCACAGCTGGATGGTAATTGAAAGTATTGAACAGTAGAAGAACAAAATCTGGCCTCATATCATTCAATTAATCAACAAGTACCAACAAGCTTTCTCTTATGCACTGTGCTGAAATGAAGGAGCCAAGATTTGATGTGCTAGACAGTAAAAGCTGGGGCTTCGTATCCTCCTGATTCTGCCACCAGGTAATCAAAGTTTGGCTTGGTGGCAATGATTTCAAAAGTGATCTCTTGCTTCTCAAAATGCACAGAAAAAACCCAGGCAAGAATTTCAAATTGAGGTGCAGTGTATGAACTCTTCTTGCTTTTCTGGACCATTGCATCCATGGTCTCCTATTGTCCATCTTGCTTTGTATGGCTCCTTAATGTGTGCCTTACTCAGACATTGGCTGGGCATCCAACTAGAGTCAATCCTGATTAATTTCCAAGTTTTCTGGAGCCTCTCTTTACAACATCTCTTAAATTTGTCCTCCTCACTCCATTCATGCAGCCTTATCTCAGTCATCTCATTCGGACTATCGTAGACTAATTTGTCTCCTTGACTTCAGACTCTCTGGAGTAGTCTGTCTATCCTGGATATCAGATTGGAATAGTCTTGTCTATCCTGGATGTCATATCTATCCTATCAATCAAAAGAAGAGATCTGACCATGTCATCTGTAATGATGCCATAGTTTCTTTCTTTCTGTGGGGGTAAGTGACTTGCCCAGGGTTATGCAGCTAGTTAAGTGTCTGAGGCTGGATTTGTACTCAAGTTCTTCTGACTTCAGGCCAGTGTTCCATTCACTGTGACTGTTTCTTAAAGATAAAAGATGAGCTCCTTGGCTTGGAATTTAAAGTCTTTCATAATCTGACTCCCTTCTAAGTTTCTTAAAAACAGAGTTTAGGCATCATACCCTTATCAAGGTTCTTCATACTCAACTCCAAACTCTACCATTCCCCATATCACAATTATTGAAATAACTCTTGAAATAACTTAGTATGAATGCATGTATACTTTGCATTTATTTACTTTATACATATTGTGGAACATAAATTCCTTGAAGTTAGGACTTGTTTTGTTTTTTTGTATACTCAGCAATCAGCACTGGGTCTTATATTTAGTAAGACCTTAAATCATGTTGATTGAAGTGAATTGTTGAATTCTGCCTGACTAATGAGTAAAGGATTAAAAAAACTGAGTATTGTTTATCAGCCATATATTACTGCCTAGATCCAAAAGAGTTAAAGAAAAAAACCCATTATTCTTACTACTTTTAGTTAAGATTTATACTAAGTAGCTACCATAAGTCATTGGGATCAACAAATAAACAACATGAATTATGATTTGGCAGAGTTAAACATAACATCAATCTTTGAGGTTGGGTCTATATCCCACATAATACAGCCAAAGCATTAATATGACCAAAAACCCCATTCAGCAACATATTCAAGAAGGTTCAAACTCAAATGTGGAAGGTACAGATTTCCATTCTCATGTATTTAATTCATAAAATTTGATTACCTGCATCTAATTTGCATTTAGTCTCTGATGTATGTAGAAACACAGGGTAAAGCGGAAATATGCTATTAGTTGCTTAATTTGATCAATGTAGATGGCAGAGTAGATGATTTGTCCCACATAATTCAGTTTGCTCAGTTGAAATTAACCTCAGAGACATGCCCATTCTAGGACCTGCAATATATTTCAATTTAAACTTCCTGGTTTTTTCTAAATCAGGCTGTAATAAGCCTCTTATCCTTGTAGTTGCTACTACAGGGCTTGGTCTTTGTATATTGGAGTCAGTGATAGGAAATTACTTGGAAAATTCCTGGTTTCCTTCAAGTAAAAATCCCATTATCTACAGTAAGCCTCTTCCAGTCCCCCTTTATGCTACTGCCTTCCCTCTGGAAGTCATTTCCAGTTTATTCTTTATATGTCTTCTTTGTACATAGTTGCTTACATATTGTTTCTCTCTGTGAGTTCCCTGAGAGCAAGGACTATTTTGTGCCTTTATTTGTACCTCCAGTGTTTAACCCTGTGTCTGGCACTTAAGACATCTTTATTTACTGTCTAACTGAAATCTTAGAATTTTAGAGCTGGAAAAGACTCTGTATCATCTAGTCTATGTAACTCATTTTGCAAAAAAGAAAATGTGTGACTTAGTATACAAACAGCTTTTACCTCACAATATCTCAGAAGTTTAGAGCTGGAAGGGGCTTTGAAGATGAGGAAACTGAGGCCCAGAGAGCACCTCAGGAAAAGTGATAGAGACACACCGGGGAACAATGGGGCCGAGAAAGCAATTCCCTTGATCATTGCTTATTTCATTCTGCAAGTTAGTCACAGAGGCAAGACTAGAACCCATTCCTCTAAATGATGCTCAGTACATCCTGAGACAAGCTCTTGGAAAGCAGGTAGGTGTGGGCAGCTAGGGGGAAGAGTGGACAGAACACTGGATGTGGAATCAAGAGGACCTGAATTCAAATCCAATCTCAGACACCACTAGCTGTGCAAACTTGGGGGAATTATTTAACTCCAGTTGCCTCTGGGGGAAAAAGAGAAAGCAGAAAATTGACTCATTGAAGGTCTAGGAAATGTGATATTCTTGGTAAGATTCTTCTCTTCCCCCACTTCTCTGCACAATCACTTTTACTGCTGAAGGAGCAAAAGGCCATTTTATATTTTTGTTTGTAGTGTCTCCTGGAGGGGGGATAACTAACTCACACTAGCAGATTAGGGCCCCAGAGCAAGGTAAACTACATCCAGATTCAAGGTACTTCTTCAGGCCATACAATTTATTTTTTATGTTTCCTTAAAGGTAAAGGCTTACCATTAAGCTACAAGAATTGAAACAGCTTCCATTTTTCCTATGCTTTCTTTCTTTTTCCTTTCTCTCATTTTCTTTTTTTCTCAATCACATGTAATTTTTATAATGTTCTTTTTTTAAAAATTCTGAGTCTAAAAATCTCTCACTCCTTAGAGCCCCTCCCCCACACATTGAGAAGGCAAGCAATACAATACCCATGATATCATATGAAGCCATGTAAAAAAAAGTATTTCTATATTAGCCATGTTACAAAAGAAAACACAGACCCACCCAGCCCAAAACAACAACAACCAAGAAAGATAAATTTTAAAAAATGTGTCTTGATCTGCTTCAGCTCTTTCTCTGAATAGCTTCCTATATTTTCACTTGTTTTTTTGAGGGGGGAGGACAGGGCAATTGGGGTTAGGTGACTTGCCCAAGGTCACATGGCTGGTATGTATCAAGTCTCTGAGGCCGGATTTGAACTCAGGTTCTCCTGACTCCAGGACTGGTGCTCTATTCACTTTGCCACCTAACCATCCCATGCTTCCTATATTTTCAACTACTGTTCTGCACTCTGGCTCAAAGCTGACTTTGTGATCATTCAGTTTGTGTATCTGTGTCATAATTTCAAGACTACGTAATTCCCCCTGGAATTGTATGTGCATATGTATATGCATATATATATACACAAACACATAACTACATACACATATATAAGTGTGTGTGTATATGTGTGTGTGTGTGTGTGTGTGTGTGTGTGTGTGTGTGTACACAGAACTCCCTGGTTCTGCTCCACCTTCTTCTCATTGCCTTTAACTAATGGGTCAGGAAGCCAGGAAATCAGGAAAAGATGGTTGTAGAGGGGAGGAGAAAAAAAAAGGACAAAAAGGAAGCAAAAGAGGAGGAGGAGGAGGAGGAGAAGAAGAAAGAGGTGGCTTTCTGACTCACAGCAGAAAGAGCACTGGTTCTGGATTTAGAGCACTGGCTCCTGATCTGAATTCAAATCCTGCATCTCTTACTGAACTATGTGACCCTGGGCAAGTCACTTAACCTCTCTGTACCTCAGTTTCCTTTTCTGTAAAATAGGGGTGGGATTAGATGGCCTCTAAGATCTTCCCCATTCCTCCTCCAAAAATCAAGGTATACTGATCTTAAATACAATAGCTTTTGTGTTATAATAACCCATATTTTGTGTGGGGGGATGGCTCTCTTGAGCTAAATCACTTAAAACAATCTACTCTTCTACTCTCACAATATTCAACTAAACTTCAGTGGAGATGAGTTGATCCTTAGATCGTGACTCCAAAGGATACTTTGTTATACCTTGGATTAGCACTTGACCCATCTGTAAACAGCAGACAAATTCTTAACAGTTACCCAAGAGTCCCCAGCAGAACTATCCATAGTATCACCCACTTCTCCCTGTTAGTTAATATAGTATTGTCAGATGTGGAATAAAAGAGATTTATCTCAAAATTAGTCAAGATATGTATCCATATCGACATATACGCATATATATATTATATATACATAAACACATATCTACATACACATATCTACATATATAAGTGTGTGTGTATGTGTGTATATATGTGTGTGTGTGTGTGTGTGTGTGTATACACATAAGCAAGAATAATTTCAAAGCACAACACTCTATTGGGGCAGCTAGGTGGCGCAGTGAATAGAGCACCAGTCCCAGAGTCAGGAAGACCTGAGTTCAGATCTACCTCAGGCACTTAACACTTACTAGCCATGTGACCTTGGGCAAGTCACTTAACCCCAATTACCCTGTCCTCCCCCTCCAAAAACCAAAAAGCATAACAAAAAAACCCCTCTATTGATAAGATATCTAAAAACAACTTAATTGTTTATTGACAAATAATAATGGAACAAGCAGATTATAAACTCCTTGGCAAGGGCTACATCTCATAGGATTTTTCTCTCTTTGCAGCTTTCATAAGCATCATGCATAGTACTGGATAAAAAGTAGATAGTTGATGGACATTTGTTAACTGATTTAAATAACAAAAACAAAACTATACCATTCTCTGTGGGGAAAAAAAGGAATGGTTCCCAAATCGAATTTTATAAAACATGTCATCAAAATAAAAATGAATAGTTGTAATAAAGCTCACAGGCCATATATATTAAGAGAGCAAGAAATGATAATTAAAACAGAGAGCAGATATTGGTGCCCTCATCATGAATTGTAAAGGAAGTAAATGTTGTCTATTATGGAAAGTCCATAACTAGATTTGGTTCATATAATAAAAGGAAAACAGAAAACAAATTATACTAAACTCAAAAAGAAAAAAACAACAACAATCTGCTCATGATCTCAAGAAGAGAAACAAAGATGAAGGACAGAAATAAAGTATAAAACTGAAGGAAAAGAGTTGAACGCAGAGAAAGTGAAAAAAAAGGCACAATAACTGGACTGGAAGAAGCCTCAAGAGATTATCCTGAAATTAGCAATGTACCAGAAATAAAACTTTGGTTGAAAATTTAGGCTTCAAATAGCTCAGTGAATGTCATTGGGAGAAAACAAAATGTTTGTACAATATTCTCCATGAATTCTTTTTTGACGTGATACTTTTGCATTGTGTTTGCATTCTCTTTTCTAACCATCCCTAATCTTCCTTTCCTTTTCTTCTCTTTACTCTCTACACATAACTAGATTAGGAGCAAAATGAAGTGAGTAATTGATAGTGAGGATTTATTGGACCTTTGTTATGTATTTAAAAAAAGACCAATCTATTAATTATGAGCTAGGGAGGTAAGAGAAAGGTAAAGAAGACACAGAACCTATACTCTAGAAAAAGAAAGAAGAAGAAAAGGAGGAGGAAAAAGAGGTGTCTGACTCATAGGCAATATACAGTGGAAAGAACATTGGTTCTGGATTTAGAGCACTGGCTCCAGACCTGAATTCAAATCCTGCATCTCTTACCTAACTATGTGACCCTGGGCAAGTCAACCTCTCTGCATCTCAGTTTCCTTTTATGTAAAATGAGGGTGGGATTAGATGGCCTCTAAGGTCTCTTCCATCCTTAAAACTATATTCCTATGATTCCTTATTCCTCCTCCAAAAATCCAGGTATGCTGCTGTTAAATACAATAGCTCTTGTATTTTGGGTCAGGGATGGGTCTCCTGAGCCCAGTGGAAGATATAGAACATTCAAGGCAGCTGAGGATTAATCAGTTTAGGAATTCCTGATATGAGAATTCACTCCACTGAAACAGATTGCACCTTTCTATGACACAGTTCCTGAGGAGCTTCCTGAATTACGCAAAGGTGAAATGCCTCGCCCATTAATATACATCCGGTAAATGTAAGAGATTAAATTTAAAATCACGAATTCTGGGTACTTAGAACGGTATTTGATCTACAAATCCATGTCATCCCTTTTACAGTAGAGAAACACATAAACCTGCAAAATGACATGGAAGACGCATTTTAAACATGGCCAAAATGGAAGAGAAAGGTTAGACAGGAAGTTATGAATTTTGTCCACTGTTTAATTTTTACTAGGCTGCTAGTTTCCATGAGATGTTGAATGTATGGGTCAGTTATTTCCTTGGCTAAAACTTCAATGACCAATTATAATTATTTGTACCTGATCACCAATTACCTTCCAACATTAGCTTTAGGTTAGTACTCAGATGACCTAGATAATTTTTCTCCTTAAACTTAAACTTGACAATGACTTTGGCAATATGAGAGAAAAAGATGACCAGGATTACATCTCTCTCAGGTGAAAACACAATTTGCTGGGATAAAGGAACATTTTCCAGGACATTTGAAGAGCAACTTCAGGAAATGAAATATGAAGTGAATGTGCATGGGAATTAATATTTAGCACAGATCAACAATTTTGCTGAGAAGTGTCTGAAATCACACTTGGATCTGAAGTTCCCTAGAGTCTAAGAAAGGGCCAGGGTTATCTTGTTTATTCTAGCAAGTAGAGAAAATATTTCAGGTACTCAGAAAAAAAGCACAGTTCCAGTGTTTCTGAGGGAAGTCCAGCAGGTGACTAATGTACAGGACTTATTCATCCTGCCTTCGGGGGATATTTGAGTCCAGACACATTAGACAGACCAAGCTGGTTTAGCAAGTTATGCTTTTGGAACCAAAAATTGTCCAGCATTGGTGTACTTTTAAGGAACAAAAAGCCTACTTTAAAAAAATAAAAGATTAGGCCTATGATACACAACAAACATATGCCCCTGGTGATTATTTTCTGAGACAAAAGTCTGGCAAAATGACTTGACAAAATTTTTTGCCTGATTTCTGAATGTTTTTCTTTCAAAGGTAAAATTAAACCAAATTTAGCAAACTTACTTTTCTGAAATGAATACAATTTCAGAAAATAAATAGAAATTTATTAAGAATAAACACCGATGCTTCATTATTTTGTCATTTTTACCACTTAACTGTTGGTATCTTTGTCATACTGTTGTTCCATTTTTAATGGTCTAAAGAACTCAGTTTGCTCATGAGAATTTTTTCCCCAAACATCTCTTGGCAAGCTTATAGACATTTAATTTTCATTATCAAGAAAGATTTTGTAGTCATAGTGACTAATGATAACTTTTTTCTCTTTCCAACAATTGTTAATAAATAAAAGTGATATCTTATTATAATGTTTTTTCTAACAGTGAGAAGACAAATTTACTCTCTTTTTAAAAATAGCCATAGAAAAAGCACTGTATTTGTTTTCAGAATAACTGGATTTATATTCAGCTTTTTCTACTAACTACCTTGGACTTGTCTATTAACCTTGATTTCACTTTTTTTTTCCTGCTGTAAAATGGAGGGATTAGTGTAGATTAGTATTAAGATCCCTTTCATTTCTAACTCCTATAACAATCTCAAAAAATGTTTAAGTATTTTCACCCATCTATTATTTTTAGAGAGTTTATTGTAGTCTCATTGGTTAGCAAAGTGTTCAGTAAGCTCAGTAAGATATGATTGAAGGACATAGGAATATGTAAAAGTATGATAAATTGAAATGATTTCTATTCTAATGTTCTTGATATCAGTT
>CM053593.1:237636456-237650507 GCA_028646575.1 Pseudocheirus occidentalis | reverse complement strand
GACCTTGCTTTAACCATTTAATCTGATCTGTTGACTATTCTTCAGTTTTTGGCTTTTCATCTACCTCCATGTTTCTACCCAGCTTCTCTTTCATTTTTCATTTAAAAGTCTTAGATTCCTCTGATATTCTCATCCTCCTAGTTTTTAGGGCTCTCTCTTACTTCAAATATTATTGTTTATATTTACTTGAATATACTGTATTTCCCTGCTCACACCTGCCATTTTTCTTTTCCAAGAGAATGTCAGGTCCTTGAAAACAGAGCCAATTTTTCATTCTCATTTGTGTATCATCAACAACTACCTTATTCATCAACCTGTACATAATAAACTCTTAATAAAAGCTTATTGAATTGAGTTGGGGTGGGGTAATTGGGCTTTATCCAATTTCTGGAAAATGCGCAAGTAGTTATACCCATTCAATTGAATTGTCCCATGAAGCTGCAATGAAAATACAGTTTGTGAACCAGTATATATGCTTCGTAGTAAAAAGATCAGAAACAAAAAAATCATCAATGTATTTGTGTGTGTATACATATATATACATATACATACAATATTCTTATTTTTATAAAATTAGTAGATTGATTTTTTTTAAGGATAGAATTTAAAAACTGAAAAGCAAATGAACTTGATGCTCACATTCCCAAATTTCAAGGTATTTTTTTAAAAAATGTTGTGTGGCAGTTTTTATATTCATTTTACAGATGGAGAAATTTATAGACAAAGAGGCAAATAACCTGTGCACATTGTGAGTCATAGAACCAGCTAGGAAGGGAACTCCCAAACTGCCTTTCCCAAAATAGTACTTTGTCCATCCAAACACAGTGTCTCCACAGGGAAAAAGAAATGATAGTACCTTTGGCAAGAAATAGCATGTGAAAACTGATAGGATTCAGAATCCAGTGGTTAGGATCACAAAGAAATTAATCTGAATGTCAGATCATGGGTGAATTTTGAGAAAAAGAGAAAAAAAACAAAGCCTTATCATGAAAATATAATTTAAAGACCCATGTTTGTCTGAAACCCAATTCAAATTTAACTACTCTGGTAATTTGGGTATTGTTTAATTTGACAGTTCAACAGAAATTTATTTCATACCTTCCAATGGGCAACAGAGAGGCAGCAAGGTTGAGTTCATGAAGGGCTGGTCTCAGAGCTAGGAAGACCTAGGTTCAAGTCCCAGCTCTGGCACATATTAACAGTGGGATCTTGGACGCATCCTTTACTGTCTTAGCACTCTAGGCAATTCACTAAGAATATTTATTAGTTGCAGAGAAGACACCAATCAGCAGTGATGGAGGGAGTTTTTTCAACTGGGAGTTCCTTACACTAATGAAATCACAGATCCACTCATCCCTATGAAATTGATGTTCTAGGCAATGGAGGAGACACAAAAACAGTTTAGATGTAATAATACCTGTCCTTAAAGAGTTTATAATGTAGTAGGATGACAAAATTGGTGTGTGTCCAAGGTCTTATTTTTCTGGCTCTAGATGTGGTGTTAAGTCATTTAACCTTTTTTAACCTCAGATTTTTCTTCTCTTAAATGAAAAGACTGAACTAGATAGCCACTAAGATCTCTTCCAAATCTAAAATCTATATTATGAACCTAAAAGTTGAGATTTTGCCACAATAAACGATTTGGTCAAATCGCTGATGTTTTCTGACATTGTATGCCTGGTAATGAGTTGGTGATAGCTCTTGTCACCAGAAGCAATATTAGTTAAGTCATGAGCAGATCTATTCCATGTCTTATCTTTCCAGTGTCCTCCCTCTCACTTCATCTATGCACATCCTTGAGATAATGCAACTAAATTTCACAACAAAACCACTATAAATTTATTTTCATTTATTCCCCCTTTGCTATTTTTTCAAGGTAAAATTGCTCATACTCTCTTGTCACCCTCTTTTGTATTATATTGTAAATGAATCTGCATTCTAAAGCAGTGGGTTTTTATACTATTTTGTCCTTAAAGATTCCTTAAGTAATAAAAAAAAATTTCAAAGTATTTATGTGCAAGAATTAAGTGTAACCACCATTGTGGTAAAATGGGGATTTCTAAACAAAAAAAATGCCACAGCTAGATATAGAGGGAAGTGACAGATAGAGCTTAGTCCAGAAGAATAGAATTAGGAATTAGACTTATGATTTCAGTGATAAAGGGATCTCACCTCTGCTACTTAGTTTTAGAGACTTGCTTAAAACACTGAGGACTTAAATGACTATCCTAGGGTCACAGTGCAAATATGGATCAGATGAAGGATCTGAAACCAGGTCTTGATAGTTGCTAAAACAATTTTCCATCCATTACAAAACACTGCCTGTATCCCAGAAGAATGCTTACTGTACAAAAATAAGTTAGACAAGTTGAAAACTTATTATGTGTTTCATGCTATTAAAACCAAAATTTACAACATAGTCTAGGGATATTTGTAATAAACATCCTTTTTCCCACCTCTTTTGAAAACTTTTGTTACTTTTATAGAGGGCAGAGGAGTTGATATATTTAGTCCATTCGAATGTCAAAAGGAGGGAGATGAACTTTGAGATGCATTTTAAATGAGAGAATAATATGGATTAGTGTTATTCTGTTTAACTGTTTCCATTATCTTTATTGGAATTAGAGGGAAAGCACAGGTTTAAGTACCCTTGAATTTGCAATGCCCAAGGATTTTTGGCTCCAATTTCAGTTTTCTCCTAGTCCACTTCCACTCTACAATGTTTCATATAACCCTAGTTGTTAATGACTCATAAGGATGTGTGTCACCTCCCAGTCTCTTTTGTGGTGTCTATGTTTTCTTTGGAGATCATCTACTCCAGTCCAAAAAAAGTCCACTGCTGTGTAATCATTAAGGTAATTCCCAAAGGTCTGTGGCTCTAGTGAAAGGAGACATAAATTCTATGACAGAACTTTAGGGAAATTGCTTGGGTGGCAATTAACCTTCATGTTTGTCTAGAGTTCTTAGCACAGAAGAGTCATTGAGGCATGAGCAGTTAGGGGAGGTCAGTGCAAGCCAAAATAATCAAGTGCACATGAAAAGAACCTGGGCATGGAATTATCAGAATGCCTCTCACCTGTTGGTTCCTATTTTTAGCTTCCTTAATGCATTATTTCATTACCATCCCTTTCCTGGTCTCATTACTCTTTTGAAGACTTGCACACAGGTTATTTTCTTCTTCAGCAGATCTTGTTGGTGGATGCATGAGGGAGGAATTTTTATCTATAGTTGTTCTGCCTCAGTCTGGCCATAGTCCCTTCTCCACTGTCTACAACAATATTACCTAAATTACATTGAATTATGTTTTGTGGGGTTTTAAGAAGTCGTTAATAGTTTAGAAAAGGCCACCATAAATTACTAAGTGCTATAGGATTTTCCCTGGGAGTGAAAGGGGGAGGCAGTGTAGCATAGTGAGCAATGTGTTGAACTTTGTGCCAGGAATACATGGGTTAAAATCCTGCTTACTAGTTTTATAACCATGAGCAATTGATTTAACCTATCTGCCCCTCAGTTTCCAGATTTATAAGATGAAGTGGTTGGATTAGGTAGCCTTTAAGGTCCCCTCCACTTCTAAATCTATGATCCTGTGTCAATAGAAAGAAAAACTAAAATAAATACTTTTAAAAGTTAATATAATCTATAAAATAAAGAATATTGATTAGGCCCCATTTTCTCACTGGGGTATTTTATGTACAACATAGAATTTAGAGATTTCCAAAAAAGAATTTGTGCATTTCCAAAAATAAATGTCATTAAATCAGAATATACAGACACCTAGTTGTACTTATGGACCACTAAATGCCAGAAATATTAATCACAGAATGAACATATGAGAAATTCAGTTATACAGGAAACATATTGTAGTTTATGGAACAACAGTGTTTTCCATCATGTTTTTAATAGTAGTGTATATGGATTAGTATAGAGAAAAACCAAAACTATACAAAAGCATTGAAATAAAATGTGTTTTTCATGTAGTGTGCTTGTATGTTGATCCTTAAAAGAATATGAATCAGAATGAATCACCTCTAGAAGAAATGAGTGGTGACTCACAATTTGCCAAGTAAAGGACCACAGGAAAAAAAAAGCTATCTATGTAACATCCCAGAAAAGACTGGGTAATTAATGTTTTTAGAGATCTTCACCTTTAGAGAAAAATATGCAAAAGCAGTTTGAACACTAACCTTTTAAGCAAAAACTCATACTTCAAAAGTAGTAAATGCAGAAATGAATACAAATAAGAAATTGTAGGCTCCAGCATACAGCTCTTTGTTGTTGCTTGTCCTTCATTCTCAAAGAGGACCATGACATCAGGGAGTTGATGCCACAACATGCAAGTAAATTGGATTTAAGTGAGGCAGGGCTGTGCAAAGTCACCAGCCTCACTTACCCTCTGGAGCCATCTGGATCCAGTGGTAAAATATAAATCAGTACAACTGGATATGGCCCTGGAGGCAGTGGGAGACCTTAACCTTTTTAAACAAAGTCTTTAACGGGTCTCAGTTTCACTGAGGCAACATCCATTCAGTGATTGAGGCTAGGTAAGAATTGAGGCAGAGAATGGCCTCTTTACCTAGTCAAAAAAATCTATCTAGGAGGTGAAGACCCTCAGCCTTTTTGCCCAAAACAGAAACAATTGCTATTTACATTCAATCTAAACCAATCAGGGCTAAACCTATGACTGAGTGGGGCTTGGCCTGGGACCAATTATTGGCCTGAAGAGATTTAAAGGCCAAATGTGGAAGTTTGTATTTGACCATGGCATCAATGGACAGCTGCAATAGCTTCTTGAATAGGGAAGTGACATAGTAAAAACTGTTTAGGAATATCAATTTGGCAATAAAATGGAAGCTAGGTTGGAGAATAGAGACCCTGTAGGCAGGGAGAACAACTGACAAGCTGCTGTAATTGTCCAGGAAAGAGATGATAAAGGCCTGAAAATCTTCCCACTACCTCTTTTCATTGTGACCCTTCATATATTTTACAATCCTGTGAAATTCAGTTGGGTCACTAACCCTTGATTTCTTCTGGTTGTAATGAACATAACATAATATTCTTCTTATTGCATCCTTTTATCCCTGATTAGTTTTCAATAGGATAAGATCTTCTTGAATGGAATATTGTAGGATCATAGATTTAGAACCAGAAGGTACCTCAGGAATCATTTATTCCTACTCCTTCATTTTTTAGATGAAGAAACTGAAACTAAGACGGGGTGGCTAGGTGGCGCAGTCAATAGAGCACCAGCCTTGGAGTCAGAAGGACCTGAGTTCAAATCCAGCCTCAGATACTCTACCAAAAACTAGCTGTGTGACCTTGGGCAAGTCACTTAACCCCAATTGCCCTCCAAAAAAAAAGAAACTAAGACTTAGTGTAGTTATAGGATATATACAGAGTCACAAAGCTAGTATGTATTCAGATCAGAATATGAACCCAGCTTCTTGTAGCTTCAAATCCAGCACTCTATCCATTATGCCATGCTATTTGTATGAATGTATTCTTCTCTCGTCATAGATAGGATTGTAGAATTGAAAGGGACCTTAAAAACGATAGAGTTCAACTCTTGTTTTACAGGTGAAGAAACAGGTTTTGGGAGATAAACTGACTTGCCCAAGTTTCAATAGGTAATAAATGACAGAGTCCACTTCTTGGGTAGACTTCAAAATAATTTGAACCAGCCTCTTCTGACTATAAATCTGGCCTTTGGATATAATTTAAGACTATACTTTTCTCACTGGAGAATAGAATAAAAAACTAGCATCCAGAATTAAACTCAACTTCCTGGCCATCATATCTCTAATTCTTTGCTGACTTATTTTACCTCCAAAGATTGATGAGGTTGGCAGATTTACCATGCCTGCAAATGTAGACTATTTTAAAAGCATTGACCAGCATTTTACATTTTCCTGAAAGAAGCACATAATATACAGATCACACATGATTTGATTCTGGAGAAAGCTTTGCAGTCTCTCTGAAAGAATATGTCAAGATAACCCTCTTTGCAGTTTTGAATATATTATTCTTCTATTCATTTTCTTTCAGAGTTGACCATATAAACTTAGTGATCATAAATAAGGCATTTTGAATGGCTTTTACTCTGTGGAAGAGATTTCACATCCTCTGGGGACATGTTTGAACTCAGTGGCATGGTCATTTTAGACAATATGTAGAAAAGATTATGGACAGCTAAGTGCAACAGTGCATAGAGTGTCAGTCCTAGAGTCAGGAAGACTCCTATTCCTGAGTTCAAATCTGACCTCAGACTATGTGACCTGGCCAAATTACTTCACTCTGTTTGCCTCAGTTTTCTCATCTGTCAAATGAGCTGGAGAAGGAAGTAAACCAATCCAGTATCTCTGCCAAGAAAACCCCAGATGGAGTCACAAAGAGTTGGACATGACTAAAAAATGGCTGAACAATAAAAAAGATGATCCTTTCTCATACTTCCTTGAAGAATGTGTCTATGATTCTGATTTTTTCCATTTCCGCTAAAAACAAATGTCACTTGCCCCTAAAAATCTACCTTTCTTTTTCTCATCTGACCTGTCATTGTACAAATAAGATATGACTGGCCTATCTGTGAAAGGTGCAGATTCAGAATAGGTATGACTCATTGTCACTTCAAAGACCATGCATATTAACCACTTTGGGTTTTCTTTCATTTTCTAAAGTATACTAGGGAGACAGTGGAATGACTACTAATGGTTTTTGAAACAGAGTTCAGGATCCAGGTCCACCACTCACTAGCTGGATGGCATTGGACTAGTCATTATAAACTCATCTCAGCCTTAGTTTCTTTGACACAAGAGATTGAGGTAAGAGAACTATGAAAAAAAAGAGACAATAGCTTGGAAAACTGCTTAAAAAGTTGAATTGGACAAATAGAAATGGAGATACAAAAATCACTGAAGAAAACAACTCCTTAAAGAATATAATTGGCTAAATGGAAAAGATAGTACAAAAACTACATGAGGAAAACAAGCCCTTAAAAGTTAGAATTGGACAAGTGGAAGCTAATGACTCCATGAGAAATCATGAATCAACCAAATTCAAAAGAATGAAAAAATGGAAAAAAAATATAAAATACCTCATGGGAAAAACAACTGACCTCAGAAAAATAGTTCCAGGACAGACAATATCAGAATCATTGGACTACCTGAAAACCATAATCAAAAGGAAGACCTGAACAGCATCTTTCAAGAAATTATCTAGGAAAACTGCCCTGATATGCTAGAACCAGAGGGCAAAATAGGCATCGAAAGAATCCATTGATCACCTCAGGATAAAGATCCCCAAATAAAAACCCCAAGGAACATTATAGCTAAATTTCAGAATTATCAGGTCAAGGAAAAAATACTAAACCATAAAGAATTCAAATATCAGGGAGTCATAATCATGATCACACAGGACTCAGCAATTGTAACATTAAAGGATCAGAGGTCATGGAACATGATACTGAGGAGGGCAAAGGAGTTAAGACTACAACCAAGAATTACTTACCTTGGCAAAATTAAGCATAATACATCAAGGGACAAAAAAGTTCATTCAGTCAAATAAAGGATTTCAAGCCTTCATAAGGAGAAGACCAGAACTAAACCACAAATTTGTCCTCTAATATCAAGACCCAAGAGAAGCATAAATAGGTAAAAAGGGAAAAGAAATAATAAGGGATTCAATAGAGCTAAACTTATAGTCCTACATGGAAAGATGATACTTGTAACTCTCAAAAAGTCTATCACTAAGAACAGATAGAAGAAATATGTTTAGAGGGTATAGATATAAGGTAAATTTGAGAGAATGACATAAAAAATTAAAGGATGAGAAAGAGGAGTACAATGGGTGCAGAAGGAAGGGAAAGGTAGAAGAGAGCAAATTATCTTACTTGAAAAGGAGAAAAAGATCTATTATAGTGGAGGGGAAGATGGGGCTGGTGATAGGCATTACTTGAACCTTACTCTCATCAGTATTGGCTCAAATAGGGAATAATACACAGAATCAGTTGGATATGGAAATATATTTTGCCCAACAGGGAAGGAGGATGGGAGGAGATTAAGAAAGGGGGAGGGAGGAAGGGACTGACAAAAGGGAGAGCAGATCAGGGGAGGTGCTAGACAGAAACAAAACACTAGGGAGGAGAGAAAGGGTGAAAGGGGAGAGAGGACAAACAGGAGGGAGAACAAGAGAGAGGAAAATACATAGGTAATAATCATAACTGTGAATGTGAATTGGATGAACTCTCCCATAAAATGAAAGCAGATAGCAGGGTGGATCAAAACTAGAATACTACAATAGGTTGCTTACAAGAAACACATCGAAAGCAGAGAGACACAGGCTGGAGAACAATCTATTATGCATCAGCTGAATTTTTTTTAAAGCAGAGTTAGCAATCCTGATCTTAAATAAAGTAAAAACAAAATTAGACCTAATTAAAAGAGATGAGGAAAGAAACTACATCTAGCTAAAAGGTTCTACAGACAATAAAGCAATCAAATTAGAAAAGCAAGGAAGTCTACCTGTCAGATCTATGGGGAGAGGAAGAATTGTGACTAAACAAGAGATAGAGAGCATTAAAAATGTACACTAGATAATTTTGATTATGTTAAATTGGAATACTTTTGTACAAACAAAACCAATGCAACCAATATTAGAAGGAACACAGAGAGCTAGAAAACAATCTCTATAGCAAGTGTCTCTCATAAAGGTCTCATTTCTCAATTATCTAGAGAACTGAGTCAAATTAATGAGAATACAGGCCATTCCCCAATTAATAAATGTTCAAATAATGTGAACAGACAGTTTTCAGATGAAGAAATCAAAGCTATCTATAGGCATATGAATAAGTGCTCTAAATCACTTTTGATTAGATCAATGCAAATTAAAACAACTCTTAAATAGAATGCCAATAAGATTAGATAATATGATAAAAAAGGAAAATTGTAAATGTTGGGGAGGATACAGAAAAATTGGGACACTAATGCACTGTTGGTGGAGTTGAGAACTGATCCAACCATACTAGAGGGCAAATTGAAATTATGCCCAAAGGGCAACCAAATTGTGCATACTCTTTGATCCAGCAATAACATGCACAACTAGGTAAAGATCATAAAAAAGGAAAAAGGACCTACATGTGCAAAAATATTTATAGCAGACCTATTCATGATGGCAAAATATTGGAACTTGAGAGGATGCCCATCAATTGGGGAATGGCTGAACAAGCTGTGGTACATGAATGTAATGGAATACTATTGTGTAATAAGAAATGATGAAGAGGCACGTTTCAGAAAAGCTTGGAAAGATTTGTACAAACTGATGCAAAGTGAAATGAGCAGAACCAGGAAAACACAGTACAGAATGTCAGCAACATTGTGTGATGATCAGCTATGAATGACTCAGCTTTTCTCAGCAACACAATGGTCCAAGACAAGTACAAAGGACTCACAAAGGAAAATGCTGTCTATATCCAGATAAAGAACTGATGGATTCTGAATGCAGATCAAAGCATAATTTTAGCTTATTTTATTTTTTCTTGTGGGGTTTTTTTCCTTTTGATCTGTTTCTTCTTCCACAACTATGATGAATATGGAAATATGTTTTACATGATAGCATATGTATAAACTATATCAAACTGCCTACCATTTTCAGAAGAGGGGGAGGGAGGGAGAAAAGTTTGGAACTCAAAATCTTGTAAAAATGAATGCTAAAATTTTTCTTGATAAGTAATTGAGGGGGGAAAATAAAATACTAGTGAAAAAAGAATTCTTTACATTTTCTTGGTCAGAAACAGGTTGGACCAGATGACCTTTGAGATTCCTTCCAACTCTTGGTTTCTTTGATTCTGTGAATTAGAAGACACCTTATGGATCATCTAATTTAACCTGATGATTTTACATAAGGAAAAACTGAGCCAAAGTGACTTGCCAAAGATCTCACAGCTAGGTGTGACAGAGCCAAATCTGAATATCTCAATCTGCTTAAGGAATACTTTTCAGGGTAGACCATTATTGTTATTCAGGCATTTTTCAGTGATGTCCCATTTGAGGGGTCTAGATAATCAATAAAATAAGAAGTCAATCCTTGATTTGTAATGTTTGCTCATTTCTTATTTATGAATGCTCACACTGAAAATTTAACAATCAGTTCTAATAAGTTAAGGCAAGTTGGCTCCAACACATTTCTGAATTCATAACACCAAAAAAAGTTAGGAAACCTTGATCTCAAATTTAAACTAATTCAATTTATGGTTCTGTTCTTATTTTTGTTGCTATTATTAGTTTACTTTTATTCAGTAATAGGTAATGTAATAGGTACTATATTCACCCCAAGCAAATATGTCCAATTTGTATCCTGAATAGGAGTCCTTATAGGCTTAATGTGAGATTTTTTAAAGATATAATAAAATTGATTATCAATTCATTTCAATAAGCATGTATTCATATGTTTAGTGTAAGCTTCTGTATCAGATTCTGTGGAGGATACAAATAAGAGAATCTGCCTCTACCATACTTATATTCTGGTAGAGTAGGTAAGATGGGCACACAAACCATTCTGAAGCGGATTAGAATATGATAGGTGTATGAGTTGACCAAAGTGCTATGAACATCCAAAGGATACAAGGTAAGAGAGAGACAGAGACAGACAGAGAGAGACAGAAACAGAGACAGAGACAGACAGAGAGACAGAGACAGACAGAGACAGAGACAGAGAAGGGGAGAGAGACGGAGAGAGGGAGAGGGAGAGGGAGTGAGGAAAGGGAGAGAGAGAGAGAGAGAGAGAGAGAGAGAGAGAGAGATAAATATCAGTACTTAGCATAAAGCCTGATACATACAGTAGTTGCTTAATAAATTAGAGTTGCCATGGTTTGTTAAAGGCTTGTCCCTGTCTCCAAAGAGTTTACATTCTACTTGTAGATGAGGAGGAAGAAGAAATAATAATTGAAGCATAAGGAATAGTGAATAATGCAATTCCATAAACATCTGTGGAGTGCTTACTATCTATTAGGCACTGTACTGGGTGCTGCAGTCGATACAGAGAAGATAGAATGTTTGTCCTCTGAAATATTACAAACTGATACAGAGGATAAAACAGTTATATACATTACTGTAATACAAATTAGAATATAACAAATGCATAAGAGTGAAACAAAGGATATGGAGATCTAAGGAGAGAAAAGCTAAGGGGATGGTGATAAACTTTAGAGAAAATAATGTGAGCAGAGTCTTGGAAGGATAGGAAGATGATCAACAGACAAAGGAGTACAGCCCTCAGGGAAAGAGTGAAGATGTACATTTCATTTCAGGAATAGAGGATTGTACATATAAAGGCATGGAGTGTAAAAAGCATAGTGAGAGAGAGGACTATAAGTAGTACAGTTGGGCTTGAGGGAAATGTAGTAATGTGAACTAAAACTGGAATGGCAGCTTGGAGTCAAATTAAGAAGAATCCAGTTCCAAATTAAGGAACTTGTATTTTACCCTAAAAGCAATGGGGAATTATTGAAGGTTTTGGAGTAGAGTGACATGATCATAGCTGGGCATTAAGAAAATTATTCTAGTGCCTGTGTGCAGTTTTGGAGTGTGGTGAGTTGGAAAGATATTGCAGTAGCATAAGTTAAGTGATAAAGACACATCCTTTCAAAACTCCAGCCTTCATTTGTTGGAGTGGTTTAGATCAATACTCTGGGAAAAGATGTGAGGACAAAACTGCACTCCAATCCAAGACAGTAATTTAGATTCTTTAAGCAATGGACAATAAGAAAATCGACTGCCTGAATGATGGGGGGAGGGGAAGGGTATTGAAAGGATAAGGTGGGGGGAAGAGCAAGGGGGAGAGAGGGATGCAGAGGCAGTGAGGGAAGAATGGAAGGGTAGGGGGAAAGAGAGAAAGGGAGAGAGGGGGGTATTTAATAATTATTCATAAGTAAATTAGATTTTTAGAAATTGTTAGACTATTACACATACTCAGATCAATCAAAACCAACTTTTATTAACTGAGAGCATAATTCTTAATATTCATTTGAGAAATATGAGACACATAATTATTCCTGAAATAAAATACAATCAGATTATCAATCGACAAAGCCCTGTCCTCCCACCTACACCCACCCCCAGCACTAGAGAAGAACTGAAAGTGCAAGAAAATTCTTTAGCTTCCAGCTGTTGCTCCTTAAGCCAATCAGACTATTCAAAAGAGAGAGCATGTGCCTGAGGAGAAGACCTCTGCACCATTCTGTCCTTCCTATTATTTCCAATCTGGTCAAACCCTATGCAAATATCTCCTTTTTTGCTAGAGTATCTGTAGTAAACTCATAAGCACCCTGGGAATTTGTGGAACTGGCAAAATCTCAGTCTCAGAATTGAAAGTGGCATTATTATCCATCTACTTCAATGCATAACTTAACAAGGTTTCCCCACAAGACATCCAACAAATGGTCATTCAGCCTTTGCTGGAAGCCCTCCAATACAAGGAGAGTCAGTAAATATAATATGTGTTTTGTTTTGTTTTTTTCTGACATCAAGCCCAAATCTGTTTTTTTTTTGGTACCTTCTACCTATGGTTTCTATTCTCTAGAGCAGGGATTCTTAATCTCTTTGGTGCCATGAACCTCTTTGGCAATCTGTTGAAGTCCCCCACTGCTAATAAACATTGCACCTGGAATTAAAATACAGGTACCCAAAACTCTTTCTACTGTGAGCCAAGTGCTGGGTTTGGAGTCAGGAAAATGAGTTCAAATCTGGCCTCTCAGACACTTACTAGCTCTGTGACACTGAGCAAATCACTTAGCGCTGTTTGCCTCAGTTTCCTCAGCTGTAAAATGGCAATAATACCACCTAGCTCTCCCAGGATAGTTTTGAGGATTAAATGAGATCATTGTAAAGAATTTAACACAATCCTTAAACTTAACATAATAATATGTGCTTAATACATGCTTGTCTCCTTCTTTCTTTTTTCTTCCTATACTTCAAAATAAGTCAGTCATGGAGATTTGAAAGAAGGGAGGACTTTGGCTTTTTGTCTGGAAAGTAAAAAGCTTGTACCAGGCAAGATATATTACAACAGAAGGAATGGAAGATATATTTGGAGTTTTGGTGTATTTCGTTTTATAACAGCTCTGGGCCAAGCACTGAAGTTAAAGTACAATGTGGGAAAGAACATAAGGTTTGGCAATTTAAAAAAAAATCTCGTTCTTTTTCATGCTCAGTTTGAGGTGTTGATGAGATAGGAAAGGTGTGAGTCTGGTGGGAAGGGAAGAGAAAAAAAAGAAAGTTGACCTGAAGTCATTGCATAGCCCCAAACAAAGTTGTGCCAATAGTGACAGTTCCTTCTAAAAGGATGTACTCAAAGTACCAATAAGTATTACTGAGCCAAGCATGCTGAAGCCCACAGCACATTCTGCTCCTGGCATGATGCAGAACTGAGCTGAGCAAGTAATTTCACAGGCAGAGCAAAAGAGCTGATTTACAAAGGGCAAGCTTGTACTTCACAATTGACACCATGCTGTTATTGAAAGTGTGTCTATACACGATCATCTTTATTAATAAACCAGTTCTAATAACTCTTGTTGTGCCCAAGAAGAACCTTTGGATGACCACCATAAAAATTGCAGTGTTCACCTCTTCACAGGCAGGAGCCCAGCCTCTTAGCTGAAGTTTAAGCAACTTGTAGAACTATTTAACTGGATAGATAGAGATTTGTTGGCATCTGAACACTTTAGAGGAGGGGAGAATCTTTGATTCTAAGCTGCCCCCAAGTCATAGGTCAATACAGCCTCTTTTCCAGGATTTAGTAGGGGGTAGATGTCGATACCAGTTCAGCACTGGAATTAAAATGAAAGGCACTCTCTGGTTGCTTTCAAATCCTTCTAAAAATAGCCATAAGTCTTGGCCAAAGCTAATATAGACAGGATTCCCATGGAAACCCTTTGGGCAAGGAGAAGAGGGTGTTCTGTTTTTTCACCAGTTATTAACCAATATGTCCTGCTCATTCCCTCTTGTAACACATAACTCCTTTCTCATAATATTGGGCTGTATTTGTTATGAAAGTTACTGAACCCT
>CM053593.1:237624656-237636356 GCA_028646575.1 Pseudocheirus occidentalis | reverse complement strand
TTTCATTGCTCATGCTTTTACATTTCTTAATGGTGTGTGTGTATGTGTGTGTGTGTGTGTGTGCCCCCTTGTATAGTTCAGAGACTGAGTTCCCTTTTCAAAGTTTAAGGTGACTTCTTTCATTTTTTTTTCACTTGAGAAATTCCTCATTCTTTTCATTTGCTCATTTGCTTGGCTCTCTGAAATGTGGTCATCTATCAATATCAATTTCTTTATAGCTGCTTCATGCTATGATATGAAAAATTATTGAGGGACAAAAAGAAAACCCAAATTTAATAACTGGACCCTTTACAAATGTTATCTCTTCCATGTGAGATGGTTGATAATAGCAGAAATAGTAGAATCAGTGTTGGTGGCCACAGTGAGTAAAATCTAAATGTATCTTTGTTCTTGAGATTTATGAAATTGAGGCTATACTGTCTGCTAGCTATCACCACAGATTCATAGTTATGGATATCAAAATATTAATAACTTGATAATTTTCTGAATATATCACTAAAATATTAAAATATAAGTAATTTTTGCAGTAACTTTTTTCTATTCTTTAAAGGCAAAAAGAACATTATTTAAAACAAGTGATTTGCCTTTATATATTATACATATATTTTTTTATATTACCCCTTACCTTCTTTAGTTTTTCCCTTTTGTTTTAGCTTTATTTGGGAGATTGTATATGGCAGTCTACTTATTACTCTACTAAGATACTTAAAGGCTAAACCTAATTTAATATGTTATTGATAACTTTTAAATCATTCTATTAGACATTTTACTTATGTCTTTGTATAAATGTATGTTATATATAAATTTTATATAAATATACAATGTGTATATATGAATATATAAAATATACTATTTTATATCTGTCCTATGATGCCTCATTTTGATATGGACATCACCCTTAACCCAAAGAGGCAAGTTCTGTCAGGGTCTCCTGAGCTGGAAATACTCCATATTTAAGCATTTTGGCACAGTGTGTGTCTGTCATATGCAAACTAGCCTAGGAAATGTTCATGACATCTCATTGTCAGAGGTCTGGCTACCAGACTATAAGGTTTTTTGGGCACAGCAATTCATAAGGAGCACCATCACCTAACAAGAGTTCTCAGATCTTTTTTTCTTAATGTCAGAGCCCCTTTACACTTCTAAAAAGTATTATGGACCCCAAAGAGATTTTGTTTATGTAGGTCATATATAATTGTACAAGAATGTATAACAAAATTTTTAAAAATAACAATACTAAATCAATTATATGTTAGCAGAAATAGCATTTTTTTAAAAAGTTGTATCTTCAAAACAAAAAAAAGTGAGAGGGTAAGATTTTTATGTTTTTACACATCCTTTTAATGTCTGGCATAATAGAAAGCAGCTGCATTCTCAAATTTGCTTCTGCCTTCGATCTGTTCCAATACGTTGCTTTGGTTAAAGTATACAAAGAAAATTTGGCATAATACAAATATGTAGTTGGAAAGCGGAAGAGTATTTTAATAGACAAATCTGTATTATTATGATAGTTTTTACCTTGAAGATTTTCTTGAAATTGTCTTGGGGACCCGCATGGATCTGCAGACCACACACACTACTGGCTTGAGGTATGGAGGATCTATGGTCTAGGTCAATGGTAGAAACATGCACATCAATGAAATAGTGGACATTTTGAAGTATTATACTATATTTCCCTGATTTAATTATTCAACCATGTAATCTTTTAAATATAGGTTATATACTTAATACATTGTTGAGGGAGAGAGAGGGGGAAAGGGAGGGAGGGAGGGAGAGAGAGAGAGAAGGAGAGGGAGAGGGAGAATGTATGAAATTTGCATCTTATTCTATCTGCTGTGGTTACACCTAGAAAACTGGTAACATTAATTTTCAGAGAATACTGAATCAAGCTTCTGGAGGGTAGGGATGGTCTTCCTTTTGTGCATTTGTATTTTCAGTGCTTATCACTAAGCAATAATAATAGAAATAATAAGCTTAGTAATAATACTATATGGAACAGAGTATAAACTTAATAATTGCTTTTTAATTCATTCATATTTAAGCACAACATTCTTATACATTCTTTGGAAACACTATCCAGTAGATAAATTCATGAATTCTGTGTGCGTTTTCAAGTAAGCATGTTGTTGTTATCCAAGTATTTCAGTCATGTCCAACTCTTCATGACCCTATTTGGGTTTTCTTGGCAAATATAATGGTTTGCCGTCTCCTTCTCCAGCTCATTTTACAGATGAGGAAACTGAGGGAAACAGGATTAAGTGACTTGCACAGGGTCATGTAGTTAGTAAGTGTTTGAGACCAGATTTGAACTCAGGAAGATGAGTCTTCCACATTCCAGGCCTAGTTCTCTATCCACTGTACCATCTAACTACTCTAATAATGTTAGGGACTATGAATGAAAGGGAGGCCCCTGAAATTTCTAGAGAGAACTTCAAAATTCCTGGGGCCAGGAAAAAATTGGCATGTTTTATTTTTCCCTCATAGTTATCTCCTCAGCTCCTCTTCCAGATAGATGAGTTGCTTGTTGAAAGGAGAAAGGTTATATGTAAGAACTATTTTGTGGCTGAAGCTGCTTCTGATGTTCCTGTACGCTACTCTCATTACAGAATTGACCCTGGTTTGGTAATTCCTTTTCCCTTCTCCAGTTAGATGAAGCATATCTTCCAGAGTACTTTTTTTTCCATAGGGTCTGTTTGAATTAGGCAGCGGGAAAAATCTGAAACCAAATGGAGTCCAGGATCTGTGATGACAAAACTGTAAGGGTCTGACGTAGATGCTGACAAGGAAGGATATATACATATAGTAAAAAAAATATTCACAGTTGTAAATCATAAATCTTTTCATCACAAAGATTTCCTTTGCACTTCAAAAAAGATACAATCTCACTGTTGTAGGCATTCTTTCCAAAGATGTAGATCTCTACCTATCCAAGTTTTCCCATCTATATGTTTCTCATCTAAGAACTTTGATAAATCCACTCAAAGTGGATTCAACCAATGTTCGGGAGCCTTCCTCTAAAAAAGGCTCTTGATATTGCATAGACACTAATACAGCAAATGGATTATCTATCATTTATCTCTCACTTTTGCTACATGGTTCACCTCCATTTTAAGTTATATATTTCTCTGATATTATATTTTACCCTATTTTTTAATATAATTCTTGGTTGGTAATATATTGTAGCCTACACACCCATCATATGACTCCCCATTGCTTTTGGGTGACTGGGAACTCTAATTCTTCAGAGATTATAGTAATGTTTTTGTGACTCATAACTAAACAGTCTTGCTTAAAGGATATCGATACAAAAAGAAAGATCTTTATTTCAAGGATTAACTTGAGAAGATTTTTTTTTAATCCAGTGATTCCCTAAAGCAAGTTGCCTTCAGAAAGAACTTCCCAGGAGTATACTTGGTAAGCAATAAATTTGCAACTGTGAAGTTCAAATACAAATGTGGAGCCTAAAGTTCAATTGATTGAGAAAATAATTTCTTATAGAAATCTTAATGTGTTTTCTATTTTTCATCTTCATCCTGTCCTCTTACCAGTTTCATCCTTAAATTCCCTTGGGTTCGTTTAGCTTAAATCTCTCTCTCTCTCTCTCTCTCTCTCTCTCTCTCTCTCTCTCTCTCTCTCTTTCTCTCCCTTTCTTTCTTTTTTGGAGAGGGGAAGGGAAGGGCAATTGGGGTTAAGTGACCTGCCCAAGGTCACACGGCTAATAAGTGTTAAGTGTCTGAGGCCAGATTTGAACTCAGGTACTCCTGACTTCAGGGACGGCACTCTATTCACCACCAACTAGCTGCCCCTTAATTATGTCTCTTGTAAAACTTTTTATAAATTTGTTGAAATGTTGATTTAATTTGGAGTGTCTACCAGATTTCTTTTTAAAAAACCAAATTCTCTATCACTTCATCCTCTGCAACATACTGGTACATAAAATGCAATTATCTTCATCATGATCTGTTTTTCAAATGGCCATTATAACAATCCTGTATAACCAATGATTTCACAAAACAATGTTTCTTATTGCCTTTCATTGCATCATAAAACCAAGTCCACCAACTAATTTATTTGTTTCTTCAAGGAGAACCTGTGAACTCTCCTTCCATTTACCTTCACCTTCTTTTTGTCTCATTTCATTGTATAGTGATAATGTCAAGGTTGATAATTCAGTTCCTCCAATCAATCAACAGCCATTTATTAAGTGCATACTAGCATATTCTGTGCCAAGCACCATGCAATGGGTGAGAAAGAAAGGAAGGAAGGAAGGGAAGGAAGGAAGGAAGGAAGGAAGGAAGGAAGGAAGGAAGGAAGGAAGGAAGGAAGGAAGGAAGGAAGGAAGGAATTGACAGTATTCTCATGAACCTTACATCTTATTGGTGTGGAAAATATGGAAACATAAAAAATATAGCATATATCTATATTCATATATCTCACAATGTATAAAATGTAACTTCAAATGTATATAAAGTAAAGCCAGTCATTTGGGGAGGCAGTACTAGCAATGGTGGGAGGGGGAATTATGACAGTCTTCTTATAGGAAGTAACACTAGGTGAATTTGGAAAGGAAATAGGTATTCTGAAAGGCATAGGGGATGACCTGAATAAAAGCATGGAGATGAGAGATGAAACATATGCATATAAACCATTTTAGAGCATAGAGAATATGAAGTGAAATAATGTATAATAAGCCTGGAAAGATAGACTAAGCCAGATTGTAAAGATATTTACAGGCCAAGAAAAAGAATTTATTTTTTATTTGTTTGTTTGGTTGTATCTGACTCTTTGTGACCCCACTTGGGGTTTTCTTTGCAAAGATACTGGTTTGCCATTTCTTTCTCCAGCTCAATCGACAGATGAGGAAACTGAAGCAAATACATTAAGTGACTTTCCCAAGGTCACATAACTAATAAGTGTCTGAGGCTGGATTTGAACACAGATCTTCTTGACTCTAGGCCTGGTACTCTATTCCCTGCACTACCTAGATGGCCAGAAAAGTTTGTATTTTATCCTAAATTCAATAAGAAGTCCTTGAAGTTTCCTAAGCAGAGCAGTAACATGGTCAGATTTGTTTTAAGAATATAATTATGGCAACTGTGTGGATGATGGTCACTTATTCCTCAAACAAGGTTCTCATATTAAAAGTACCAATAGCTTAGTTAATGTTGGTTTGTGGGCTACAATACACAGTGATTCTTATGACTCTTTGGCCCCTTTTCTGACATTCCACCACTGTCATTGCAAAAAAGACAAGTTCAAATAGGCTGAGGAATATTTTGCCTTTTTTGTTATTATCGTGGTCAAAAAATTCTTCACCAGGTATCCAGCCCACTGGTAATGAACCTGTCTTTACTTAGCTATATTGATCCTCAGAAATTTAACATAAACTGTTTTAAACACTATACACAAAGCCTTTCCAGAATACTAACACCTTACAGAAATGGAACTCCATTGGCATAGCTTTTAAGAGCTAAATTTCATTTCCACACAAAAGGAAGCATCAAAGTAGCCAACATACAATTATAGACTCATAGAATGTTAGAATTAAGAAGGACTTTAGAGATTGTATAGTGTAGGGGCCTCAAATCATAGCTGGAGAGCCAAAAGCAACCCATCACATGTTTTTATGTGGCCAGTGAGCTAAGAATTGTCTCTGAATTTTTTAAAATCAAGTTTTATTGTATTTAAAATTACAAACACCATTCTTAGCTCATGGACTATACAAAATTAAAATGCCCTTGGGATTTGGCCCATAGATGGTATTTTGCTAACTCTCTTTATTTTTACAGTTATGGACACTATAAACCAGAAAGATCAAGTATCTTTCTCATAGTTACACAACTAATAAGTGTTGTAGGCAAAAGTTGAACACAGGATTTCTGATCCTAAATCCACTGCGCTTTCCACAATAATATTCACTTTTTGTATCCAAAATATCCTTCGATATAATCTAAAGCAAAAACAGTCTGGGTCATTGACAGGTTGTAGTTTATTCATTTCTCTCTTTTTCAAAAAAAAGGAGAAAATATATATGAATTCTTTTAGTATCTATTTTTTCATTAGAAATAATTCTTTTGAAACTGTGTTAGCAATTGGATCTTTACTATCTCTCCGGGATTACTTGACCAATTACCACTAACTTGGGCAAGATAAGTCCCCAGAGGATGGTCAACTACTTCTCTCCTCATATTTCTAAAAGTTAAACCCAGGGCCTGGGGATTTCTAGTATTATTCCTCATGAGACCCCACAGTTGCACCTCATCTTATTATCTGACAGTAGCTTCAATTACCCTTCAGTAAATGTTTTTACCAAAGTGTTATAGTAAGAGCAGTTGGAACAAAGCATATTCCCCCAAAAACCTAGAGTACATTCTTGTTAAAAAACATAGGAATCCCAGGGGATGACATATGTGTGTGTATGTATATATAATATATAGCAAATCCATGAATCCTGGTTACTGGAAGTTCTTTCTTGAATGCATAACTAATATTCCTTTTCAGTTCAAAGATTCATGTTCTCTGAAATTGCTTCCTCCCTGGGTGTCTCAGTAACATGGTAAAGGAGAAACAGGTATGGTAGGACAGAAGGAAAAACAGACAGACATGTTGATAGAGTTGAATGTGGTTATCTCATTTGATTAGCCAAACAATTATCTATTCTCTTTTGACACAGTCCAAAGGGTTCAAACCATGTAAGAGATCATGGGATATAAACCATCTCCTTTGCATATTAAAAGTTTAATCACTGTGACCATCTTTACATGTTGTTGGTGGTCAGCCATTTCTGTCGTGTCTGACTGTTTATGTCCCCATTTGGAGTTTTCTCAGTGAAGACACTGAAGTGATTTGCCACTACCTTCTCCAGCTCATTGTGTTTTTCTTTTTTACTTTTTGGAGGGCAATTGTGGGTTAAGTGACTTGCCCAAGGTCACACGGCTAGTTTTTGTGTTAAGTGTCTGAGGCCAGATATGAACTCAGGTCCTCCTGACTCCAGAACTGGTGCTCTATTCACTGTGCCACTTAGCCGCTCCTTCTCCAGCTCATTTTACAGATACAGAAACCAAGGCAAACAGGGTTAAATTACTTTCCCAGGGTCACAAAACTAGTAAGTGTCTGAGGCAAGATTTGAACTCAGGAAGATAAATCTTCCTCACTCCAGGTCCAGCACTTTTTCCACTGAACCACCTAGCTGCCCTTCCTTACATGTACTCTCTTATAATTACATTAATTGAGGGGTTGAACCCTACCTTTTATAGGGTTAAAAAGGTTACATTTAAGTTTTGTTCTGCAAATATGCTAAATGAGTCTATGAAACTTTGCTTATGTAAAGAACTTTCCTAACGAAACATCCATTGGCCTCAATAATACAGAATGAATTCGAGCTATTTCACCTCTCAGTGACTCAGTTGGCTGAAAAGTAATATTTAAGGAGAATTGCTTTTTTAAAAAAATAAAATTCCCTTTTTTCTGACTATTTAATTTCTAGCATTTATTGTGAGTTGTAACTTGTACCTTATAGCATTGATATTCCCCCAAATTAGAGGTGCTATTTAGAGCTAATTCTTTTCATCAATGACAAGACATATAAATATATATACATATATGCACATAAATAAACATATATTCATATATATGTTTATGTAGGTGGCTTGAATAAAATAATATTTAGGAAGCATCATGTTAATTTTAAACTCTAATCATATTTATCCTTTGAGTCCTCCTCATTTACATTTTTAAGAAGCCTAAATTAGCAATGAGAAATAAAACCATTTATCACATTAGTTGGGAAGCATATCCTTCTTCTCCAGTAGCTAAATTTAATGCTACAGATGCCTGCTTAAAAACACCAGAACCAAAAGAGGGTGCAGTATGGCCAAAAATCTAAGAGATCATTGGAATTTAGCTGCAAGTTACTTTAGGCTAGAGCCAAAAGATTATTTGTGTATTACCCACTCATGAGCTGCATTTCATAAGATTTCTATGTATCTACATTGATCTACACATATGCTGGTATAAGTAAAACATATTCTTGTCCTAGCAAAAGTATTTTATTGCATTCCTTAAATGTTTAACTATGCATTATGTTTGCCACTGTTTCAACGGATAGGACTCCTACTTACTGCTATGCCTCATGAATTATTTAACTAAATATATTACATTCATCTATTTTAGTTAAGTTTTCCTTTTATGTGTTCAGTTAAATTGGTCCGACATTATTATTTGAATCTCATTTAAATGTTTAGGCTCATCTTCCCAAGAAATAAAGTTAGTGGTGCAGCACTGAAACCATTTCAACAAAGTACTCAGTGAATGCCAAAAAAAATAATAAATTACACAGTAGTATTAATGAACTATTGTTCAGAATCAGAGACAATCTTGAATTTTTACGCCTCATAATAAAACTCAGTGCCCTGAAAATGACATCCCTAAATGGTAGTTTTAGACTTTACATAATAATCACAAACCATTTATATGCCTTTTTTTCTAAACAATTGTAGCAATTTACTTTCAGTGTAAAGGAATATGCTTTCATTTGTAGTTCAGAATTAGTCAAAGTATTGTGGACTTTAGATACAACACCAATGTAATAGAGTGAAAGTCATTAACATTATTGCATTAATAATTTGTTTCTTCAAGAAAGCTTAATCACCCTACAACCAGTATATGTTGGCCTTAAAGGAATGAGTTATTATAAACACCATCAATGTAGATAGTTCAAAGAAACAGTGTAGGAGTCAAAATTACAGGTTCAAGAACCTATTTTTCTTCTTTCTCCCACACACACACTCATCTCCTGTCATATTCTTTCCCAATAGTTTGCAAATTTCCAATGTTTCTCAGTGTTATCTTCTGCTAAGCAAATGCATATGATCTCAGTTTTAAAAGATAGACTGTAGTGCTATTTATTGTCATATGTCAATATTCATCATAAGCAAATACTCATGGAGTTATGTGGAACTCCAGTTCAAACTGACTCAAAGTAAATGACCAAAACAAAAATCTCAAAGGTACTCAGTTTATCTTAGACTTATTTTTTTAATCTAACACAGAAAGAAAATTCCAAACAGCATGTACAGCAACTATGAATTTCACATTATTCCTACTAAAATTTATGCACTTCAAAATGCCAAAATGCTTTATATGAAAAATAAGAATCCCAGAACCTTAGTCTGATGCTTCCAATAATCTCTTAAGGAGGAGCAAGTATGATATAGACTGGAAATAACACTGAATTTGGAGTTAGAAGCGCAGTTAGGTGGCTTAGTGGACAGGGCACCAAGCCTGGAGTCAGGAAAATGTGCATTCAAATTCAGCCTCAGACAGACCTGGGCAAGACACTTAGCCTGTTTGCCTCTGTTTCCTCATTTGGAAAATAAACTAGAGAAGGAAATCATAAACCACTCCAGTGTCTTTGCCAAGAAAACCCCAAAAGGGGCCATGAAGAGTGAGACTCCAACAAAATGTTGGAGTAAAAACTTGCATTCCAGTCCTAGTCCTTGATGGGGCTTACAATCTACCTCCAGACAAAGTGACAGTAACTTCAGTATATAGAATAAGATATGCCTTTTGGACATGGCAAACAAAGGAAATTGTTTTCCTTAAATATGCATATTTGTGGCAGGAGTTTATAGTTAATTTTTCCTTTATTTCTATTTGTGTAATTTGGGTGAGGAAGAAGAGGAAGACAGAAAATAAGGATAAAAGAAAAGGAAAATAACATTATAGAAGAATTGTTTAAATGCACAGAAGAACAAAGAAGGAGGAGAAATCACCTAAGAGGACAACTTTGAAAGTTACATTTGAAATTTAATTTATATTTTAAAAGAAAAGGAATTTCCACATAAGAGATCCATACTTTCACCTGCAATATTGTGTTTCTGTTCTACTGTGTATATGGAAATGCCCATTTTATTTTATGTTTGTTAAGTACAAGATAAAGATAAAGAAAATGGGAATAGATGGCCTATGAGAGTCCCTTCTAGATATCAATCTAGGGTCTTCAAGGTGACAGTTTTTTTTTTGCTTCTTGGAGGGCAATTGGGATTAAGTGACTTACCCAAAGTCACACAGCTAGTAAGTGTGTCAAGTGTCTGAGACCAGATTTGAACTCAGGTCCTCCTGACTCCAGGGCCAGTGCTCTATTCATTGCACCACCTAGACGCCCTAAGGTGACACTTTTTAAAGAAAGATTATCCATTTCAGACTGTCAGAAAAATTGAAAGATATGACAATGAAATCAGACACACAGTGATGACTCAGACTGATGGAAGAACAGCATGTGTTTATAAACAAACACATATGACAGCTAGTTTTATAAACCAATAGATAAAAGGTACTTGAAGGAAAAGACTGTCATTTTTTTGTCTTTGTAACCTCAATACATAGTGTAGTGTGTAGTTCATATGACTGAATCAACAAATCAACTGGTAAATGTCAGTAGAATGACCTTAAACCTTGCACTTGTTTGGAATAGGCTTTGTTTTGAGATTAACCAACAAATATTGACCTTTGAAGTATATGGCGTCCAATACTTGACAAAAACAAATGAATGAAAAATAGACAGATAGGAGAGAGAAAGAGAGAGAGGGAAGAGAGAGAGGGAAAGAGAGAAGGAGGGAGGGAGAGGGAGAGAGAGAGAGAGAGAGAGAGAGAGAGAAAGAGAGAGAGAGAGAGAGAGAGAGAGAGAGAGAGAGAGAGAGAGAGAGAGCGCTAAACTGGTTTTACTTTTATGGACCCTTTCATACAATTTGAAGAATCAAAGAGCATTTAATGTATATATTTGTAAAGCATGAGTTTTTGGTGTCCTTTAATTCTCTCCCTCTGAGACTGGTGATAAAACATGATGCCCACCCCCTCAACAGAGAGATGCTAGATTGAAGATACAGATTGAGACTTAAATTTGGGGGAGTAGGGGAATATGGCTAATACAGGAATTTGTTTTGCTTGTTTTTGTTTTTTGGGTATTTTTGTGGGTGAGGTGGGAGGCCGATTTTTGTTCATTGAAAAAATAAATATAAAAAGAAAAAATTCTCTCCCTCTGGGTTGATTGATTACTTCATGCCCTCCTTGTTTCTTTTTCGATTCTCTTCCAATATTTCTCATTCATTTATTCATTTTAGTTATAGAAAATCAAAGGTAACTTCTTAAATAGTCCTTTGATATTTATAAACATTTCAGCATTATCTTCATTTCCATTGCCCAGAATTTTGGAGAATCATTTCTGTCCTTACCCCCAAATGAATTCATTAATAAAAATTAGGTTTTTTTTAATTTTCATTTTTCTTTGGAGGATTCTCACCTCTATAAGTGTGGAGCTAGTCTCCTCCTGTGTTCTTTCTTATAGTACCAAGTGTCTATTGAACTTTTTGAACTGTATGTCCTAGAGATGTACAAAACTCAATATATCCTTACCTGAATCCATTATCTTTCCCACAATCTTTTCATACCCACTCTTTGGAGCTAGAAGGAAAGAGGTAAGGAAAATACGATTGCAATATTGCAACCAAAGCCTTTCATGACCTAGACTCAACCTACCTCTTGTTTTATTACATTTCATTCCACTTCATGCTAGACTGTCTTTTTTGCAGTTCCTCATAGGTATCACTCTTTTGCCCATCTATGTGACGTTTTTTGCATAGACTGTTCATCTCCCTTCCCCTCCATTTTAGAATGCTAGTTTCTCTTAGAGCTCAGAGCAGT
>CM053593.1:237596639-237624556 GCA_028646575.1 Pseudocheirus occidentalis | reverse complement strand
TTTTTTTTGCTGTTTTGGAGGGCAGTTGGGGTTAAGTGACTTGCCTAAGGTCACATGGCTAGCAAGTGTGTCAAATGTCTGAGGCCAGATTTGAACTCAGGTCCTCCTGACTCCATGGCTGGTGCTCTATTCACTGTACCACCTAGCCATGCCTTGCCTTAGTTTTCTCATCCTCTAGAGGGAGAGGAAGGGATCCTTTAAAATGAGAATAATTAGTTGTGAAGATTAAAAGAGATATTTTTAAATCATATATTACAATACTTTGCACATAGTAGGTGCTGTATGTTTTATTTTTCTTTATACCCACTGTACCAAGCACTGTGTCTATCATAACTTATTTATAATTATAGTAATTATGAGTAATTAGTATCTTTTGTTTTTATATTAATATATTGCTCTCTATCTCCTGTCCAATGGGCCATCCCCTGAAATGAACCTTTTAAAAGAAAGAAAAAAAATTCAGCAAAATTCAAACAAGCCTTCTCAGTGAGGGAGGGAGGGATGAGAGAGAGGGAAAGAATTTGGGAGTCAACTCTTTTAATGTAAAAAATAACTAAATAATTAATATTTTAAAATAAATTAATTTAAAAAGTTTAGTGACACCAACCAATACATCAACTATGTCTATCAGCATATGCAACATTTCATATTAAAAGTCCCTTCACCGCAGAAGAAAAGGTAGAGAGATGCATTTTTTTCAACTCTTCCTTAGTTTCAAGCTTGGTCATTATAACTATACAGCTTTCAATTGGTTTTTAACGTAGTTCTTTCCTTTTATAATGTAGTAATCATTATGAATATTGTTTTACTGACTACTTATTTCACTCTGCCTCATTTCCTATAACTATTCTTTCATTTCTTTGAATTGTTCGTCTTCATAATTTCTTACAGCATAACAATGTCCCATAACATTCATGTACTACATTATATTTAGCACAAATATGACTAGGAAGACTTTGCTGTACATAGGACCATTTTTTTTCTGCCTTTCATCTCCTGAAGGTATGCACCTTGCAGTGGGATGGAGCTCTAAATCAGAGAGAATAGACAGGTTAGCCACTTTTTCTTAAGCCTGGGAAGGCTTGTACGAATCTTGCTGAATTTTTTTCTTTCTTTTAAAAGGTTCATTTAAGGGGATGGCCCACCAGACAAGAAATAGAGAGCACTGTATTAATATAAAAATAAAAGATACTAATTACTCAAAAAGAAATTATTATAATTATAAATAAGTTATGATAGACACAGTTTTCCAGGATGATTGGACCAATTAATAGCCCCACCACCAGGGTATTAGTGTGCCTGCCTTTCCACAGCCCTTCCAACATTAACAACTTCTATATTTTAATAATATATTATTACATACATAATATATGTTATGTAAGATAACATATATTATCTTTGCCACTTTGTTTTCACTTAATAGTTTCTAACATGTTTGGGGGATGAAAGTGGCATGACCTAGAGAAATAAATTTGGCAAAGAACTGCCTCCAGAATACCCACTGTCTCTTCCTTTGGTGTCTACTCTGAATGTCACCATTCCTTTTGTATAAAACAATGATCATGATTATATTATCTACCTCACAGGATAGTTGTAAGAACTGAATGAAATAATGTAAACTTTAAAAAAAAACCTGTAAACCCTGAGCCAATATGTAAATGTAAGCTATTATCATTCCAAAAGAAGTGTGAAAAAAAATCTTTTAGAGGTAGCTGGGTTGCACACACTAACACCCTTGGCAATGGAGCCAGGAAGACGAGTTCAAATTCAGACTCAGACACTTAGATACTAGCTCTATTACCTTAGACAAATCACTTTAATTTCTGTCTGCCTCGATTTCCCCAAATTTAAAATGGAAATAATAATTGCATGTACCTCCCAGAGTTGTTCTGAGTATAAAATCTAATAATATTTGTAAAGAGCTTAACACATTGGCTGACACATAATAAGCACTTGATAAATAGTTTCCTTCCTTCCTGAGCAAGTCATTTGAACTCTGGGCTTCAGTTTCCTCATCTATCAAGCTCAAATCAAAACAACTGTAGTATCTGCCTCACTGGGATGCTGTGAGATTTTTTTTAATTATGTAAAGTACATTGTAAACCCGAAATCACCTTTTAAGTAACTGATAACTATAAGAAAGATTAAAAGTGTCCCTTATGGAACCTAACCATTAGTATAGTAATTCTCCAACTTTTTGGTCCTTAGGATCCTTCTACACCCTTCAAAATTATTGAGGACTCTGAAGGATTTTTGCTTATGTGGATTATGTTAATAAAACTGAAAACATTTAAAGTATTAATTCATTTTAAAACAACAATAACAAACCCACTACATGTTAATATTTTTATGAAAAATATATTTTCAAAAAATAGTGAGAGAAGGCGTATTGTTCTACATATGTTTGCAAATCTCTTCAATGTCTGGCTTAATAGAAGATAGCTGGATTCTCATATCAGCTTCTGGATTCAATCTGTTGTAACATGCTGTTTTAATTGAAATATCTGAAGGAAATCCAGCCTCACACCAATCTGTGCTTAGAAAAGGGAAGAGTATTTTAAAAGCCTTTTCAGATAATGCTACTCTTTTTGATACCAAACCAAAACTCAACAAATAGTCATTTGTTAAAGGTTAGTGGAAATATGGATTCTAAAACTGTATCTATTAACTTTTTATTAAACTCCATTGGTCCAGGTTACACTCTGAATGAATCTTTTATATGTATGTGATTTTGTAACATCATACACTGAGGAAAATATCAGTTCCTGAATTATGGAAATCTCCCAAATGATGATTGATGCACTTTATTCTAACAAAAAAAAACCCATATTCATTAATATCACGACTGATCTCATCAGAAAAGTCTTTAAGTATTGGGAGATTGTCAAGTTCAAAGAATTTTCTACATTTTCCAAAATTCTTTTTTTTTAGCAAGTTCAAATGCTATTATCACAGATCATGTAGCCTCTGAAAGACAAATAACATTTTAGTATTATTGTATTTAGTATTATTGTGAATATGATTGTGAATATAATTTCAACCTCAATTATCTCCTGAAAGGTTCTCTAAAACACACCCCCACCCCCAGAGGTCTGAGAATTGCTGGTCTAATAGAACAGATAGGACACAGAGACAAACTGTAAAAGAAGGTGCAATAATGGAGGGTCAAATGATCTATGTTAGTTCAAAGGAGGGAGAGATGACTTCTATAACATATTCAATGGAGTAATAAATCAAAAATTGTAAGGGACCATATGGGCAAGAAGTTATGTGGCAAAACGTAATTCTTGATGATATGAGCAGGTGCTCTGGCTGATGCAGAATGACCACCAGTAGCAAATGGCACGAAACAGGTCCAGAAGATGACTCTTTCACAAACCCTTTCATTGGTTGCCCTGCTTTGAACTAGAATGTGTCATCCAAGGTCAAGATTTGAAAAAATAGCTGCCTTTTCCATTAAAAAAAAGTTAACTTCAGAGGTACTTTCCTACACTGAATCTATGATTATTTGATCTTAGAGGTAAGAAAGAAGCAAAAAGAGTAACAGCTGTTAATTTGATTGAAGTGGGAAGTCAGCCAGACTATTTAAGAATTATTTTTAGCTTCTGTGCTGACAGGTGCTATACCCTTGTTCAAATGCTCCTGAAGATAGCATGCCTGTAGTAGATACAACTTGCAAAACTACTTCCAGCAAAAGAAACAGAAACCAGTTTAAATTTAGCAGAAGGAAACAGAGGTATCAGAATAGAAGTCCTCAAAACACCTTCATCAGCTGATGGTTAGTGAGAAAGGTTATTTGTCTCTAGGATGTAAATAGATTGTAAAAGTACTTCCATTGCTTTGGAGAGTTTGGGGGAGGAAGGGTTTGGCATGAGAAGGGAGGCATACAGGGAGATAGGGTCTTTGGAAATTTGAGGAAAATTAAGTGGTAGTTGTATCAGAAGAAACTTGCTTTGCTATTGTAGATTTAAGGGGAAAAAAGATTGATGGTTTCTCTCTAGGGATGCTCTTTAAAGGGAATGAAATATAATAGAAGTAAATATTATGATATTCTAATTAATTGATTTGATTGACAAACCTGAAGATAAGGTAACTCTGACTTAGCATTTCTTGATAAATGATACCTAAGCCTGTATCTCCAGCCGCCTCCATTACCATGAACTCCAGAAAACTACCTGTTGGACACTTCTATTGATTTCCATTTTCCTGTCTCTTTCTGTTCTCTGCCTTTCTCTATTTCTATCTTTCTTTATTCTCACCAATCTCTGATTCTCTCTGCATGTTTCTCCCTATCTTTCTGTGTATCTTTCCCTGTCTTTCAAACCTCTCCCTCCCTCAATACCTCCCTCCTTCTCCTTCCTTCCTCTCTTTTCCATTTTTACCTATGACATCCCCAATGGTTTGGAACAGACTTCACTATTTTGCTTTTTCAAATTCTTCTTTCTCCTTTGTTTAACCGAGCTCTCATCTCAATTTATACTAAATTACCCAAATTTCCACAGATAATAGTAACTTTTCCAATGTCTTTTATTATTTTCTAAACTTTAATATACTTAATATATGAATATATATATATATATATATATATTTGCTTTCATCTCTCATCTCCCTATTTAATTATAGGTATAAGGACTATGTTGTTCTCCATGTTTGAACCCTAGTGTGTTATGTATGATTCTAATTTTGTTGAATTGAATTCCTTTAAAAATTTATTGTTACAATATCAGTAGTGATTTATGTAGGACCCGAGTTCAAATTTGACCTTACACACTTACTAGTTGTGTGACCTTGGCAAGTCACTTAACCCCAATTGCTTCCAAAACCAATTTATACATACAAGAAATGATTTTTTTTCAAGGAGATGAAATATACTGAGGCTATGTGGTTTAGTAAGTAGCTAGACCGCTACTCTTTGGGCTGCGTAGACCTGGGTTCAAGTCCTGCCTCAACCTCATACTGGCTATGTGAAGATGTGAAAGCCACCTAACCTCTCAATGGTCTAAGCAGCCTTCTGAAATCTATACCTGGTGCATAAGGTGGTAATTTGTCATGATTAGAAAGTTGCCTCACCTGAGAATTGTATATATATTAGAGGTATTAAACACAACACTCCTGAGGAGGACCTGAGCTTAAAAATATTTGAGAAATACTTAATAAAATAACTAAAATACAATAAAACATAAATAACATTGCATTTTAAAATTGTCAGTAAGTAGCCTGCAAAAAATCTTATGTGCAAATTAGTTATAAACCAAGGGTAACGGGAATATTCTGAATTTCTGTGAATAAACTGGGCCATATTATATACTGGCCTATCTAGTAATGAATATTCCTGTCTCTTCACGTATAACTTTTAGTCAGTACGATTAAAGTTCTACTTTGATCAAATAAGATGGATATTAAATAAACTAGGTGGTGCCATCAATAGAATACTTGACTTGAAGTCAAGAAGATTAATCTTGAGTTCAAATCTGGCCTCAGATACGTGTAACCTGGGCAAGTCACTTAACCCTCTTTGTCTTAGTTTTCTCAAATGTAAAATGAGCTGGCGACTGGCAAACCACTCTAGTATCTTTGCCAAGAAAATATCAAATGTATTACAAAGATTTGGACATGACTTAAGTGGCTGAACAACAAGTGATTTGTGTAATTCTTTGCTCTTTACAAACATCTTCCTCATCTCTGCCATGCAGGTTAGGTAGAACTACCATTATCACCCTAATTTTACATATAAGGACAATGAGGCTCAGATTATTGACTTGCTCCGGGTTCCATACCTATTTAGTGGTAAAGTGAGTGTTTGGACCAAGATCTTTCTTGACTCGAGGAACAGTTAGTGCTTTTTCAACTAGTAATACTGCATCTGTAGATAATGAATTAATTTGTAACAAATTAATTTGTAACATAATATCCTAAAAGCATTAGACACAAACTAAATTATTAAGTATACATCTGAGTTCAAGTCCTGTCTCTGACACTATGTGACCATGGACAAATCACTTATAATTTAAAGAGGTCTCATTTCCTTCATCTGCAAAATGAGGAATCGTACCTACACTACCTACCTCCAGATATTGATGGGAAGAAAGCGTTTCTGAGAAGTTTACTATAAATTGTCTATAAATCTAATTTTTTAGTCTCTTATTAAATATCACTTACTGCTTCCATCAAAAGTTAATGGAAGGGGCGGCTAGGTGGCACAGTGAATAGAGCACCGGCCCTGGAGTCAGGAGGAACTGAGTTCAAATTCGGCCTCAGACACTACACAAAAACTAGCCGTGTGACATTGGGCAAGTCACTTAACCCCAACTGCCCTCCAAAAAGCAAAAAAAAAAAAAAATGTGAATCTGACAATAAAAAATGCTCCTAAAAAAAAAAGTTAATGGAAAAACCTGACCAACTAAGAACAATCATTTAAGGGCTAATTATGTATCCAAAACCCTAAAGTTACAATGAGTCTTCACATGGAAAGAAGGTCCAATCATTGCTTTTAAGTAAATATTCAGCAACAGTAAAACTTCATTCATTTGGATTCATCCAGTTCAGAATTTTTATCAGTTGACCTGACTGAAATTTACTTTCATGAAGGAAGGATTTACTAAACAAGATTGCAGGGAACAAAGCCCCTACTTAAGAAAATGAGCTGTATTTGGAGATGACGCATGAAATGATGAAAAGCAAAGCCAATTACAAGGGTGTCATCAGAATTCACTGAAGCAGGTAGGACCTTTAACATTTCATTAGGAGATTATTTCAATTATTGTATTTGCTTTAAAGTCAGTCTTTCCTGAAGTCTGCCTTTTTCACATGTCAGAATTAGTAAGGGTTATTTTTTGTACTAGGGTAGCTATGTGATATAGTGTATAGAATACTGGATTTGGAATCAAGAAGACTCATCTTTCTGAGTTTAAATCTGGACTCAGACACAAGCTGTGTGACCCTGGGCAAGTCACTTAACCCTGTTTGCCTCAGTTTCCTCATTTGTAAAATGAACTGGAGAAGGAAGCGGCAAACCACTACAGTATCTTTGCCGAGAAAACCAAAAATGGGGTCTTAAAGAGTGGACAGGACTGAAACAACTCAACAAGAATAACATTTTTGAACCATACTATTAACATTGTTGTTAGTAGCGATTGTAAAAATCATTATATGTTATGTGGCAATAAATTAGATTTTAAAAATAAATGTCAAATATGTAATATAGTGTAGTAACTCAAACCATAATAATATCATTGATATATATTAGTGGTATCAGACTCAAATAGGAATACAGGCCACTAATTCACACATAAGATTTTTTGCAGGCTACTTACGGACAATTTTAAAATGCAATGTTATTTATGTTTTATTGTATTTTAGTTATTTTATTAAATATTTCTCAAATATTTTTTAAGCTCAGGTTCCCCTCAGGAGTGTTGTAGGCCAGGCCATGTGTTTAATGCCTCTAATAGATACAATTCCCAGGTGAGGCAACTTTCTAATCATGACAGATTACTACCTTCTGTTCCAGGTATAGATTTTAGAAGGCTGCTTAGACCATTGAGAGGTTAGGTGGCTTTCACATCCTCACATAGCCAGTATGAGGTTGAGGCAGGACTTGAACCTAGGTCTATGCAGCCCAAAGAGTAGCAGTCTAGGCTACTTACTAAACCACATAGCCTCAGTATATTTCATCTCCCTGAAAAGAAATCATTTCTAGTATGTATAAATTGGTTTTGGAAGCAACTGGGGTTAAATGACTTGCCCAGGTCACACAACTAGTAAGTGTCTGAGGTTAAATTTGAACTCAGGTCCTCCTGACTCCAGGGTTGGTGCTGTATCCACTATGCCACCCAGATACCCCGTACATGTAAATTTTTAAATGCCCCCTTTTAGATCTAATACAAATGGTTTATTTAGCTAGGATCTCATGGAGAATTATACCTAGGTTCTGGAACTATAACCAAATAAAGCACATTTTGACATAGGATATTGCAAATAGCTTACTTTATGCATATGTACCTATTTAGATTAGATATGGACATTTAGTTATAAACCAAGGGTAATGGGAATATTCTGAATTTCTGTGAATAAACTGGGCCATATTATATACTGGCCTATCTAGTAATGAATATTCCTGTCTCTTAACACATAACTTTTAGTCAGTATGATTAAAGTTCTAATTTGATCAAATAAGATGGATATTAAAGAATCCTACACATGGTCTCTGCTGTGTTTAACACATGATCGATGCTGTTGTGTATGACATAAAGATAATATTATCTTTTAATGCCAGAATAGCAATAGAAATCATTCAGTCAATGCAGAAAAACAGCATATGACCAATGGAAAACTGTTCACATAGTTCTAAATAGTCTTGACTTTTCATAAGAATGATTTGACTGTGTGAAGCCTAATATGGGTGAATTTCATTTTAGTCTCTTCAGGGTCTACTGTCTATCCTTTGGTGGTGGTACCAAGGAAAAGAAATTAAAAGGCAAGCAAAGAAAGGAAAAACAATGAACCCACATAATTCATGAAATGAATAATTTATCTATTGATAATTGAAAGTATAAATTAAAAGTTTCATCTTTTATAAATCTGTGCACTAATCAAAGACATGTCCAGGGAAAAGCGGGATCTATTTATTGTACCTCCTTCATATTTGAAAAAACTTTTTATTAATGAAGAGCTATTAAATTCATGAATGGGGAAAATCATTTCAATCCAGCAAACATTTATTAGATGTCTACTACATGCAAGGCACTGTGTGAGGTACTGAGGTTATGAAGGTAAAATAATGTCTGTTCTCAAAGAGGTTATATTCTTCTGGATGGATAGAAGATGTGTTTGTGTGTACATGTATATGTGTGTATGTGTGTGTTTAGAGAGGAAAAGAACATTCAAAATTGGCAAGAGGAGGGCAGATAAAGAAGGACTTCCTGTAGGACATAATACCTGAGATGAATTTTGAAGGGAGCTAAAGAATTTAACAGCAGAGCCTGAGAAGGCAGGTTAGACATTTCTATGCAGAGCCATAGAAGACAAGAGATGGAACGCCAATTTTGGAGAATAGCAATTAGGCCAACTGAGTTATTTACGTAATTTTTGTGTTCATAAATTCAAAAAAATTTACTAATCAGATATGTTTTTAAATAATAAAGCAGCCTGATGATGTGCTTTCTCTGGATATATAAAAGATCATCCATAATAATTTATGCAAATCTTGTAAGAGGTTATTTGTCAGTCTATGGTGCATGGAGAGGAGTAATCTGGAGTTTTTCTAGGGCTTTAAATACCAAAATGATGAGTTTATATTTCATCCTAGAAACAATAAGTAATCACTGAATCTTCTTAACTAAGAGACTTGCATGACCCAGACCCATTCTTTAGGAAGAGTATTTCAATAACCATGTGGAAATGGATTGGAAAGGATGGAATCAGGGACTCCAATTAGGAGCAGATGTAATTATCCAGGAAAGAGGTGAAAAGGACTATTAGGTTGTGACTGTGTGAACAGAAAGCAAGGGATGAATGTGGAAAGCATAGTGAAGGTAGAATTGATAAGACTTGGCAATTTATTGGATAAAGGGATGAAGGGAAAGTGAAGGAGAAGGAGAGGAGGAAAAAAATTAGTAGAAACTTTGTCTGAAATGGTCAAATGAAATCTAAATGACCATCATAACAAGAGGCAGCTTTACAAAGAAGGTCAGAGGAAGTGTTTGAAGTCAAGTGGACCTAAGTTCAAGATATCCTGCTGAAAATTTCCTCAACTTCTCAATGTCTCTAGCAACTCTCTAAGGTCATAAATTACATGGGTATGTTGGTTATGAGTGAAGGAAGTTTATACAAAATGATGAATTCAGGCCAAATCAATTAATTAATTAAATGGCCACCATGCAATGTTCATGTTTTATACAGTACCTAGTTCATTATGGCTGTTCTATAGATAATAAATTGAACTTGACACTTAAAATATTTTATTTAGATAAAATATTTTCCGGGGACACAAATTATTTCAGTATCATATTAATCTGTTTTCTAGGCCATAAATAGTGAACTTGAAAAATCACATAATATAAATATATAATCAATATAATGGATAATCTATCATATCAATTGAGTAATTTAAACTTGCTTGGGGTATCTGAGTGAAATATTAAACATGTACTAATAATTTTTCTATTTCTCAAATAACCAAAACAATTAACAAAATCAATATTGTATGCTACCGTGCAGAGGCTAATTTGCCTTCCTTGAACTGGGTTTATTCTTACAGTTGATGTCAATCAGTATAATACCCTTTTCATGCTTACCTTCCCCTCCCATGTTATTTTGTTTTTCCTTACATTTCCATATCACAAATTGACATACATGATAAGAACCTAGTTAAACCTCAAATGAGCAGCACAAACATACAGTCATAGTTGTAGAAGGGAGAATGAACATTTTATTTGTTAAGCACCCATGTGCTATACACTAAGTTAAGTGCTTTATGAATATCTCATTTGATAATGACCCTATGAGATAGGTAATGTTATTATACAAATTTTACCCTTGAGGAATAGGTTAAGTGACTCATCCAGAGTCACAACTATGAAGTATCTGAAGCCAGATTTAAACCCAAATCTTCTTGACTCCAGATCATACACTCTATCCACTGTTCCACCTAGCTGTCTATGATTTTGAAGGGATATTTTAGGTTATCTTTGTTGTTGTTGTTGCTTTGTTTCAGTCATGTCCAACTCTTAACAATCCCATTTTAGGGTTTTTTGGCAAAGCTACTGGAGTGGTTTGCCATTTCCTTCTCCAACTCATTTTACAGATGAGAAAACTGAGGCAAATAGGCTTAAGTCACTTGTCTGGGGTCACACAGCTAGTGACTGACACTGTATTTGAACTCATGAACATGAGTCTTCTTGATTCCAAACCCATTTGGGATTTTCTTGGCAAACATCCTAGAATGGTTTGCAATTTCCTTCTCTAACTCATTTAACAGATGAAGAAATTGGGGCAAACAGGGTTAAATGACTTGCCCAGGGCCACGCAACTAGTAAGTTTCTGAGGCTAGATTTGAACTCAGGAAGATGAGTCTTCTTGACTGCAAGCCAAGCATTCTTTTTACTGTACCACCTAGCTGCCCCCACTGACTGTGTGAGCCCCTCTTTTCACAGTGATCCAAGAAGCTCTCTAATCAGATAATTTAGACAGAAGGTGTCAGGATACTTTGATGGAGAATATTTCCTCAACTAAATGTTCCCTTGGAGACAGGTAGGAGATGCAATGAATAGAACCAGCCTTGGAGCCAGAAAGATTCATATTCCTGAATTTAAATCTGGTCTCAGATACTAGCTGAGTGGTCCTGGACAAGTCATTTGCTTCAGTTTCTTCACCTGGAAAATGAGTTGGAAAAACACTCCAGTGTCTTTGCCAGGAAAACCCCAAATGGAGTCATGAAGAGTCAAACACTGCTGAAAAATGACTAACCCACAACAAAGAGTTCCTTTACTAATGAAATCACAGGTCTTGTTGCTAACGCAGTCCTTCTCCCAAGCAAAACAAATCAATACATTAGCCATGTCTAAAAATGAACATCTCATTCATCAACTCTCTTTGTCTTTTCCACTAGTTTCAGTGTTTTTCCAGGGGCTAAACTGGTAAGTGTAATTTCTACTTCTATTGATTTCAACATGTAATAACAGTAGTTGTGTTCAGCAGGAATTTCTCAAAGATAATTTGAATAAAATACCCTAAGCAGAATTGATATACAAAATAACCATGCAATGAAGGAAGAAGATATTTTTAATAATAAAGCATTTCCTTGCAGTCCCTAAAAAATTGACTTTTTTAACTTTTTGTGACCAAGAGACAGTCTGTAAAGTCCAGCAGGCCCTACATAGTGTTCCTACCTAGGCTGAAAAAGGTTTGAATATAGACCTGGCAGCAGATTGTAGTCTGAGGATAAGGCTGGCTACATTTAGATGGACTTTTTGTTAGAAAACTTACTTTTAAATGAATAGCAAGTTATACATAATAGATATGCAGCTTCATGTACAATCTCTTTTTATTCTACTATGTTATGGAAATGTTTTTTAATTACATAAATTAAATTTTTTTCAAGAAATCAGTAGGGAGCTGAAAATTGTCTGCATATTCTTTAAAGAAATTCTCTATTAAACCTTTAAAACTCCATATTTACATATGTATATATGAGAGATTCCTTATGTCTAGAAAATCAATGTATCAGTGTTAAAACTGTAAAGATAACTTGTGGTCCATAGTCCAGATAAAGCTTGATAGTAATTTTCTGTTAAAAAAAAAAAAGATAACCCTCTAGTGATGATCTTTTTTTTTTTGCTCAGATCAAATCATGTAGACTCTCTCCTAAGTTCAAGAGAGGTTGCAGTCAGCATTGGTACAGTGTGCCCCCATAACCTTGAAATCACATATCTAGAAGTATTTAAGTAATTCTGAGGTTTAACAAATACTGATTCCATTGTACTTTTCAATAAACACAAGTTGGTTAATTTGAGAAATCTGGTAGGATGTAAGTTCCTTGAGGATATAGTTGATTTTGGTTTTGTCTTCATATACCATGTTCCTTGTATAGGACACAGCAGCTAGGAAACACATGCCTGTAGGGAGCTGAGGTTGGAGGATCTCAGGAGTTCTGAGCTTTGGTGTGTTTTACCAATTGAGTGCCCTTACTGAATTAATCCTCATTATAGTGATCCACTGGGAGCAGAGGACCACTAGGTTGCTTAAAGAGGAGTGATCTGGTCCAATACAAGCAGGTCAAGTGTCTCATGCCAATCAGAAGTAGGATGGGACCTATGATTAGCCCTTGCACATCCAGACTACAGAGTCCCCATGTATTCTCATATATTGTATATATATGTTTGAACATTTATCTATAAAAATAAATCATTATGATAGACCTTTTGACCTTGCCAGCAGACATTGGTAAGGTACCTATAGCCATCAAAGGTTAAATGCCACATGTCCTCAGAATCAGTAAAACTAGTTGACCCAAACAGGAAATTCTGTGATTGTATTTTTCTCAAAATCCATATAGTTACAAACATAGTCTCATTGTGTTTCTCTCTAAAGAGATTAATATCTTAGATAACTATCCCCCCAAAAGTAGCATGGTGTAGCGATGCATAGTAAATTGTCCTCAGAGTCAGGAGTACATGGTTTTTTTGCTTGTTCCTTTGAATTTTTTTTAAATTTTCAATTCATGGAACAAAACAGGTATTTCCATAATACAGCACAATCAAAAATGATTGCACATGAAACTGCAAACATACCATGTACAACTTGCTATTCCCTCCAAATATACAACAAAGGTATCATGTAAATTTCTTTGTCTCCCTTCCCCTCCTGCCCTAGAAAAGGCCATTAGACACAAACAGAAATATATAAAATTTTTCTATACATATTTCTATTCATCAGTCCTTTCTCAAGATGTAGGTAACATCTTTCTTCATATGTCCTTAATTTTTAAAGTGTGTATTTATAATAGTCAAAATGACTTAGTCATTCAAAAATCATCCTTAAAACAGTATTACTATTACAAGAGCTTAATCCTTACTTCTTAAACACACTGGCTGTGTGAGCATGGGCAGCCCATTTAAACTCTTGGAGCCTCTGGCAACTCTCTAGGATTGTGAACTAAAAACTATGAATGCATCAATATGTGTTATAGTGGAGGGCATTCCCAATAGGAGAAGCCTAACCTAAGGAGAGCATAAGTTTGAACTGCAAATAATAGAAAGAATCAAGTCTTAAATTAAATATGGCATCCTTATTTTATTAGGGTGAGATGGGAATAGGGGAGAAGGGAAGGAAACAAGCATTAGTTTAGTACCTACTAGGTGCCAGGCACTGTGCTAAGCATTTTACACATTTATATCATTTGTTCTTCACCATAACCTTGAGGTTAAGTCCTGTTATTATCCCTATCTTACAGTTGAAGAAACTGAGGCAGGCAAAGGTTAAGTGAATTACCCAAGGTCATAAAGCTAGGAAATGTCCATGGCTAGATGTGAACTCTGGTCTTCCTGAATCCAGTTCTAGCACTACACATTTATAAATCACTTTGCCTAATTTTTTTTTGAGAGTTTTGGGCTGGCTAGGTGGTATAGAATAGAGCACTGGCCCTGGAGTCAGGAGGACCTGAGTTCAAATCCGGGCTCAGTCACTTGACACAAAGACTAGCCATGTGACTTTGTGCAAGTCACAACCTCATGCCCTCCAAAAAAAATGACTTTTACAAGAGAGGTACTAATATTATCCCCATATTACCCATTAATTTTAGCAAAATCAAATGACTTGCCCAATGTCACATAGCTTTAAAAGTATCTGATACAATATTTGACCCAAGTCCAGCGCTCTGTCAACATTAACAAAAATCAGCGATAGAGCTCTGAACCTGAATCAGAACGACCCAAGTTCAAATCTGACCTCAGATACTAGTTGTGTGACCTTGGGAAAATCATTTAACTTTTGTTTGCTTCAGTTTTGTCATCCAGAAAATGAGGATGATAATGGTACCTCCCCCCCCAGATTGTTGTGAGAACTGAATGAGACAATATTTGTAAAGCGCTTTACACACCTCAGAGAGCTATATAGACATTAACTATACCTCTAACATTCATCTTTTTTTTTTACCATTTTAGCTTCTTTCTGAGCAGTTTTACCTTCACTTTTCCTTTAACAGACATGGAGCTTGCATAACCATGCCTCCTACCTTCTGCACAAATAAAGCTGACTTCCTGTCTAAAGTCATTTTATTAGATTAAGCCCCACATTCTGCTTTACACATTCTTTTGGAATCTGTCTCCCATTTTCTTCGCTATCCCTTTAATAAATGTATAGTCAATGCCTTGGTCCACAGTCATTGATAAAAATATTAAATAGCAAAGAGCTATTGAGGGACTCCCTCAAAGACCTTGAAAGTTACAATTGAACCATTACACTTGGAGTCTGCCCTTTCAACCCATTTCTTATCTAATTGTACTGTCTCCTACCCCTTATCTCACCATCTTTGATACATGGATAGCATAAACAATCCTTTAGTATGCCCTTTTGTATGTACTAAAGAGGATTCTTTTAAATCGGTGGTATGCAGGGTAATAAACAGCGAAGTGAAATACCCAAAATGCATTGAAATAAAGTACCATAGAACAGTATATGGTTAGCTTGCAGGATGTAGCTCACAGTTCCCCTCCCCCACCTCTGATAACAGAAACCTTTATGTAGCACAGACAAGTATCCTAGGTATGTACTTCCAGATAAAGAAATTAGGGGTAAGGGAGAGCAGAAAATATTGTACCATTTAATGAAAAGAAAATTGTCGCAATATTACCCTTGTCAAGCACCACAGTCGCTTGCTGTAACATCTGAATAAACAGTTTGAGGTAAAAGAACATTTTCCTTTCCTGAGTTCTCATACCTTGCCTTATTTTCAACTTCTTCTTTGTTGACTTTGGTTTTCCTGGACTGACTATTCATTTTTCTTAACTATAAGGAAAAGAGAGGAATTTGACTGTGATGAGCCCACTGACAGCAATGAGATAGAGAGACCTATGTGAGTGGAATGAAGAACCCCCCAGAGTCCCAGAAAAAAAATATTTGCAATGAAAAGGCCAAGTGGATTTTAGACAGAAGACTCTAATGATAGCAAGGTCTATTAGCTCTGAAAAAAAAAAAAAACCTCAATCTCAATTTTAAATTTTTGTCATAACAAGAGTCTGTGTCTTTCTTACATAGCAGGCACTTAATAAATACTGATTGATCTACTCCATCCTTATAAACTGGCAGTTATAGAGTTGGCCCTGTTAATTACAGGACAATATTGCATAAAGCAAAACATTTACTTGATCTTCATAAAGACCAATTATTTTCATTTCATTTAATTATTGTATACACTATCCTAACCCTAGGTTTCAAAGTGGAGGATGAATATACACCCACGGCCAATACAAGCAAGTTTCACATAAAGAAAGCTGATTATCTTTCTATAGCTGTAAGCACCCAGAAAAACTTCCCCCAGGCTGATTCTGTGAGTCTGCATAAATTAAAAAATATAATTTGTGAGATTTCATCTATGTGTCTACTCCTTAGACAAAAGATGTCATTAATTCAAAGGGTATTTAATGAAATAGCATAGAAAAATAACAATACAACATTACTCCCCAAAACCTGGGGCATGTTTTCCCTTTTTACTCCCAGTGGAAAGTGTAGACAATCATACACAAAGGGAAAGATGTGGCCCCAATACACAGGAAAATTCAATTTGTCCCGGGAACATTTAAGGTTACATATACCTGAAACATGTGACCAAACTCTGTAATGGTATACACAATTTAGCTTCTGAAAGATCCACAATATCTTTTGGTCAATAATCTGAGTCTGCTACTTGCTGAAGACCCATCACCATTGTACCCAATGAATTTGCTCTTTCTACTCCTCCACACTTCCTCACTGTTGCTTCCTGATGGGTACAATGCATCTCTACTGGTTTCATGGTTACTGAACTTCTCTCTCCTATCAATTTCTGGGCTTTTTTCTCTTCAGGAGTACAACTGGACATCTTGACTTCCATTTGCTATAATGCAGTGACTAAAAATCCCCTCCCAGGTAAAGGTGGTTGGCATACCTCTAGTCAAAGAGAAAGCTTCAAGTTAAAACATGCAGGAAAGGAATAAAGGACAACACCTAAGCAAACTGACCACAGATTAAGTCTATTTTTTGAACTTGCTTCCTCTTCCTGGTAGAGTCCATGACCTTATCATAAGCCTCTATGTAAAGGTCTCTTTTAACCCTTCTGATTGCTGTCAGCCTACATCCCCTCCTTCCAAATAATTTCAGAGAATTTCAGTTCTCCCCACCCCACTAATGTGAAAGATCTGAAGTACTTTCATTTTCCTCAGCTCCTTAGATCTGCTGAGTCTTTCTGCGCAAATGAATGAGCAAAAAAGGCATGAACAGAAATTCTGAGTGTCATCATGAGCCTCTCACAGTGCTGCATATATCCTGAACAATCTGTTGTTTCAGATCTTTGTCTTTCATGTGCCAGTGTGACCAGTAATAACCCTCCCAGACTTTGAATTGTTCTATATATTGAAGAACTCCACTAAAAAATTTAAAATCTTTCTTTCTGTACTTGTATCCTCTCAGTATCTAGCACAGTGACTAATACATTCTTATGGATGGGGTCTCATGTGGTTATTCCCTCCATCCAAGTAGTTCAGTTTACAACCAATCCATGCCATATCATCCTACATAACTCTTGTCTTTTTTTCTAGATTCTAAGCAGAGATCCATTCAGTCTGTTGGAAACTTTCCTCTAAGGTTTTCTTTTTATTCCCATTTCTGTGGGTACGGGTACCCTAGATGTTCGACTGATATTCCTTGCCATCAACTCATGAGGAACCTACTTTCCTTTTCCTACATATGTTTTCTCAATGAAATCCTGTTCTTCCATGTAGGGCATGTTTGGAAATACACCAAAGCCAACCAGGACCCATCATGTGTATTTCCATTTCTCTCTGCATTAACCAAAATTTCTATTCTTCCAAGACTATTTTTGCAGTATTTTCATGCACGTAGCATCGGAAGAAGAATGTTCCTGTTTTAAAAAGGGGAGTGTTGAGAGGATGAGAGAGGGAAATGGAATAGGGGTATTACAGTGTTTTTTAAAGAAGGAAAATTAAAAGAAAAAAAAAGGTCATTGAAGGATTTTTTTAATTCACGGAAAATAATAGAAGTCCAGAAAGAACCATAGACAAGCAAGACAGCTTTGAAAGCTACTTGCTCTCTCTCTCTATCTCTCTATCTCTCTCTATCTATCATCTATCTATCTATTACATATATAGCTGTATATGTGTGTAAATATACATGTATTTTTAAAAGCAAAGCAAATAATACATGTTAGAAGTTTCATCTACAGTTTTCTTTTTCTAGCCTACTATGTGTATTAAAATGCCCATTTTATTTTTCAAGTTTTTTTTCTTACTTTTAGTTTACAGCATTCAGTTCCACAATTCCTAGAGTTTTCAAATTTTCTCTCACCTCTCCCCCATGGTGACTTGAAATCAAATACGGGTTCTACAGATACCTTCACATTAAACATTAGTTAAGTTATAAAAAAGGATTATAACCAATGGGGTGAACAATGATAAAGAAGGGACAAAACAAAACAAAACACAAAAGAGAGTAAGTACTTTGCCTCGATCTGCATTCAGACTCTGTAGTTCTTTCCTCTGGATGTGGATAGCCCTTTCCATCATGAGTCTTTTGGAGTTGTCTTATAACCTTACATTGCTGAGAGGATCCCAGTCTATCAAAGTTAGTCATCACAGACACGATGTGTCTGTAATTGTGTACAAAATTCTCCTGGTTCTGCTCTCCTCCCTCAGCATCAGTTTATATAAATCTCTCCAGGTTGTTATGAAGACTTGTCTGCTTCTCATTTCTTATAGCACAGTAGTATTCCATTACATTCATATACCACAACTCATTTAGCCATTTCCCAATTGAAGGGCAGCCTCTTGATTTCCAATTCTTTGCCACCACAAAAAGAATTGCTAAAAATATTTTTGTACATACATGTCTGTTTTTCAAGTTTTTTAACTTCAGAATAAAAACATTTTTAATAAAATAAAAAGATTGAACTTCACTGCTTGTACATGGTCAGTGCTTAATGTTTATTGAATATAATTTAATTTAAATGCAGAAAAAATATTTTGCCTAAGTATCATTCCTTTATATAGCAATAAACAAGTATTTACTGAACTTCTATTGTATTCAATGAGTACCCTAATGCATTTAAAATTATTCCATTTCCAAAATTCATTTTAAACAGCTTTTTCTATGAGTATAGCATAAAATCTAATGTAATATAATGTAGTATAGATACAACCAGTGCTAATCTTCTGATGAAAGGTTAATAGTATCATTTTTTATTGCATAATGCTTGTAATTGAGAGGCATTGTAGAACAGTGGCTAAATCATGAAGGCCTGCCTATGTTCAAAGCCTGCGTATGGCACATATTAGCTGTATAACCATGGGCAAACCACAATTTCTCAATTCCCCAGGCATATCTCTTAAACTGCACATTACTTATAAGTTGCTGACCTGAATTAGTGGAGATAGTTTACACAATCTGAATACCTACCCACTAATGAATTTAGATATAGGGACCCCATCTCCATATGCTTTTAACCAGGAGTATGCTTCAGCCAGTTTGAACTGTGTCATGAGCAGATTATGACATTTTCAGAGTAAACATTTACACCTCTAAAATAAGCAAAAGCTCCAAATTAGGGCTTGATGTATTTTTTTTAATTGTCTAGATTTGAGAAAGTGTTAGTGATGCAAAATACATTTAAAAGTATGTCATGCATACATTTACCACTCCCTAGAGAGAATTCATAGTTAAACATTTACCAGCATACCCTCACTTATAGTCATTGAAAAGGGTATGGTCTGAAAAAGAACGGGACTTAAGAACCAAATAATCCATGCTATTCATACATAAAATATCCTTAAGAATCTATATGATATTTACTTATTTTCCCCAAAAATAAGTTTGCTGTTTTCCAAGTTCAAATCCATATTTCTCTTTTTTATATTCAAATAATTTATGGGGATTATTCACAACTATTTCTGGTAGAGAATTTCAGAGTTGGGAGACAGAAGAACTGTGGTTGAATTAAGCTTTTTCATTGCTTCTTTATTTTTCTTCCCACTTACCAGTACATTATATAACTCTAGACCCTGGCCAACCCAGTGGCAGGGTGAGGAGAGGATTTTGGTAAGGATGCATTACTGAGGAAAATTAAAAGGGTAGGAGAATGAATCCCCAGTTGCTTCAGAATCCTTTGGGACCATTTGTAGTTAAGTTGTACATATATGTCACAGACTATTTGAACTTATAAAAAAATTGAATGGATATAATTAAAAAGCTATGCAGATGATAGTTATCATTATTAATGGCCAATTACTAAAGTCTTCTCTTTTTCAAAGCTCTTATTTAAATTTGGAAATACAGGATGTGAAATAATCCTATAAACTCAAATCCTGTAAATTCTCTAATGTAATACTAGACCTGCAATACTAGATTACTTCCTTAATAGAAAGATGAAATGAACTTCGTCTTTTTAAAGAAATTATTCTTTTCTTCTGCTATCAAAATCTATTTTCCATAAGGTATTTTTTCAGTTCTGGGTTTCTGTCATTTGGATTCATTCCCTACATTTGAAATGCTTGGGGAAGTAATGTCCTATGAATTTTTCTAAAAATACATTTATTTGTTACTGTTTGGTTACCAAACAGAAATCACATTTTAGAGCTGAAAGGGGTCTTAGAAGTCATGTAGTCTAATGCTCTTATTTTACAGATGAGGAAACTGAGGTCTAAAGTATTAGATGGACATGCAGTTAGCAGCCAACGCATGACTAAAATTGACATCTAATGGCTGTCCAGAACTCTCTCCATTTCTGCCATCTCTCTCCACTATATTATGCTAACTCTTTGACTTTCAAAGCTGTGCTTTTAACCACAATCCAGACTTCAATTTCCAAAAAATATTTCCACATAGATGTTCTATAGTACCACAAGCCCAGTATGGCCAAAGTCAAACTCTTCACTATTTCCCCAAAGTCTGCCATGATTCTCCTAAATTCTGTCAATGTCATCATGATTCTTCCAGTCAACCAAGCTTACGACTGCACTCATGCCTGACTCTTCTCTTTCTCCCTCGGGATCTATAACCAATTAGGTGTGAAAGACTGTCAATTCTACCTACACAATATTTCTTGTATGTTTTCCATTCTTTCTATTCCCACTGCTAATAATGTACAGTTCAGGCCATTGTTATTTGAGTCCCCTTTGTTGTAAGCTCTTCCACTCTAAGCCATCCTATGGAGTAATAATCTTCCTAATACACAGTTCCAATTTAGTCTCTCCTCTTCTCAGAAACCTTCAATGACTTCCCAGTGCCTCCCTAACAAATTCTATTCCTTAGCTTGGCACAATCAGACTCTCACCAGCTTTATCTCTAACCCAGTGGTTCTCAACTTTCCTAATGCCATGACCCTTTAATACAGTCCCTCATGTTGTGGTGACCCCCCAACCATAAAATTATTTTCATTGCTACTTCATAACTGTAATTTTGCTACTGTTATGAATATTTGATATGCAGGATGTATTTTCATTGTTACAAGTTGAACATAACCCGCAAGTTGGGAACCACTGCTCTAACCATTCCCTTTCATGTTAAGGTTCAAATGCTTCAACCAAACTGGATTATTCAGTTTTATATCATTACCTACATGCCACAACTCTTACAGGCATCTACTCTCAACTCCAACTCTGCCTGTTCAGATCATGCTCATAGATCAAGGCCAACCACAGGTACCACCTCCTTAATGTACTTATAGACTTAGAGCTAGAAAGGACCTTAGAGACTGTTGAGTCCAATACTTTTTCTTTACAGATAAAATGAGATAACCTTTAAAAAATGCTTAGCACCATACCTGGCACATAGTAGGTGCTTAATAAGTGTTTGCCCCCTTCCTCTTCCCCCTTATGAATGAGGAGACAAAGGCTTAAGTGATGTGATCCAGATCACACAGCTACTGAATCACAGAGCTATGATGTAAATCCACAAATCCATCACTGATCCCTGGTGGAACTTAAATGAAATCACTCACTTGGCCTTCAAGTTCATCACTAAGGCTTCTGTGTGTACCATTCTCCACTTGGTCTTGTTTTCTTTTTTTGAAGGGTCAATGTGGAGAATTGAGAGGCAAAAATTCTAGAACTCTCCAGAGAGAGAATTTCACTATCCTACTACTATTGATAGCAGCTTTCATTTTTTTAAATCCAGCTGTCTAGTATTTACATTGAAAAAGGTTACACTTCCAAGTACTGCTAACCCCTACCTAAAGAAATTACTAACATGATGAAAGTGGATCTGATTGGCTCAGATATAGGCAAGGAAAAATTCTGGTCCCTCAACAACCTATGTGGATCTTTCTCCTCATTCTTGTGGTAATCCTACCCATAGACAGCAAAACAGATTTTTTTTCCTCCTTACTTTTTAAATGAGAAAAAGTTTTTAATTAACTTGTAAAATTTACCTTTAAATTTTTAAGGCTTGAAACACTTTTAAAAATAAAAATGAGGATGTTTTAAATCAATGCAAAAGCATAAAAAAATGCTTACCTTCCCCCCACCCCACCCCACCCCTGCCAAACACTCTTCTCATAGGCTAGATGTAGAAGAAACTTTAGAATGAGAACAAATCCAACTGGGAAAAAAGTATCATCAATTTAAAACTTGGAGTGATCTCAAAAGTCATCTAGACTTTCTCGACGCCGTCAGAAAGAAGTTTGTTTTTCTCTCTCATCAAAAAATAGTATTTATATTTGTACCTCTTTTCCATCCTTATCATACTTAATTTTGTTGTAGTTATTTGTGGATTTTTCTTTTTTGTCATTATTGATATTTATTAAGTTATTTTTATTTTAACTCCCCTCCTATGTTCTGATGTTCCTCATGGCATGGTCCATGTTTTATTCATTTTAATATCCCTAGTTCTTAATTCTGTTCCCCACATGTAGTAGTTGCCTAATAAAAGTTTATTTAATTGAACTAAAGCTGTAGATTATTAGGTCTCCAGTGTGATGGGAAAGCATCTTAAAATGAGAAATCTGCTTAATGTCAATGAGAATGATTACTACAGTAAGAAAATTAATAGCAAGAGAAACAGGTCATATATTTTCAATTAGTTCAATAACAAAATTTACTTTTTTCAGAGAAGTAGTTGGGGGTGAAGTACATCAAAAGATAAACCTCTAAAAATTGCAAAATATCAAGTACTTATGTCTGAAGGAACCTAGTAAGATTTTATAAGCATTTTCCCTGTGATAAATGTAAGGTTTTGTTTTTTGAAGGCTGGATAGATAGAACATGTTGGAGGAAAAAAAGCAGTGAACAGAATGTACTTGTATTTCACAAAGGGACATTTTATAATGAACTTGGATGGGACCCAGCACACAAGAGGAGATGAATAGTATTGGGATGAGGGGATCCCCGCAGTGTTCAAATAAAATGCAAAACTAGAATGAACTTGTCAGGATTCGTTCTTTCTTGGTAATTTCCAGATCTTTCTGAAATTCATCAGAAGGTTGGTTTAAACGTAAGCAAATTCTTGATTCCTAAAAACCCATTTGCTTATCTACATTAGTGAAGGAAATTTTGACAGCAGGAGTTCACCATAGAGTTAAAAACAGATGTCCAAGAGGTGATTGCCTAAAAATGCTTACATTTTTTGATATAGTTTATATGGGAAGTCGTTTTTCTGGATTATGTATAAATATTACAGGTGTTTTCCTTTTCTTTTTTTAAATGAGAATTAATCAACTAGGGAGGAGACAGTGGAAGAGAGATTAAGAGCTTATAAAATAAAGTGATAAATGAATGCAAAAAATCATTAAGGGGAAGGAGAGGGGAAGAAATGGCACATATAGGACAAAAACCAAGCCAAAGAAAAAGCAAGCTTCAAATGTGGGGGTCATAAAATCAGAGCTTATGTGATCAATGTGGTTTATCCTACTGTTCTTTGAAGCTTAGATCTATATCTTATACTACAAATAATAATATCATTTCCACAATGAAGCTTAGATCTATATCTTATACTACAAATAATAATATCATTTCCACAATGAAGCTTAGATCTATATCTTATACTACAAATAATAATATCATTTCCACAATGAAGCTTAGATCTATATCTCATCACCATCATCATCATCATCATCATTATCATCATCATCATCATCATATCATTTCCCCAGTGGCAACGAGATTTTTATTGTTAGGTTTATTTATTATCTACATTGATTTTAGACAACTTAAATATGATGCTGACAAGGTCAAGAATTAATTTAATACAACAGTTTGGCACAGTTATAAATAATTTATTGAATCTAAAAAGTAACTTGTTTGAATGTCTTCTTTTGTGTAAGTGTAAGTGATATCTGTATCTACATATGTAGATTTATCTTATACATATATATGATGACTGAAATAATTCTTGAAATATGGGAGACTGACAAAAAATTATTTTCCAAATGCATCAAACAACCCTGACCTAAAAAAATTTAATCATCACACAGATAAGTGATAAAGTTGTCAGCCTCTAAGAAATGTTTCTACGGAAATTAACATAAACAGACCTACTTCTCTAGTTTGTTATGAGCAATGAGCTTTGTAAACCTCAAAGAACAAGGCAAATATGGGTTCAGGTGTACTTGTTATATATAAAAAAGATTCTAAGACAAGGCTCATGCCTTAGGCCCGATGGCCATCAGGAAAGGACTATGTCTGCAAAGCCAATGAGGTGCAGTTTCCCATGAAGTTTAGGGCTAGACTGAATTTCTAGGGATTGCAAACAAATATTGTTCTTTATTCTCTTTCTCCCCTCAACCCAGAAATCCTCCCTTCCTATTTCCTATCTCTTCCAACCCTCTGTGTGAAAGTGTGAAAAGTACTGGTACCTGGGAAAATTTATAGTTGTCCTCCACCACCATTTTCTCTAGCTTCTGGTATCTTATCAAATGACTTGGCTAGGTTTCTTGATGGATAGCATTTCTGGAAAAGCAGTCATTTAGAGAAGAGCAGAACCACCTGCAGGGTGATGTCTTCACATGAGAGGAGAATGGATATAATGAACTGCGCACTTGAAATCCTCAAGAAAGAAACTTTATAACTCTAAAAATTCAGAATTCAGAATTTTTTAGTTTAATACACAGGAGATTCTAACATTACACTCTAAGCTTTGGGTTCCATTTCTAGAATTCTTTTGTCTTTTAGGCTTTTCCTATTTTTTTCTTAGGTTCTATTTCGTGAAAATGTTGCTCAGGATTTTTTTTTCAAACTCTTATTTTTCTTAAAAGTATTTTCAGGGGCAATTTGTCCTTTGATCTTTTTAAAACAGTAAAAATAAAATACTAAAGTCTTCCTGATATATGCAGGATTCTGGAACCAGCCATGTGTCTCTTGGGTTTCCTACAATGAAATCAACTTTTGAATGAAATAGATCTTAAAATAAACATTACTCTGAAATGGTTATGCTTTGTTGTCGGTAATCATGCTGTTGAGAAATAGAACAATTCAAAACTTTGTGTAGACTTTTCATCTTAATTTAAAGATAGATGAACTACTCTCCCAATTGACTTTGAGGGTGCTGTTATAATTCAACCTGCCCAGATTGTTCTGTGTGCTTTGAAACTTGTTGCTGCCCTATAATAACTGGGAAAGCATAACTGCAGGGTTCCAATTACTCTGGCAAAGGAGCCTCATTACATTGTCTCTGACTAAGCATGTAATTAATGTCTCTATTTCAAGGCCGTTTCAGCAAATTCAAAACTAAAAGATTATCTGTATGTATTTAGGGAATATGTGATAGTGGGCAGTAAAGCCAGAAGTATTTTCAGAAGGTTAAAGAATAATTCTACATAAGTCATGGGTGAACTCTCATGGCTAAAGACTCAGTTTTAAGTACCAAAAAAATGCTATTGCAGTCTAGAGAAGGTATACACACACACACACACACACACACACACACACACACACTTCAATATTTATAAAAGGAACAGTGTTCCATCATGTAAGAGGTCAAAAGTTGAAAGACATCCAAAAATAGGATCAGTATTGTGATGTACAAAGCTTTCCTGGTTAGTTTTTGTTATCTGAACGATGCATTCCCTGTCTGGCACTTGGTGCACAATGAGACAAATGAAAGAAGAAATTAACAAAATACTATTAATGTGGTTTAGATGTTATGAATAGTCAAAATTCTACTTAGTAGGTGTCAGTCAGTGACACCCACACCTATGGAGTATTTCAGTTTATGGCAAGAGGAATCATGTAGGTAAAGATGTGTATAAATGTTCACTTTCTACTTATGTCTATAGATAGGAATACTTAAGTAGAAACTGAGGATTGAGACTTTTGTGTCTGTGTTTATATAGTCTGTGTTTATTATAGTCTCACTTAAATTATCTCATTTTGTATTTCAAATGAGCCAAATGGTTGGCATTCTAATGGTGAGATAATATTTACCCTATGGGTCTATTATTTCATTGACATAGGCATTCTCTCTAAATAATGCCTATCACCAGCGATACCTGCTGGCCTATCTGGTGAAACTTTTGTCGGGGGTTTCAAATAACTTTGCCATAAAAGGTACATCCAATTTTGGGGGGCTTGATTTGCATTCTTTTTACATTGAATGGATTCCAATTAAATATATGGGCTGCCCACTAACTTACTCTCTCTCATTATGTCACCAGCACCATGGTGGGATACTAGTAAATGTTTAATTTATGACTTCGAAGGAAGGAGATGGGGAACCTATGCACAAGATACTTTTTAATTTTATTTGTTTTATTTATATTTTATTATTCATCACTTTCTTAAGTCTAGACATTCAACAACAAAATAAATCAACCACCCCTTTGTAAAGTTTGCCAGTTTCTAAGATGTAGATACTCATACTGAAAATTTAACAGTCTGCTTCCTAAGCTGGTATGAGCTGGCTCCAGCACACTTCTAGGCTGACCCATTATTTTTTCCACTTAAACATTTCACTTTATATTTCTTCAATATAGTTCCTCACTTGTAATGTGTTTGAACCTGTTGGCACCCACCGTGGACCCTCTTTGAATGTTTCTCAACTTTGTTTCTTTGGAGGTTGTAGTGCCCATGTTTTGCATCCATGCAAAGAAGCAGAAAAATAGAATCCTAGTGTTAAAAATAAATTTTAAATGGTTCTTTGTTTTAGGAAGAAACTTAGAGTTATTAAAAGAAATAGAGTCTCAATGACAATCTAGTCTGGTTTTTTTTCTGTTTAAATCTGAACCCAGATCATTGTGCATTTCCAGTGTCTGTTCAAGATACATATAATAATAGATGATCTCTTTAAGTTGCACATCCAACTATGAATTGCAGTCTGGCTAATAAGCATTTTTCACCTGCTGAATTTTTCTGCTCTGAAGTTAGGTGAATTTTTCTAAGTGATTATAGATCTGATAGAGAAGGTTCTGAATCTTGATGCAACAGGTACAATGTTTTCTGCAAACAGGAACATCTGGAGGCCCTCATCATCTACAAAGAATCCTGTCTATACTTTGGTTTTGCATTAGACCTTATTCATGTAGTCAGCACTTTTCCTGATTATATTTCCCCATTTTGTTCCTCACTTGATATTAATAATCTGAAAATCATTTCATAAAGTTAACTCTGTTCCATCTCTGAAGATAAATCTTACAATTTTGACATGTAACAATTGCAGCTAACATTTATATAGCCTTTAAGGTTTGAAAAGCTCTTTCACATGGGGCTACCTCATTTGATTCTAAGAATATTGCTGGAAGATAGGTGTTATTATTATCCCCATTATAGTGGGTTTTTTTGTTTTTTAAATTAACTTTTGTGTTTATTTTTGGTTTACATCATTCATTTCCACAAGATTTTGAGTTACAAATTTTCTCCCCTCTTTCCCCTACCCACCACCCCAAAACAGTGATCCCACTGTATGTTGCCTCCCCCAGTCTCCTGTCTCCTATATCCTCCCCTGTCACCCCTCTGACTTTCTGGGAGGGCAAGATGGATCTTCATAACCCAGTGCCTGTACATCTTATTTCCCACTTAAATGTAAATAATTATAATTATAATTTTTTAAAACATTTTATTTTAAAACTTTAAATTCCAGAGTCTTTCCCTTCCTCTCTTGTCTCCCACCCTTACTGGGAAGATAAGCAATTCAATATAGGTTATACATGTGTAATTTTGCAAAACATTTCTATACTGGATATATTGTGAAAGAGTGAATATATTTCCCTTCATCCTGTCCCCCCC
>CM053593.1:237561707-237596139 GCA_028646575.1 Pseudocheirus occidentalis | reverse complement strand
AATAAGATATAATATTGAGACTTTCCTTGTTCTGAAGATTGTATATAATATTGTGAACTGTTGAAACTGTGAACATTGTACTGAATCTGATTTTGTAATGGAATAAACAGAGTGTTCACTAATACTGTGTAATCCGAATCTTAAAGGCTGTTCACAGTAGCATTCTCTCAGGAATCTACTGCTGATTGGCTTTACATGTGGGAAAACTACTTTAAAGAAGAATGAACATGAAATGTTCCCTTAGCTCCATCAAGTTACCATCAAGAAAGTACTTTTGTTATAGATATTTATGGGTTAATATTAGTGTCAAAGAAGAAAGAATATTATAAAGCACAGTGGGGTTGGGTATCAAGAATACTTAAAAAAATCCAAAGCGCCGTAATATTCATACACACACATGTGTACACAGAGGCCCACATACCCAGGGTATGAAAGAAATCAGAGAAAATTAGGACTGTTCCACAAAAAAAAAACAGAACTGATGTGCCTTCTTCCATTGTTTGCTTTGATTTCATTGGAACTGGAGTCTTGGGGAAATTCTGCATCTATATGTCACAGGTAATTCTTTTCATTTATCTCTGTTGCTGAAAAAAACCCAGTGATATTAATACTTTTCCAAATATTGACCACACCGGACTCCACTTGTTTTTAATGCCATTGTAGCTCTTGTTTAGTAGCTAATTATAACAAAGGTGGTACAGTGAATAGAGGGCTAGACTTGAAGTCAGGAAGAGCTGAGCTCAAACCCGGTCTGAGAAACTTCCTAGTTATGTGACTTTGGCCAAGTCACTTAACCTTTGTCTGTCATGGGAGAAGGAAATGACACACAACTCTGGTATCTTTGCCAAGAAAATCTCATAGAAAGTATGGTCTATGAGATCACAAGGAGTCAGACACAAATGAAACAACTGAACAACAGGGGAAGGTAGGTGGCAAAGGAGATAGAGTCTAGCCTCATAGACTTACTAGCTGTGTGAGTTACTTAACCAAGTTTGCCTCAGTTTCCTCACCTATAAAATGAGCTGAAGGAAATGGCAAACCACTCCAGTATCTATGCCAAGAAAACTCTAAATGAGGTCACAAAGTCAATGTGACAGAAAAAAATGATGAAATAACAACAACAACATCTTTACAACAAGAAGAATGATACAGTATGGGGCAAAGACAAATATGGTGAACTCTGGTCCTGAATATAGGAAGAATCTGATTTCATTAGCCTGGGAACTCTTGGTGCAAAAACTCCATTTATAAAAAAGAGATAGCAATATATGAAGCCCATGACTTCATTGATACATCCTAGAGAGTTGTCTGACCTGCACAATGATTAAGCATCATCCAGAATCATACACCAAATATTAAAGGCAGGATCTGCACCCTGGTCTTCCTGATCTAAGTTCAACATTCCATCCACTACACTCCCCTAAATCTAATGTTGAAAGATATCATAAGCAAGAAATTGAGTCATTCCAAGGACAAAAATCATAGCTCTTGCTATACTACAAACATCAGTAACTAGAGAACATGGATCTTCATAGTGTAAAGGCTTTAAGTAGCAGTGCTACTTTATTTCACAGTTTAGAAGCAACCACCAACTTCAGAGGACCTTTCATATAAATAACAATATCAAGAGGGACTCAGGAATGTGCTTTTCATGTGGATGAGACCAGTCCTCAGAGAATCAAAGTATTCTTGCTGTACTCAAGAATTCTGAAAGCCATTTCCAAGTATTTACTGCAACTATATACAAGTCGACTCACAGTATACCAAATGATAAGATCCTAATACTTGCATGTTTTTGTGTCAAACAGCCTAAGTAACTGGATAGAGTTTGGAAATGTCTTTATTATACATGGATTTACACTTTATTATACACAGATACAGCACTTAATCCATTTATCCCAGACCTCATATCTCAAACTCCTACTAAGTCCTACTGTTCTAGTAGGGCTTGGCACATATTAAGTGCTTAACAATTTTTTAAAAAAAATTATTCATTTGACTCACAACTTTCTGAGATTTGGTGTAATTTTTTTTCAGGCAGAGCTGTAAATATTTTAGATAATTGAGAACTGATTTTATTTCCAACAATCAAGTGATATTAATAGGAGAGTTTTCTTCTCATGTTACAAATTTAAAGATTTGGAATCACACTAATAACAAACTCCTGGACTTTAGACAAAACAACTAGTGGTGAAAATTAAAATTAGAATGAATGGCTGTTCAGTCTAGCTCTCAGCCTGCTGAACCCTGTTGTTTGTGGCAGTGCTACTTATGCTGATAAATATGCAAATAATTTAGGGTGTTATTATTTTCTTTTAATATTATTTTTGTAAATATGATGTTTGCATTCCTGTGAAGCCATGACTGCAAACAAAACTTAGTGAAGTGGCAAAAGCTCAGAGCAAAAAGTTAATGAAACATATCACTCTAGAATGACATTTTTCTATTATTTTATGAGATTGGGTTCCTTATTTATGATATAATTTGAAGTGCAAATTATTCAAGGTTGGCCCCAGTGAATAATCTTGTTGTTCAGTCATTCCACTCATATCCAACTCTTTGTGACCCCATATGGGACTTTCTTGGCAAAGCTACTGGAGTGGTTTGCCATTTCCTTCTCCAGCTCATTTTACAACTGGGGTCACAAAGAGTCGGACATGACTGAAATGACTGAACAACAATAATAACAAACATCATGACTCTGGGTCCAGCATGCTTTTGTACTTTGAAGAAGGAGCAGTACGCAAATTTTAGCTTGGAATCAATTAAAGTCTCATCTCTGACTCTAGATGGTTGAACCTTGAGCAAGTCATTTAACTCATATATCCCTTGCGTCATTCCTTAAGCCTTACCAATAAGTCATAGATGAGTAGCGATCTGAATCATTGGACTAGGGTCTTATACCAGGAGTTCTCCACACTGATGAAAACTGACAGAATAGACACTAGGGACACAAACTTGTCTAGTCCCTAGTAATCTGACTGAGGTCATATATGTAGTTCACTACAATGTACTTGGAAAGGTGGCTTGAAATAGAAGAAAGATGCCTAATAAATGCTTTTTAAATTGAATAATAGGTTTTCTGTTTACATGGTAAAGTCATTCAAAGGAGTGGAAAATGTGCCATTAATGTGAATTAGCCAAATTAACTAAAATTTCTCTTATTTTAAATTGTAATAACCCCAATATTCAGGTTTAAAATACAGGTTTCTTTTTTCTGCTTCTAGCTCTATTTGGTTATTTTTAAGATGGCACAGTTCTTTCAAAGTTCTCAAATTCTTTGCTTTAAGTATAAGATGCTCTCATTGGGATTTTTGATTAGTCTAAACCAGAAGTGTTTTTGATTCCTTTGAAGAAACATTTCATTTAAGTGTCAAGGAATTTATGGTTGTGTGTTAGAAAATAGGAATACAGAGATGAAAAATCACAAGTTTTTGTCTTCAAGGGCCTTACATTCTGTTTGAAGGAAATGACTTACAGATAAATATAAGAAAATGTAGTCTGAAATGGGGGCAAAGGAGAGCTGCAAATAATTTCCTCCGCTATAATCTGAAGAGGAATTTTGATGGTAATTTTTGATACTAACTTTACTGACAATGAAATATAGGACTGAATTTATAAGACATGATCCCTATTTAGGGATCTGTGAGTCCAATTGGCTCATGTCACAGATGAGGAAACTGAGTTCTGTGGAAATTAAATGACTTCAAAAGGACACAAGGGAGCAAGTAACAGAGATGAGAGCTGAACACAGGTCTTCTTGTGTCAAAAGAATTTCCTCTGTCCTGTATTCCATACTGTCATCACTGTTATATAATACCTTTGCCTCTTCTATTAGATTGGAAAGTACTTTAGGATAAGAGCCATGTCCTATTCATCTTTGTAACCCACAGAACTTTTTGAAAAGAAAGTTCTCAATAAATGTTTGTTTAATAAATGAATTAATGAATGAATGGTTAGTTTAACCTAAGAATTCATGAAATCCAAGAAGCTACAACCAAAAGTTTTCAGTCATTGACTATAGTCCAAACAATTAGGCTGTTCTCTTGACTGAGAAATGAGATGGAAGCTCACAATTCTAGCATTTTGTTATTTTTTCAAAGCAAATAAAGATAAAGCTATTAAAATAATAGCCAGCATTTATCAATTGTATGTTAAAAAGTACAAAGAGACACAAATCAAAATGACTATTTGCATTAGGTATCAAAAGAAATTAAACCTGTTTGTAACTAAACTTTGGGATTTTGTAATCATTATAACTTCAATTATTAATATTTCTTAAAATTTTACTCAGAGATCTTTAGAACTTGTACAGTAAGTAGCCAGTGTTTCATTATCAGGCTTCTGCAAAGGTCTTGAAGTTTGGGAGTCAGAAATCCTTGGCTATTTTGGCTTCTTAGGCATCTGGGATAGCCCAGTTTTTACCTTCTGCTGGGAATCTAGTGGAAGGTGTTGAGTTTCCTGAATTCTCTCAGGGTACTTCCCGTCCAATTCCTATAGGGGAAATGGCTTTCTGCTTCCTTTCTCCTTTGTAGTTGGTGAGAAAGATCCCAAAGAATTCTGAGACCATGCAGGCAGTGCTCCTCCTGTGACCTAATGTTCCTATTGGGATCAGGTTAAATGGGTGGCTGAGTAGGGACTTCCAACTCTCTTACATAGTCCCTATTTGCCCTTTGTTTATGACAAGAAGTCATTACTATATCATATCACTTACCCTTTTCCAGCAACACTTCCAAACTTGCTTCTTGCCAGAAACATTTCTTAAAAGAACCAAGTTTTGCCCCCTGGCCCCTACAACAACCCCCTGAACATTAAACACAGTTTGAAAAAAATTTTTAAATGATTTCCCCCCTCACATTAGATCACCTAGGAATGATAAGAATCAAAAGACTGTCAACATGAAAGTGTTCTTACAGTTTGCTCATTTAACAAATGAGGAAGCTGAAGTCCGGGGAAGTCAACTGACTTATCCAACATTACACAGAGAGTGTAAAGCAGAGAGTTAAACTCAGCCCTTCTGATGCAAATCTGTTAGCCTTTCCTTTATATGCTCAGGATTTATATATTCAGGAGAAGTGGGTGCTCAAATTGTATGAAAGAGAACTGGCAGAGATGTAAAGCCCTTATTCGCCCAATGATTGAGAAACAGGGAGTTGTGATATTAACAAGTAGGTCAGTTTAAATATAGACTAGCAAAAGAGGATCGAATTACATAGACAAATTCACAAGTGGAAAGCTTAACTTTTCTTAGCTCCCCTCAGAACAATGGAGTATAAATTAAAATTCAAAGTGGGTAAGATCACAGAATCATTGATTCAAAGTTGGAAGGAACCCCAGAGGCTCTCTTGTGAGATAGTGAGGTGGCATAAATGGATAGAACATTGGAACTGAAGTCAGGAAGACCTGTGTTAAAATCAAGGCTCAGATATTTACTAGCCATATGATCCTGGGCAAATCCCTTAACCTCTATTTGCCTCAGTTTCCTGATCTATAAAATAAGGATAGTAATAGCAAGTACCTCTCAGAGTTGATGTGAGTATAAAATGTAAAGTGCTTAGCACAGTGCCAGACACACAGTAAGTACCACATAAATTTTAGCTGTTATTAATTATTATTATAGTTCAAACTTCATTTTACAAATAAGGAACTGGAGGTACTAGGAATTTAAGCAAACTTGCCTAATGTCATACTGGTTAGTGTCACAGTCAAAATATGAACCTAGGTCTGCTGCCTGGATAATATGAATGAAATATTATGAATCCTTCAGGGGTGATGTTGGGAACTAAATACTGCAGTCATACTTCCAGAGCAGATAAGCTGCTGCCATCTATAAAGAGCACTGAATCCTTAAATAGGCATGATTTACTAGAAGAAAGTCATCATAGTTTCTGTAAGAGGAAATTTTACCTGGTCAGAAGGTGATGTAGGATTAATAAATACTTGGACAAAGGCAAGGTGTAATCAAATGATTTATTTATTTAGACTTTCAAAAGTACTTGGACTAAATTCTACAATAATGACTTTAACATAGTATTGGAGCAAATATATTCATTCATAGTTGAGATTGTTTAGAGACATTCTGAGGTTTGGAGTAAATGGGAATTTCTGTGTATGGTATGGGAAAAAGATGTAATAGCTCTCAAATGAGGTTCTAAGCTCAAATCCTGTCTCTGACATTCATTACTTTAGTGACCCTGGGCAAGTCATATTTCTGGGACTCAGTTTTAAGTTCCAAATTCTATCCTTCCTTCCCTCTCTCCCCTCTCCCTTGAAATGGTAAGCAATCAGATATAGGTCATATACATGCAATTATGTAAAACGTTTCCATATTAGTCATTTTGTAAAAGGAAACTTAAAGAAAAAAATGAAAAAAAGTGAAAAATAGCATACTTCTGTCTGTATTAAAACAACATCAGTTCTTTCTCTGGAGGTGGATAGTATATTTCATCATTAGTCCTTTGGGATTCTCTTGGATCATTATATTGCTGAGAAAAGCTAAGTTATTCACAGTTCTCCATTGAACAATATTGTTGTTACTGTGTACAACATTTTGCTGCTTCTTTTCACTTCACTATGCGTCAGTTCATGTAAGTCTTTCCAGGTTTTTCTGAATTCATCCTGCTTGTCATTCCTACAGCACAATAATATTCCATTACAATCATATACTACAACTTGTTTAACTATTCCCCACTTGGTGGGTATTCTTTGATTTCCAATTCTTAACCAACACAAAAAGAGCTAAGGTTAAATTTTGAAACAATTTCGTTGAGGTTGTATGAGTGTATGACAAGTAGTTGGTCAGTGACCTGCAATATGGTCAAATGGAAAGTAATGTATTTCAGGGAGATGATAAAAACTATACCTTTCAGTTGATGTAAACCTTAAAAGCACTTTATAAATGTGAGTTTTATTCTATTTATATATTACATAAGAAGCTCTTGCATCTATCTCTAGACTCCGAGCTATGAATATTGCCCCAGAAAGAGTGATCCCTGATCTAGGAATCATTTTCAGTTATTTCCTGAAGATTTCAGTCCACTGTTCTGCTGTGTTTGAAAAAAAAAGGTCTGCAAAATGTTAGACATGATCAAAATAAGGTAATGGAAATAAAACAGAAATATTACTTGGAACACTGCAAATAGTTCTGGTCATATAACTCAAGAGAAACACAAGAGAAGGTCCAGGAAAGGGAAAATAAAATGATTTAGGAGATTGAAGGTATGAAGGTAGACTGAAAAATTAATACCCTTAGTCTGGAAAAACAAAGACTGTGGGGACAGGAGAAAAATCCATATAAAAACAGTGGCTTGGATGAAGTGAATATGAATGCATTTATATTTAAGATAAAGTTAACTCTTATACACCAGACAGTAAATATATAGATGTAATTACTCTGAAACTTGCTAAAGAATTAAAAAAAATTAAACATAGAATAAAGAAAAGTTATGATTACTTCATAGATATCATATCTACAGTAAGTTATTTAAATGAGCTAAGAGATTTTAGGAATCATAAGAACACATAGAGCTAACTATCAAGTCCTACTCCTCTTGATTTATAGATTAGTGCTATGGTTTTGGGGGGTCAGGATGTATAAGTTTCACCTATACCCTTCCTCAACAGGCTTCGGGCGTCCCGGCTCCTGCTTACTCTGGGAGAAACAGCTGCACAGAAAACTCAGGGCACAGGACTTGCTTCTAGCTACATTCTCTAAGCCTGGTGTGGCTGGACCTGCCTCTGCCTCTAGGTAGCCTGTATTTAAGTCCTTTCTCCAGGGCCCCTTAGGGTCCCTCCCCTGGCCATGCCCTCTCCACAGCGAGCCAATCATGCATCACCCCGAAGGTGGACAGATAATCCTGCTTATTGTAAACAGGTGCAGCCCTCGCATTCTGCCCTCAGGTGATCACATGCACTCCTGTTAGCTGAGGACCAGTTCAACCCATTACCAACAAGAGACCCAACATCTCCCTTCTCTTGTTTTGCAGGTGACCGCCTAGGGGGAGGAGATCAGCTTTTAGATGTAAAATGCTACTCTTCAGGACCGCCAGAATCCAACGCCACATACAACAAAAATTACTAAACCTCAGTTACTTCTTCTAAATACAATTTTTCCAGGCTATAAATTTCCCTATGATTTCCTACTACCACCCAGCTCCTGTCGTATAAACTTCATGCAATCTTCCCCTTTCAACTCAAATTTCCCTTTACTAAGCTATATTTTCTGCTTTTCCCTTTACCAAGCTATATTTTCTGCTTTTCCCTTTACCAAGCCATATTTTCTGCTTTTCCCAGCTATATTTCACTCCTTTTCCCTTTACCAAGCTATATTTCACTTTACCCAGCCATAGACTTTTCTGGCAGATACGTCTGTGTCACTAAGTTTCATAACATCTTCCTCAACAGGCTTCTTGCTACTATAGCAAGGCTGTACAGCTCTTCTGACCCCTACCCTTCCTACTTTCAAGTCCCTACACGTTGGGTGCCATCTGCTATGGTTTTTGGGGGTCAGGATATATAGGTTTCACCTATACCCTTCCTCAACAGGCTTCGGGCATCCCTGGCTCCCGCTTACTCCGGGAGAAACAGCTGCACAGAAAACTCAGGGCACAGGACTTGTTTCTAGCTACATTCTCTAAGCCTGGTGTGGCTGGACCTCCCTCTGCCTCTGGGTAGCCTGTATTTAAGTCCTTTCGCCAGGGCCCCTTAGGGTCCCTCCCCTGGCCATGCCCTCTCCACAGCGAGCCAATCATGCATCACCCTGAAGGTGGACAGATAATCCTGCTTATTGTAAACAGGTGCAGCCCTCGCATTCCACCCCCAGGTGATCACCATGCACTCCTGTTAGCTGAGGACCAGTTCAACCCATTACCAACAAGAGACCCAACAGATTAGGAATACAAAGCGTAAAGACAGGAAACAACTTGCCCAAGGTGGTATGGTTCTAATCCTTTGAGGCAGTCTTCAGGGAAGGTGAAATTGGAGAACACTAGATTTGAGGTATTTAATAAAATATTTGTTGAACTGAATCAGAAGACCTGGATTTGCATACAAGTTTTGCTATTTTTTATTTTTATGATCATGGACAACCCTCTCTATGCCTATTCCTTCATCTGTAAAATGAGGCAGTTTGGGCTAAATCCTCCCTTAGGTTCCTGTCCACTTGAAAGTCCTGTTATTCCATAAATTAGCCATAATTAGCCCTATATTATATTCTCTAACATTTTTTCTGTTTGTTTATTTTTGGATGGGGGAAGGAAAGGCAGTTGGGGTTGACTTGCCCAAGATCACACAACTAGTTAAGTTTTAAGTGTCTGAGGCCATATTTGAACTCAGGTCCTTCTGAATCCAGGGCTAATCTTCTATTCATTGTGCCACCTAGCTGCCCCCATTAAAAAAATAAATATATTTTTTGGAGGGGGGAAGACAAAGCAATTGGGGTTAAGTGGCTTGTCCAAGATCATACAGCTAGTTAAGTGTCAAATATCTGAGGCCGAATTTGAACTCAGGTCCTCCTGATTTCAGGTCTGGTGCTCTCTTCACTGTGCCACCTAATGCAGACAAGTTTGAGACAAAAATTTGGTTGGACTATGGTACAGAAAATTTTGTGATATCTTGTTATTGCTTCTCTGAAACAGACAAAAATTAATAGATGGTATGCAAAGCAAATATACATGGTAAACACTTTCTGCTGTGCTTTTCCAATGATGCTCTTTTAAAGAAAAAAATAAAGAATATTAAGTCAGGTTTCTTTGAAATTAAATTTTCAAAATGATTTTAAAATATCTATCAGAAGGCTGAGTTGCTAAGCTGGATAGTTAAACCATATATACAATTATTAAAAAGCATACAAATTTTACCTCTTTCTCAAGATTTCCAAAAAGAGCATTGCATATTCAAGTTACCAGAGAGTAAACACTAAATACTTTTTCCAACTAAAACAAAAATAAAAAAAATCCTTTGCTCAAAAGATGACTCCATAATGAATACTTCTAAATAAAAGCCACTTATGTCAAAGTTATCAGCTAAATCATTTTTAAATGAACAAAATAATCTATAATTTTACCATGACATAGCAGTAAAGCAAATCATAGTAGCTAGAAATCCCGCTAGGATCTTGATAAAAAGAAATTTGTTTTCCAGCCATTCTCCCTCCCCCCCCACCACCAACCCCAAGTCATTGTGATCCAAATTGAAGGTTTGAATCTGTGTTAATATTGAGTCCAAAATTTACTTTTTACTATCAGAGATTCACAGTTCAGGTGCAAGTCACACTGCTTTTAATTGCATATTAAAATGCATAATACTTTGGAACAAAAGAAAAGAAAAAAACTCATAGCCAAAGAAATGAGGGAAGAGTTCAGAAAAATCTGCAGTATGACTACATTACTTATAAATTCAAAATCAATTTATTAATCAACAATAATTTGCTAAGCACCTACTATGTGCTCGCTGTTGTTCAGTCATTTTCAGTAATGATCCCATTTGGCTTTTTTTTTTTGGCAAATTATTCTATAGTGGTTTGCTAGTTCCCTCTTCAGCTCATTTTATAGATGAGGAAATAGAGGCAAATAGGGTTAAATGACTTGTCCAGGGTCACACAGCTAGGAAGCATCGTAGGCCAGATTTGAACTCATGAAGATGAGTCTTTCTGACTCTAGGCTTGGCATTCTCTCCACTGTACCAACTAGCTGCTCCTGAGTTACCTGCTATAATATAAATAAAAAGAATGAAACAATCCCTATTCTCAAGCAGCTTAATTCTAATGGCCACATATAAAATGAAAATACATATAAAAATACATATAAAAAGAAAAAACACAAATAACTGCATGTTAGTTAAATACAAATAATAAGGAGCAAAGTACCTAGTAGATAGCGGGAGCAAAAAAAAGCTTCATGCAGAAGGTGACGCTTGAGCTGTTTAAGGAGGAGATGTATTGTGCGAGGAGGAGGGGAAGAGTGAGTGTATTCTAATTAAAGCAGTGGTTCTCAACCTTTCTAATGCTGCAATACTTTAATACTAGTATGTGGGTGCATCTGCATAAACGTTGGAGAGGATGCCAGAAAGTTGGAACACTAATTCATTGTTGGTGGAGCTGTGAGCTGATCCAACCATTCTGGAAAGCAATTTTGGAATTATGCCCAAAGGACTATAAAAATGTACATACCCTTTGGCCCAGCAATACCACTTCTAGGGCTATTTCCCAAAGACATCATAAAAATAGGAAAAGGATCCATGTGTACAAACATATTTATAGTAGCTCTTTCTGTGGTGGCCAAGAACTGGAAATTGAGGGGATGCTCATCAATTAGGGAATGGCTAAACAAGTTATGGTATATGAATGTAATAGAATGAACCCGCCTGGAGACAAATAGAGGACCAGTGACTTCGTTCCTAAGACTATGGGAAATATGTGTTTTCCCATGGTCTTAGGCAACCCCTGTGAAAGGGTCGTTCGACCCCCAAAGGGGTCATGACCCACAGGTTGAGAACCACTGAATTAGAGGAACAATCAGTTATGGGAGTTATGGAAGCGAAGGTGCAGAGGCAGGATAGAGAGCTTTGAGAAACAGAGAGTAAGCAGTTTAGTTAGAGCACAAAATAGGGGAGGAAAGGTATTGTACAATGAATATGGAAAATCAGATTGGCATTCTGGTTGTAAAAGGCTTTAAAAGTTGAACATGGGCTTCTAGTTAAGATGACCATATGAATAGAACAATCAGTTCTCCGATATACACACCAACAATGATCTTAAAAAGGCATTAGTTCAAATAAAGATAAAGAGACACAGAAAAAAATAGTAATGTCTTTCATCCACTCTAAAACTTCACAAAAAGATAAGTAGGAGCCAGAAATTTTTGAAGAAACATCATCTCAGAAATGTCACCATGAGCTCAGGTGGACAAATTAGAAACCTGAAAATGGTCTGAGTGTAGACACATTTGGGAAGGTCAAAGACAGTGGCAGGAACTTAGGAAATTGAGATCAAGACTAAATAGGGCCTGAAACCTCCTGCCCCCATCTAAGAATAAAGAATAGGATAGTGTGTGTCAAACACACACACACACACACACACCAGCACCTTCAATTAGAGACATGAATTAACTGAAGAAGACACCAAAAAACTACAGAGAAATATTTTGAGTTCAGAGATGATCAAGAGATAAACCCAAAAGAAGAGAGTAAGTCTCCAAAAATTACAAACATATCCCTAGGGCAAAAAATGGCTTGGCTACAAGGCTGACAAAAATACTTGAAAAATATTAAAGAAGAAATCCAACACTTTTCACACAAATAAAGTCAGATCTCAATAATTGGAGAAAACATCAGTTGATTCAGGGTAGGCCGATCTAATGTAATGAAAATGACAATTCTACCTAAATTAATTTACTTATTCAGTCCCATACCAATCAAACTACCAAAAATTATTTTTAGAGCTAGAAAAATAATATCAAAATTCATCTAGAAGAACAAAAGTTTCAGAATATTAAGGGAATTAATGAAAAGAAATGCTAAGGAACATGGCCTAGCCATACTAGATCTTAAATTGTATTATAAAGCAGCAATCATCAAAACCACTTGGTACTGGCTGAGGAACAGAGGGGTAGATAAATGGAATAGATTAGGTACACAAGACACAGTACTCAATGATTATAGCAACCTACTGTTTGATCAACCCAAAGGCCTTAGCTTCTGGGATAAGAACTCAATGTTTTACAAAAACTGCTAAGAAAACTGGAAAAAAGTATGGCAAAAAATGGGCATAGACCACTAGCTGACACTGTTTATCAGAATAAATTCCAAATGGTTACATGATCTAGGTATATAGGCTGAAACTATAAACAAATTAGGGTAGCAAGTTTATCTGTCATATTTATGAAGAATGGAGGAATTTATGACCAAACAAGAGATAGATGACATTATGAAATGTGAAATAGATAATTCTGATTACATTAAGTTAAAAAAGTTTTTGCACAAACAAATCCAATGCAACCAAGATTAGGAGCGAAGCAGAAAACTGGGAAAGAATTTTTACAACCAGTGTCTCTGATAAAGGCTTCATTTTTAAAATAAATAGAGGACTGAGTCAAATTTATAATAATACAAGTCATTCTCCAAATGATAAATGGTCAAAGCATGTGAACAGGCATTTTCAGAGGAAGAAATTAAAACTATTTATAGTCATATGAAAAAATGCTCTAAATCACTATTGATTAGAGAGATGCAGATCAAAACAACTCTGAGGTACCACATCACACCTATCAGATTGGCTAACATGACAAAACAGGCAAAGGATAAATGCTGGAGAGGATCTGGGTAAGTTGGAACACTAATTCATTGTTGGTGGAGTTGTGAGCAGATCCAACTGTTGTGGAGAGCAGTTTGGAATTATGCCCAAAGGACTATAAAAATGTACATACCCTTTGACCCAGCAATACCACTTCTAAGGCTATCTCCCAAAGACATCATAAAAAATGGGAAAAGTACCCACATGTACAAACATATTTATAGCAGCTCTTTCTGTGGTGGCCAAGAACTGGAAATTGGGGGCATGCTCATCCATTGGGGAATGGCTAAACAAGTTACAGTATATGAATGTAATGGGAGACTGTTGTGCTATAAGAAATGATGAACAGGCATACTTCAGAGAAACCTGGTAAGACTCATATGAACTGATGCCGAGTGAGGGGAGCAGAAGTAGGAGAACACTGTACGCAGTAACAGTCACAATGTGTGAGAACTGATTTTGATTGACTTGGCTCTTCTCAGCCATGGAAGGACCTAAAACAGTTCCAAAGGACACAGGATAGAAAATATCAGCCACAGCCAGAGAAAGAACTATGAAGTTGGAATGCAGAATGAAGCAGCCTGTTTTCTTTTTTGTTTTGTTTTCTTTCTTTCTTTTTTTTTCCTTCTCATGGTATTTCCCATTCACTATAATTCTTCCAATGTGAAAATGTGCTTAATAGGAATGTATGTGTACAGCCCATTTCAGATTGCAAGTAGTCTTGGGGAGGTAGGGGGAGAAAATTTAAAACTTAATGAAGTGGATGTTGAAAGCTAAAAATTAATAATTCAATAAAAAGAAGAAATTCAATCTATAAAGAAATATATCCACACTTTAATTGTAGCCTTCTGCAGGGAGGGGAAAAAAGGACCAAAGTAAAAAAGCACAGAGAAAAACAGAAAACTTACAAGGAAACAAAGATAGACAACTCTCAATACAATGCATCATGCAGGATTTCTTGAAATGAAAATGTAATGTATATTTTGAAACCTCTCTTATGTTCTGCTATGCACATGACATGCTCGCCCCCTTCCTTCCTTTGTATATAAGTTCCAATATTTAAGTTTATATTTGTTTTTATTTCTTTTCTCTATTCTGTATTTGTGTTCTGGTGTTTGAGTCTAAAATAGAATTAAAAAAAGAAATTTAAATTCTGGATATGTGAAATAAGAATCCTGAAGGGCCTAATGGAAGAACAAATAGCTTGGAGGAGAAAGTGGGAGACCTTATCCAAGTAATAAATCCCTTGACAAACAGACCAAGCAGAACCCAATGTCTCCATGATACAGTAAGACATAGTAAAACAAAATATTGGAAAAAATAAAATGCAAAGTCTAACCATATTTCTTTCTTTTTTAAAAAATCTATTTGTTTATTTACTTTTAGTTTATAAAATTCAGTTCCACAGTCTCTTCAGTTTCAAATTTTCACCCCTCCCTTTCTGCCTCCCCCCACCCTTGCCATGGCAGCATGCAATAAAATATTGGATCTACAAATACTTTCACATTAGACATTAGTCTGATTGTACAGAAGGCTGTAACCAACGGAGTGAACAATGGGAAAGAAGAAAGAAAACCGAACATGAAAAAGAGCGATAGCATGTAGATTGCTTCAGTCTCTATTTAAACTCTGTTCTTTCTAGATCTTTCTCTGAAGGTAGATATCTCCTTCCATCCTGAAACTTGTAGAGTTGTCTTATAACTACGTGTTGCTGAGAAGAGTTCATTTTATCAAAATTGGTTGTCACACATACAATGTGTCTGTGATTGTGTACAATTTTTTTCCTTTTTCTGCTCTTCTCACTTAGCATCAGTTTGTATAAGGCTCTCCAGATGAATATGAAGACCATCTCCTCCCCATTTCTTATAGCACAATAGTATTCCATTACATTCATATCACAACTTGTTTAGTCATTCTCCAATTGATGGGCATCCCCTTAATTTCCTATATTTTGCCACCACAAAGAGAGCTGCAATAAATATTTTTTGTGCACATGGGTCTTCCTCCCACTTCTATGATCTCTTTGGGGTACAACCCCAGAAGTGGTATTACTGAGTCAAAGGGTACTCATTTATTTATAGCCCTTTGGGCACAGTTCCAAATTGCTCTCCAGAATGGTTGTATCAGTTCATAGCTCCACCAACAATGCATTAGTGTTCCAATTTTTCCACATCCTCTCCAGCATTTATCATTTTCCTGTTTTGTCATTTTATCCAATCTGGCTGGAGAGATTTGATAACTCAAAGTTCTTTTGATTTAAATTTCTTGAATCAATAGTGATTTAGAACATTTTTTTCATATGCTTATAGAAATCTTCTATCTGTGAAAATTGCATGTTCATATCCTTTGCCCATTTATCAATTGGGGACTAACCATATTTCAAAAGATAAAAAAAACCTTTCCAGATTTAGTAGACTCAGAGGGCAAGGTAAAAAGAGGAACAATCTACCAGTCATCTCTGAAAGAAACAGGAGACTGCAATAATAGGGGTACCTTCAACAGAGATAGTGAACTTTGGAAGAGGAAAAAGTTTTAGAAGAAAGATAAGCTATGTTTTGGGCAAAATCTTGGAAGCTTCATAGACTGCTTCAGAAATGTGAGGGTAGATGAAAAAAAACACTGCCCAATTAAATTATTTCATTTTGCTTATTTTAAAGACAGATGACACTTAATAATTTCCCCCCATAGTATCTCTAAGTGGTATTTGTTAACATTCACTGACTATATTGAGGAAGATAAATAACTGGTAACATACCAGACAAATCAAGAGCTCAGAAGGATGAAAGTTCTAAGAGCAACACTTGAAATTACTCATTGTAAATGTTCACAAAGCTATCATTTCATTCTCTGAAGTAGATCAATTGAGAAATAGAGGTAGAAGATAAATATTCAACACTTTTGACTTAAAGGATATGATATAAGTAAGTGGCTGCCAAAAAATGGTGTTGCTAGTTGGAGAGAAATTATAATTTTCCAAGTCTGACTTAAATTGATACTTTATAATGAAAGCTAATCCACAGTTGCATTTGATTTAATTTTGGCTCATAAATAAGATATGTTATTGATATGCTAGAGTTTGCTAGATGAATGGATTTCTCAACTGCCCCCCATTAAAGAGATATCAAAGAGCAACTGGTTTTCCAATAATTATTCATTTATATATTTTTCCATGTTACTTATTAGCAATTTACTTATTAGTGTGTTTACTTACAAGGCACTGTGCTAAGCAAACATTTTATATAAATTTAAACATATTGTATACAATATACATAATAAATTATAAATGTATCAATATAATACAAAAATAAACTATAGCTGAACTATATATACATATAAATTCTATATATGTGTATATAAGTAAATAATATTAGGAAACTTAAATTTTCAAATAGGTAATCCAAGTGAGAGGAACTTTAGACTGACTGGGTTGAACAGTGTTAAGAATGAATTTATCTGGTAAATACCCTAGGAAAGGATGTTGATTTTACAGTTTTAAAATCATCTCCCTTTTCTTCACTCCCTTATATGTCTTTTGTGTCCAGAAATGCATCAAGGGTTAAAACAGTTGAAGAATTATGAGCAGCAATTCATTCATTAAGTGGAATTTTAAAGGAAAATGACTTGATTTCCCAAAGGAACTCCACTTTTGAAAAGATGATCATTGGAAAAAAGTTTATTTCCTATGGATACTAACCTCATAACTTATTGAGTCTTTCTTTCCTTCTCTTCCTTCTTTTTCTCTCTCTCTCCCCCTCATGTGTTTCTCTATTTATTTCTCCCTTTATCCTTTAACTGAACTTCACTGAAATTTAAGGTATATTTTTATGGGGCCAGATACAGCACTGGGCCTGAAGTTAGAAAAACCAGAAAAGTAGAGTTCAAATCTGAACTCAGACATTTACTAGTTGTGTTACCCTGAGCAAGTCAGTTAACTCCTGCCTGCATGAAACTAGAGAAAGAAATGACAAACCACTCCAGTGACTTTGCCAAGAAAACCTTCTGACCAGTTGGTCTATGGAGTCATGAAGAGTAGGGCACGACTGAACAACAAGATATATTTTTAGTACTTATTCCTTTTATTTTTCAAAATACACTTGAATTATATAAATCTGTAAAGCAAGGAAGTCTAACAGTTTACATTACCTTCTCTCTCCTAAAAAAAAATTAAATTGTTTATACTTAAATGCGGTTCTCAATTTGTTTTTCCCTTTGTGGATAAATGGCTCCTGATAAAAGAAATAAAGATGGTGGCTTTAAAACACCATCTAGCTTAGAAAGAATGTAGATGATTTTATTTAGTTAGTTTTAGTTTTTGAAATTATTTTCTGAAAATTATTAGTTGTTTTTAACATTCATTTGAAAAAATTGAGTTTCAGATTTCTTTCCTCTATCCTGATCTTCATTCATTGAGAAGGCAAGCAATATGATATTAATTATACATGTAAAGTTAGGCAAACTATATTTCAGTGTGGATGATTTTATGTGATTTCTTTTCAGTATTAAATTTCACTTTTAAAACCACATATTTGAAGCATTTTTTCTAGGTGGAATTATTACTGGAAAAAAAATTTACTGAGTAACATTTTGGGTGATTAATGATTTATAACAAATTCTTCCCACAAAATTTAAAGATTATATTGGTCCAAAAAATAAAGATTCCTACCTTATAATCTAATTTTAATTCAATAAATCAATGATATCATCAGAGGTAAGGGTGCATTCATCACAAACTTGCAATTGAGACAGTTAATTAGTTTTCTGGAAAACATTTGTGTTCATAGGGAAAAAAGGATTATCATTTGACCTAAATGAAATGTTTTAAGATTTGTAAAGTTTTTGATTATATTCACTCAGAACTGAATATAAATCTGAGTCATACTGCCATTAATTAAGTTGGGTGGTAATGTGGTATATCATTAATAAAGAATGCATTCAAACAGTAGGCACATTGCAACAGTTCCTGTCTTCCAGATTTATTAGGTAAAGCAAAAGCAATCAAAAACATGAAGAAAAATGCTATCTCTCTCCCTCCCTCTACCTCCCTCCCTCCCTCCCTCCCTCTCTCTCTCTTTCTCTCTCTCTCTCTCTCACTCACACACACACACACACACACACAAGTACTTGCATTTAATAGGAAATGAGTCTTCATGACTCCTTTCAGTAGCTTTGCCTCAAAAATATATCATTATGTGTACATAGTTAATCACAATTTCTAATCTCTACCTACAATCTTACCATTTTTGGGGAAAAAAATTAAAGCACACAGATGAAATCTTTTTTTGCAGTCTAGTCTTCTTTTAGTAGAACAGAATTGTTTTTCTTTTCTTTCCTATTCCTGTATTTGACTGTAGCTGAGACATGTAGGGAGAAAGACGCAAAACAGACATTTCATGTGTATTCATTCCATAGTTCATCCATGAAGAAGGTCACATATCACTATGTATAAAAAGGACTTTGCAAATACCACAGAAGATTCATTCACTTCAGTCATTGGCTCAATACTTGTTTATCAGACAGCATTCCTGCAAAGTGACTAAAAAGTATGAAAAATATAAAATTCACTCCAATGAGTAAGAATACAAAATATTTTACTTAGTGAAGTAAATCATATATTCCTCATGTTCTGCTTAGGTGTGCGTGTGTGTGTGTGTGTGTGTGTGTGTGTGTGTGTTCCCAGAGTGAGACTATCTCTACAAAGCAGTCTGTCTCATTTTTCATAGTGCTCAGTCATTAGATAGATTTCATTAAGAGTGAGTGACATATGTCTTCCGCACCAAGTAAAAAGCAGTTTCTTCCAGTTGACCATTTGCCTTCTGGAAGTGTTTGATCTTATATAGGTGTAGGTAAGCTTCTACATATGTCTAATTTAGACATGGATGAGGGAGTGAAAGCAACAGTGAAAAAATGATCTCTTGTACCCTTTAAAAATTATTGCAGTTGAAGGTACATTTAAAAATCACTACTTTGTACCCTTTGATAATCAAAGCAAGCAAACAACAACAGTAACAACTCTGCTAAAATAAGAACTAGAGAAACTACCTCTTTCCCTGTCTTGATTCCACTGGCAAAAGCTTAAGCCAATTGTTTTATTTCTAGCTTTCATCTACAAACATTTCCCCACTGATGATACCTTAGTTAGTCGATACAATATGTAGAAGGACAAGCAACACTAAAACAAAACAAAACAAAGAAACTACCATATATGAATACAATATTTAATCAAAATACACAAATTACCTGGAGAGCAATCAGACCCAAATGCAGCATACATGACTTTGGGGATCTAAAAAAAAACTCGTTGCAGAAGAACTTTAAGTGCTTAAAAATTTAAGTTACATACAGCATACATACATACAGAAAGAGGAAATGAAGTAGATGTAATAGACCTTAATTTTAGTATAGTTTCTCATGAATTCTTACTTGAAAAATGAATTCAAATGAGTCTGGGTATGAGTACTGTATGAACAAAAATAGCATGAAGAATTATAAAAAAAAGAAACTGAATGAATGGCAAATGTGTGGAGGAAGAGGAAATATCTCCATGCAGAAACTAGTCATTGGTTCAAATGACTAAAAATACTAAATTGCCTTCATAATTATCTAGAAAAGATTCAAACAAAAGAAATGGGATGACCATTTGATCTGATATCCTATAGAGTTATCAAGAAGTAGGGAAGCCCTGTCAGCAAATTCCCCAAATCCATGGAATTAATTCTCCCATAGTATAATGCATTAGCAAAACAGTATTAATCTCCATTTCAAAATAGGGTTGGGTTCCAAAATGTTTGTGCCCAAGATCTGTTTTAAAAATTAATTGTTTGGAACTCAAGGCTTGTTTTCCCATGGGAGAAATGTTGTATAAGATGAGTAGGTCCCTAGTCCAATCTACAAAAGCATATTTTATATGTAATATATATACAGTGAGTCATTTGAATTCTGCTTATGTGATCTCATGGTGATAAGGAAGTGACTTTGGAGTCTTGAGAACTATATAAAATATTGCATAAGTTCCAATCTATAATTTAAATCTCTTTTGATTTGTCAGTAAGTCAACATGTAGCCAGTCAGCAAGGATACATTTACCTTTTTTTTTTTTGCATATAGTTATTAACATGTTATCTCCTCTCATTAGACTGTGATCTCCTTGAGAACAGGGTCTGGTTTCATTGTTGTTGTATGGACTTTATTTGCATCTCCAATGCTTAGCCAGGTCTCATTTAAAAGTTTATTTATTCTTTAATGTAATTTAAAAAAAATTTAAATGTTAAAAAGAGTGGAGAGAAGAGCTTTCTGACAATACAACTTCCTCCCTCCTTCCTTTCCTTCCTTCTTTCCTTCTTTCCTTCCTTCTTTCCTTCCTTCTTTCCTTCTTTCCTTCCTTCTTTCCTTCCTTCTTTCCTTCCTTCCTTCCTTCCTTCCTTCCTTCCTTCCTTCCTTCCTTCCTTCCTTCCTTCCTTCCTTCCTTCCTTCCTTCCTTCCTTCCTTCCTTCCCTCCTTCCTCTTCCCTTCCTTTTCTCTCCATCTTTCTCTGTCTGTCTGTCTCTGTCTCTGTCTCCCTCCCCCTGCCCCCTGTCCATTTACATACTTTAGAGAGGCAGTATGGTACTACAGAAAAAGTGCTGAACTTGGAGTCAAGAAACACTTGGCCTTGAATCCTAATTCTGGAAACATGACTAGCAATTTTGGCACCTAGGGTAACTGCTCCCTGCTGCCCAGTGCAAGCGACATCAAATGCACTTTCCAATCAACTTTTGAATGCACAATCTAAAAATAATCCCAAGAAATAATTAAGACAACTTAAACTGAGCAAGAGGGAGATTTAATTACTATAGTGATTTAAGGGACAGAATCAGATTCAGAAGGATGTCACAGGCCACTTAGTCCAATCCATGGGATTGAGGGTTTTATTTCCTTTTTATGGTCCTCAGAGAGCCCTCAAACAATGCTCTTTCCCAGAAAAAAGGGAAAGATAATATGCTTTTGATAGGGGAGTTGGTATAGTTTTCAAAGGGACACTGAGAGAAGATGGTCTTTTTGGAAAGAAGGATGGAAAGGGGAAACCATGGGGAGAGAATGGTATGAAAAAGGGTTGTATGGGGGATGTTTTTTGCACAGGAAAGGAGAAAAAATGTAGCAGCCCATTGTCCCCACTATTTCCTGGAACTCAAACCTTCTCCTTCCCGTTCCTCAGCAGTATATGAGTTTAAACTACTCCCACTTCTCTTTTGTCTGTTTATGAAAGTATGGAGAGTGCATGTAAAATGTTTGCAGTCTATACATTTTCTGTTCTAGGGCAAAGCTCCAATGGCTCCAGGACAGTGATCCTTCAGTCCCTCTCTGCCAGTTACTAGCTGAATGACCATTGGAAATCCACTTGGCCTTTCTGAGCTTCAGATTCCTCATCTGTGTTTCTGAGAAGGAGGTAAACAATTATGAGTTTGGGTGAAATAAAGACTACATTATCTGCTTCAGTAACTTAGTAGGACAATTGTTTCTAGCTTGAAAGATAAACATAGGCAGCATCCCCCAATTTTCTTTCATATTTGAAAATCTACCTTCACCAAGAATAGACTGTTTTCTTCTCCCATATCTTTGGTGTTTCTGTATTGCTTTTTTTATTTCCTATTCTGTCCAATAAAGGAATGTTTTTTCACCCTGGATTATTTCAAAGTAGCTCATGTTTTCTTTTGTGTTTATATCTTCTTATTAGTTTTTTTAGAATGTTCTATCTTATTGAATGTCCCAGAAGGGACCTAGAGCACTTTGTACTTAAATAATGGTTACTGGATCTTAAATCTTTCCTTACCATATGGAAGAAGGCTTTGACATGCAACTGCATTTCAGAAGAAAATAAATCATTCCATCCTAAGCATTTATTTCATCACAATGTGTCGAACAGAAATATCCACACCTTTGGTCATGTAATTTCCCTTGCTTAACATTTCCTACCACCTCTTTGTATAAAAGTTATTGTGCATGGCTTAAATTAGAGGGTGAGAAGAAAAGTAGGAACACTTTCATATCTGACCATTTTACCTGGTTTCTCTTACTATATCAAAAAAGTCATGGAAGAATGAAAAGTGAGAACAAAGAGAAAGAAAATGTATACTTGGGTAAGCGAGTTTTCAAATTGAAGACGAGATAGAATGAAGGGAAGAGATTACTGATACCACTGAGAAAGAGTAAATCATGAAGACAATAGAATGTGAGAACTAAGGAAACTAGTTCTCTACTACCAGAAGCCATCTACAAGTATTAGAAAATTCTTAAACTCATACATTTTTACATTTTATTGCTTTTTGCTTTTTTTGAACTTTAAAAAAAAAGGAACCAAATAAAGTAGGCTTCCATACACACCAAGCAGACAGCTTCAGACTTGTGCCAATGGTCCTATTGTAATCTGTATGCATCTTTTCTAAGTTAAATATTTTTAGAACTGTTTTCATGTTTTATCAGATCCTTTTTGTACTGTCAATGTACTCTTTTTTAAAATCATAGTATTCTTACCAGGTAACAAAGACAGGGTTTAATGATAATACTGTTAAAAAAATATCTTAAGATTCTCAAGAAAACTGTTAGGATTTTTAATTAGACACTGTTTTATTTTATTTTTTCTTCCAGGAGTACAAACTCTTTTAGAATTCAGTGCTGAATTTTTTTTAGGCTAAGGCAATCTGGATATCTAATATCTAGATATCCAGATATCAAAATCAATGGAAAAAAAGCAGAGATTAATAAAGGCAGCCTCAAATTCCAAGGAAATCTACCATATGCAAAATTCAAGCCTCATGTGACTAAACTAAGGTAAATAAAATAAATAATTGGATAGAGAAAGGCAAGATACTGTTCTTTCTGAAAGATATGTCAATGGGGAAAATTTTGTATAAAGGCAGTCAGACAGGCTTAGCCTGGAATGTGGAGTCAATCAGTCAAACAATCAGTCAACAACCAATAACCAAACTATGCACCTGCTATGAGCTGTATGCAGGTACTATACTATGCACTTGAAATACAAAGACAAAAATTAATGAGTTTTTGCCTTCAAAGAACATATTTCTTACCAGGGAAGAGCATATGTCCACATAGTGATATAAATTAGATAAAAGGTGATGACTGGGGGCAGAAAAGGATCAGAACAGGTCTCATGGACAAGGTGGTGTGTGAATTGAGCCCTGAAGAAGATCAGAATTTAATGAGGTATATGAGGAGGTGGTGCCTTTCAGGCATGGGGGACTTGCAGCATTAAGTCGGGAAATTATATTCAATTATGTATAAGGAATGTTAAGGAGGGCAATTTGTATTGGGTTTGAAGGAGATAATATGTAATAAAGCCTGGACATGAACCAACATGACCAATATTTCAAATTCTAATTCCACGAAATTGTTGGAAGGTAGTGTCAATAAGAATATTTCATAAGAAGGCATTCTAGTAATTAGCCACTGTGCTATCTAAAAATGAGATCAGGATACAAGTCATAGCTACACATTTCAAATGAGACTTGTCGAGATGGCAGAGCCCCTGTAGCCATGTCCAACTCTGTAAGTTCAAGTGGTTGGAGTAGATAATGTCTAAGAACCCTTCCAGTTCTAACATTCTATTTTTCTACAGTAACCAATGAGGGAGGTTTAGGAACACAGAAAGGACCTTGTAAAAACGAATATATTCCATGTTATAATACTTATCTGTATTTCCCCCTCTAAGTTTGATTTAATAATTTAGTGTGGTAAGTAATAATTTCAAGGAGTTCTACAGGCCCCCAAATATTCTCTTGCCTAGAAAATTTCTAACAGCTCAAGTTACCCTTCCTAATGCTAGCCCTAATGAGCTTCACTTATTGTGTTATTGTCTATAGATGAGCTTTATTCTGGAAGAATGGGGAAAAAACCTTTCAAAAGAGTAAAAAAAAAGTGTTTATTTGCCCTAGATATATTGGCAGGGGCAGTTTCATAAAATATTATTCTTGGAGGAAAAATTAACCCCAGCAACAGATAACAAAACAGGTAACAGCAGCAGTTGAAACAACTAAAGATACCTTTTAAAATTATTTTAAAAAAATAACAGCCTTTTTGTCTCTCTCCCTCTCACCTACCCTTCTTCTTCCTGCCCTGTCCTAGCAGGTACTCAATAAATGCTTGTTGAGTTGAATTCTTCATTTTTGATGAACTTATTTTTCATCAAGAGGGAACAGTTACTATACTCCCATTCATGAAATCAGAGCTTTTTCACAATTCAGGGAATAGTACAAGGTCTACTTAGCTCCAGGCATATTTGTATTTACCTGGGCCTATGAAGACTACTAGATTAGAAGGTTTCTACCTCTGTATCTCATAATTTAAATTCAAATCAGAGCTAGAATTATATACCATTATTTTTCCAGCTTTGGACTGCATCATGCACTGCATTTTTCACTAGCAAAGATACCTGACAAAAAAACTAGGTCAGTGCCTTATATGATGGAAGTAAGGGTTTTTACAGAATGTTTTACTGACTATAAGTAAAATAAGTTTTATGGTATCATGGAAAGAACACTGGAAATTGGAGTTAGGCAGATGGATTCTAGTTCCCAACACTAATTAGCTGTATGACTTTGGGCTTGTCATTTTAGATTTTCAGCCTTTATGGTCCTCATCTGCAAAATAAGGGGGTTGGGTTGTATGGTATGTAAGTTCTCTGCTATCTCTGAAAGAAGTACTGGCAATAATGAGAAGAGCTAATTTTATATAGAGCTTTTAAAATGCTCTATATATATGATTACCTTTGATCCTGATAGTAAGTCTGAAAAGCAGATGCCCTTTTGAACTTCATTTTATAAATGAGAACCCAAGGCTGAGAAAATCATATGATTTGCCCAAGGTGGCATGGCTTTCCCAAGGTCATGTAGTAGAGAAGTGTATCAGAATTTGAACTCAGCTCTCTTTGACTTCAAGCCTACCATTTTAGCCACTAAATCACCAAGTCACAAAATTGTACTTAGGGTTAAAATCTTTTAAATTTTGATAAATGGGTTAATACTTCTAATATTTCAAGACTCTGCAATTCTATTGGTGTAGGTACTTGTTACACTGATGGAGATTATATGCATTCCACTTAGTCTTTGTAAGTTGCTATAGCTGGAAAAAAATCACCCTGCAATCAATCTGATGAATCTTTTTATGTTTAGGTAATCCACCCCTTGGATGACAGATTCCCATACCATATCATACCCACACCACACCACACCACACCACGTCACACCGCACCACATCATACCATATTTTTACTACGCTATTCTATACTATATATCTATAGGTTTGGGCTATCACCATTGCTCTAGACTTATATCTTGCCATTGAACTCTAATAACTCTGGAGCTGAAAGTGAAGCTGACAACTTTGCATAACCCTGACTCACTTAAGTCCGATTCACTTGCAAGTCAAGATCATCAGCTTGATATCATTGGTCCTTTTTGAGAATGAAGGACAAACAAACAATCTATAGGTTAAATATTTAAATACAGAATTCTTCAATATGATAGCATGGTATGATGTACAAGACTTTAGTAGGAAATAGCACTGTCAGAATTATTTAACCCATACATGACCTAAACCTACTGTTTTGTAGATAGAGGGTCTATTTTAGAATCAGTAAGACCAGGTACAAAGTTTTGCTTCAATAACATATTGGCTATATAATCATAAGAGGCTTAACCTTCTGGTGCCTCCAAACAACACTCTAGAACTTTAATTTGCAGATGACTTGCAGATTTGCAAAAGTAGAAGGAATTTTTTATATTTGGCATATACCATAAATAAATGAAATCAGCTTTCAACCTCATTCTCTACCCCATAAGTTACAGGATTCTTTCATATTAAAAAATTTAATAGAAAAATACCTGGTAATAACTTGACTATATAACCAGTGAATTCTAAAATTTATATTTAATTTTCTTTTAAAGTCAACACTTACAAAATAAAATATTTCCATATCCAAAGAAAAAAGATGTCTATATAGAACTAAATCTTCATTATATGCAGCTTAATTCTTTAAATATATTTTAAATTTAATATGAAAGTGCCAACAGTATCTTGCTTGTATGTGTCTCCTGAATTTCCTTCTACTCTCTTCTGTGTTCCTTTATAATATAAACTCATGTTTTTTCCTTCCTTCCTTCCTTCCTTCCTTCCTTCCTTCCTTCCTTCCTTCCTTCCTTCCCTCTTTTCTCTCTTTCTATTTTGCTATCACTATAATGCTTTCTATCCATTTCCCACATCTCTCTTTCCCTAAAGTCGACAAATGAAAGTCCTCCCTTGTAACAATTAAGTATAGTCAAGCAAAGCAAATTTAAACACTGGCTATATTCTGAACCTGTCTAGTCTGTGGCCTCTTTGCCAAGTGGTAAGAAGAATGATTCATTATCAGTCTTTTGGAATAGCTATGGTCTTCCAAATTTATTTTCTTTTAAATTGTTGTAAAGTACAAATTGTTCTGCAGTTTCTGCTCCCTTCAATCTGCATCAGTTTATAGAATTTTACATTGGTTTCTAAGAAATTATTCCTTTTGTCATTTCTTCCAGTACAATAATATCCCATGATATTCATATGCCATAATTTGTTTGACCCTTCTCCAGTAGATGGGTACCCACCTTATTTTCCAGTATTTTTACTAAACCACAAAGTGCAACTAAACATATTTTCTGTAATATGGATCCTTTCCTACTATCTTTGGTCACTTTGTTATAGAGCCTAGAAATGGAATGCTGGGAATTATGAATTTTTAAATTTAAATTTGATTTGTCTATTTACTTTTAATTTACAAGGTTCAGTTCCATAATCTCTTGAGTTTCAAATTTTCTCCCCTCCCTCTCCCCCCTGCATCCATGGTAGCATGCAATCAAGTATTGAATCTGCAAATATTTTCAAATTGGACATTAGTCTGGTTGTATAGAAGTTGTATAGTGTAACAAATGGAGTAAACAATGGGAAAAAAGAAAGAGAACCAAACATGAAAAAGAATGATAACATGTAGATTGTTTCAGTCTCCATTTAAATTCTGTTCTTTCTAGATCTTTCTCTGAAGGTAGATATATTCTTCCATCCTGAGACTTGTAGAGTTGTCTTATAACTATGTGCTGCTGAGAAGAGTCCAGTTTATTAAAGTTGGTTGTCACACATACGATGTGTCTGTGACTATGTACAAATTTTTCTTTGTTCTGTCTGCTCTTCTCACTTAGCATCAGTTTGTATAAGGCTCTCCAGGTGAATATGAAGACCATCTCCTCCCCATTTCTTATAGCACAATAGTATTCCATCATATTCATATCACAACTTGTTTAATCATTCCCCAATTGATGGTCATCCCCTTAATTTCCATTTTTTGCCACCACAAAGAGAGCTGCAACAAATATTTTTGTGCATATGGGTCTTCCTCCCACTTCTACGATCTCTTTGGGGTACAACTCCAGAAGTGGTATTACTGGGTCAAAGGGTATTCAATTATTTATAGCCCTTTGGGCACAGTTCCAGATTGCTCTCCAGAATGGTTGTATCAGTTCACAGCTCCACCAACAATGCATTAGTGTTCCAATTTTTCCACATCCTCTCCAGCACTTATCATTTTCCTGTTTTGTCATCTTAGTCAATCTTACTGCTGAGATGTGGTACCTTAAAGTTGTTTTGATTTGCACTTCTTGAATCAATAGTGATTTAGAGCATTTTTTCATATTCTTATAAATATCTTTAATGTCTGCCTCTGAAAATTGCCTGTGCATATCTTTTGCCCATTTATCAATTGGTGAATGACTTGCATTCTTATAGATTTTACTTAGGAAATTATGAATTTTGGTGAATTTTTTTAGGAGAGTTTTAAACTACTTTCTGGAATGGTTGAACCAGTTCACCTTCCATTAATTGCATATAAGTGTGCCTATCCCACAGCCTCTTAAACTATGGTCATTTTTCTTTATTTGTCATTTAAAATAATCTGATGGTTGTAAGTCTAAATCTTTGAGATTTTTAAATTTCATTTTTCTAGTAACTGGTGATTTGGAACTTTTAAAATATGGTTGTTGTTAATTTGTATTTCTTTTCTTGAAAATTGTCTATTTAATTTTTTGACACATAATTGTATGACCCTGAGCATGTTACTAAACTTTCATGAGCCTCAGTTTCCTGATCTGTAAAATGGGGCAGTTGGACAAGACAGCTTCTGATATTCCATAAATCTACAATCCTATGATTTAATGTATAATATCTTTCATTTTTATATATTTTAATCTTTGATATGAGAGCTCTAACAGACAAATATGTTGTAAAGATGACCTCTTCCCACACCTAGGTTAACTGTTTTCCTTTTTCTTCTAATTGCATTGATTTTATTTGTGCAAACACTTCAATTTTATGTAATTAGAATCATGCATTTCATCTTTTATTATTATCTCTGTGCCTTCTTAGGCCAAATTCTCCCTATATGCAAAGTTGCAAAAGGTATCTTTTTTCTGTTCTAATTTATCATATTACTTTTAATATCTAATTAATATATACATGCGGTATAAAGGTCTCAGATGTTGATTATCATTTGCTCATGGCTTTGATATAGTTTATGAACTTTGTTTAAACCTTCCTGGAGAAGCCACTTTCCTGTAAGTCACCTAGAAAGTATGTCTTATTCACTTTGTAACAAAAATAGTATCACTGGGCCTAATTAAATTAAGATTTTCTTTTTTTCTTTCAGACATCCTAGTTTAAATGGCTGCTTGGCAACAAACCACAGAATTATAAACTTCAGAGCTATTTCTATTGGGTGAAAATTTCATTTTCAAAAGTTAAACAAATTATTTCTATAGCAATTTTAAAATAAAAATCAGCACAACCTGTTCACTAAAGGTTACATTTAATAAAATACAATTTTGCTCTCTTAAGTACATTACAAAAGTTGCAATTTTCTCTTAAATGTCAGGAAAGCAGAACTAACTTGCAAATATTTTGCTATGAATTATAAACAAAGTCTTTAATAGAATTTCCACCCTCTGAATTGTCTTATCCGCATTTTTAAAAATACAAACAGGATACAGTATTTATGGTTATAGATCTATCTGGCCTTTAAAAATGAGGTGTCTAATTTTTACCAATGATAACAATTCAGTTAAGATTAATAAGTGAGCACCACAGGGAAGACTGGAAAGGAGGTATTCACCTGTGGGGATTTGCTATTTCTGCTGATGGGTCTATCAACTAGAAAATTTCTCACTAATAGTACTGTACCTGAGGAAAGATGTACCTTTTTAATGCTAGAGAAATGTACTAAATAGTTGGCATGGAAAAATACTTCCTTAATATCAGCATTGCTCAAATTGCTTCAAATATTTCCCTAATGCTAATATTTTTTTTAATGAACATACAAATGTAGGGGAAATTTTTGGGCATCTCCATGGCACAGAGGATAGAGCACTGACCCTGGAGTCAGGAGGGTTCATCTTCATGGGTTTGAACCTGGTCTCTTACATTTACTAGTTCTATGAACCTGGACAAGTCACTTGACCCTGTTTGCCTTAGTTCCCTCATATATAAAACGTGCTGGAAAAGGAAATGGCAAACCACCCCAGTATCCTCGCCAAGAAAAACCTGAAGAAAACCCAAATAGGGTCATAAGAGATGGACATGATGAAACATGACTGAACCAAAGGAGCACTTTAGGAACCTTCAAAGAGTACTTTTTTGGGTAATACAGTGACTAGGTATTATTTAATATTCAGGTATTTATATATTTTGTCCTACTAAGTTGTAGGTTTCATTAGAGCACAGAGATTACCTAAACTTTTTATCTCTCGTATTTCAGTAGGTGTTTGATAAATGTTCTTTGAATTAAGTTCTGTCTATTAAAATAGTTAAGATAGCAAGGTGGTACAGTAGCTTGAGTGCTGGACCTGAAATCAAGAAGGCCTGAGTTCAAATCCAGCCTCAGAATCATAGCTCCGTAACCCTGGTCAAGTCACTTAACCATTGTCTGCCTCAGTTTGCTCAACTATAATATGGGGAGCATAATAGCACCTATTATGGGTTATTATGAAGATCAAATGAGTTTAATACTTGTAAAGTACTTAGCACAGGGGTGGGGAACCTGTGACCTTGAGGCTACATGTGGCCCTCTAGGTCCTCAAGTGTGGCCCTTTGACTGAATCCAAACTTCACAGAACAAATGCCCTTAATAAAAAAAATTTGTTCTGTAAAATTTGGACTCCTAGGGGCAGCTAGGTGGTGTGGTGAATAGATCATTGGCCCTAGAGTCAGGAAGACCTGAATTCAAATCCAGCCTCAGACACTTAACACAAAAACTAACTGTGTGACCTTGGGCAAGCCACTTAACCCCAACTGCCCTCCAAAAAACAAAACAAAAAAAAATAAAATATAATAAAACAAAATTTGGACTCAGCCAAAAAGCTCCACCCAAGAACCTAGAAGGCCACATGTGATCTCACGGCCACAGGTTCCACACCCCTGGCTTAGCACAATACTTGGCACATAGAAAAACTTAATAACAGCTTCTTCTCTACATCCTGAAGTTTATGTTTATTTCAACAAAGCTGCCTCTGTGCAAAACATTTACACAATTTTCACTTTGGAATTTCTTTTAAAGAAAATTCTTTTGGATATCCTCAGTGAGTATATTTGACTTTTAAAATAGGCAAACGTTATCTAAAGCCACGTTTAGTGAATTATGTGAGGACTCCAGCTGGTAAGATTATCTGCAGTTAAAAGTGAAGTGAATTATGAAATAATGAAACAGATTTTCTTATATGTTTTACCATAAGCCCTGTGGGCAATTCCCATAAAGCATTTCTGAAAATGTGAAAATTTCTTAAATAATAGAAATATTACTGGAAGACATAAAGTCTCTTACAGGGTGATTACTTAGTAGGACAACCAATTTGAATTGCAATATCTGTTAAAAAAAACACACCATAATAATAACAACTCTCTTCATTAGAGTTTTGCTAGATAGGTTTCTGATTGTTAATTTCTGTAAATTAAAACATTTCCCAATTAATTCCCATTATTAAATGAATGTGTTCCCCTGGGGAATTTGCAGGGAAAGTGAATGACATACCCAAATGAGAGGATATCAATGGATCAGTGATGACTTGGCAGGAAATCTCTATAGAAGAGTCTGAGATTTGTCCTGTTGTTGCTGTTTAGTTATCTGTTAAGTCTGACTCTTCATCACCCCATCTGAAGTTTCTTGGCAAAGATACTGGACTTTTGCCATTTGCTTCTCCAACATATTTTATAGATGAGGAAACTGAGGCAAACTGGATTAAATGATTTGCCCAGGAACTATTTGATACCTGTTTGGTCTGAGGTCAAATTTGAACTCAGGAAGATGAGTATTCCTGACTCCAGGACCAGTATTCTATTCAGTATGCCACCTACCTGCCCGTAGTCCTATGTTTAAAAAAAAATCAAATTTTCAGATGAAAGAAATTAGGGAGACATAGCTATCACATTATGTGACAGAGTCAAGAGCTTAAAATAAAACTCATAAAGGTAGAATTATAGGGCTAGATCTAATAGTACAGTTCTCAACCTGTGGGTGGCGACCCCTTTGGGGGTCAAATGACCCTTTCACAGGGGTCACAGGGCTCACCTAAGACCATCAGAAAACACATATTTCCAATGGTCTTAGGAATCAAGACACTGCTTCTCTATCAGTCTCCAGGCAGGTCCACCTACATGCTGATATGCCCACATACAAATATTAAAGGGTTGCGGCATTAGGAAGGTTGAGAACCATAGTAATAGTATGTCATTTAATAGTTAAATGTAAAATTCCATACTTGGACTAAAAAAATCAATTTTATAAGCATAGGATAGGAAAAATATAGCTAGACAATAGTTTGAATTTCAAAAATCTAAGTTTTTTTTAGAAGATTTTTAAGTTTCATGTGAGTCTACAGAATAGGATGGAAACCAAAACAAAAAGTTCATGGGGTGGCTAGGTGGCACAGTGAAGAGATCACCTGCCCTGGAGTCCAGAGGACCTGAGTTCAAATCTGACCTCAGACACTTAACATTCAGTAGACATGTGACATTAGGCAAGTCACTGAACCCCAACTTCCCTGCTGTCCCCCTCCAAAAAGCAAAAAATAAGTTCTTATGACTATAGGCTATATGACCTCCATGAGAAAGGCTAAGAAATGAGTCTAAATGATCCTTTTTTTTGCTGTGTGCTGATCCAAACACATATGGAATCTCGTGTCCTGTTCTAGATCTCACATTTTAGGAAAGACACTGACAAACTAGAAAGTATTTGGAGGGGTAATGAGGATAATAAGGGGACTAGGGACCATGCTGTACAGGGATAGGTTGAAGGAACTGGAAATGAGTAGCCTAAAGAAGAACAAGCTTAGAGAGTATATGTAGCTTTCTTCTAATATCTGAAGTATACTATCAAGTGAAAGAATTTCACTTTGGTTTGGTCTAGCCCTACAGCACTGAATTAGAAATAGGTAGAAGTTACAGACAAAAACAGGTTAATATGAGAAAACCATGGTACTGACTATAGCCCTCCAAAAGTAGCATGGCCACATGCAGCCTTCTAGGTCCTTGCGTGTAGCCGTTTGTCTAGTTCATGTTTTACAGAACAAATCCTTTTATAAAGGTGATTTGTTCTGCGAAGTTTAGATTCAGTCAAAGGGCCATATGTGGCCTTGAGACTGCAGGTTCCCCACCCTGGATCAGGTTAATACCTCTATCAAGGACCTGTGATTGTGTAGGTGGGGATACCCTTTACCTACATAGAGTTACTCTGTCCAACCAAACAACAGTGTCGGATTGGAGGCAGAAGACTGAGGTTTAAGTCCTGGTTCATTACTTCCTGTCTGACCTTTGGCAAATGATAACCTCTCTGGGCTTTGAGTTCCCCAAATGTAAGATGAAGTATTTGGACCAAATGTTCTTCAAAGTCCTTTCCAGGTCTAAATTCTTCCTGAGACTTAGAAAGGTCGAGTGACTCAGTCACACAGCTAATGGGTATCAGATCAACTCTATTAGAATTTAAAAGACATGAGGACAGGGGCGGAGCCAAGATGGCGGCGTAGAAGCAGCAAGGTCCCGCAGCTCCCACACCGCCACCCTAAACACCCAGAAAATATGAGCCCAGACAAAGTCTAGGAAAGTCTAGGACTCTGAGACTCACAAAAATACAGAGAACACATCTTTCGCTGAAGGCAGCTCTGCAGCAGGGGCTCATCGGCAGACAGAATGGAGGCTGGAACAGCTGGAAGCCGAGACCACAGCCAGGCCTGGGACAGTGGGAAGGAGCTGAGCAGAGCCCTGCAGCCAGTCAGCAGCCTTTCTACAGCTTCCAGCACCTCCACATCTGCCAAGGCCTGAGGAACTGACGGGAGAGGGGCAGTTCACACCACAGTGGAGCAGAGAACCGCCAGCCCAAAACCGCAGCTGCAGCCACGCTAGGCCCCAGGGCAGCCATGAGGAGCAAGGAGCAGAGCCTCCCAAGCCAGCATAAGTCTACTTCAAAGAAAATCTAAAGCACCTGCCTGAGGGGAGCTTCAGTCAGAGACCGTTAGTGAAAGCTGAAACTTTGAAACTTAATTTGGGGGAGAAAAGCAGTTCAGCCAATCTGCCCCCGGGGCAAGGAAACAGTGGGGGAGGGGAACTACTGGAACCAGCAGCAGTGGCCCCAACCAGGCTGCTTCAGAGCCCCTGGCTTGCGGACTCTGCAGAGGGGCTCAATCAATTGATCAGGGCCAAGTGCTCTTGTGTTGAGTGGCCTGGATCCAGATCGTGGTCTTGGGTGGTGGGCCTGGGATGCACTTTCAGCAAGCCAAAGCTGGGGAGACTTGCAACACCCCCCTAATAGCTCCAGCAGTTGGGAAAACCCCAGCGATTAGGAACAGAGCTTCCCCCCTTGGAAGCAGAGTTTCACAGACCCAAAAAAACCAACCAATTAATTGACTGACCAACATGAGAAAGAAGAAGCAAAATAAAAACACCAATAAAACTCTAGAATCCTTTTTTATGGATAAAAAGGGTAAAAGCATGGAATGAGAAGAAGAGAGCCCAGAAATCAGAACTCCCACACGAAATGCTCCCAAGACAATTGAAGAATGCCTAGAAGCTATATATCAACTGAAAAAGGACTTTGAAAAC
>CM053593.1:237539125-237561207 GCA_028646575.1 Pseudocheirus occidentalis | reverse complement strand
GGGGAGGGGCTTTACAGTGGGATTGCTGTTATAGGGTTGGGGCAGGGGCAAGATGGGGAAAAAATGTGTAATTCAAAAAATGTAATGAAAATGAATAATGTAAACAAGAAAACAAATAAAAACTAAATTAAAAAATAAAAAAAAAGAATTTAAAAGACATGAGAAAGTAATAGCATATTCTCCTTAGGGTTGGTGGGTAGATGGAAGCATACCCCATATTCTATATTCCCTTGGAATTCAGTTAATGATTGATTCTGTTGTTCATGATTATTCTTTTGCTTTTAAGTTTTTCCTCATATCTTGGGAGAGGAGTAGGGATCTGATCTGTTATTTTACTGACAAAGGTAATATACATATACAATGATTTTCCCCTGGAGAACTGATATAAAGGGACCTGCCCTGGATTACAGGACAAGTATATGTCAGAGTGGAGATGTGAACCAACACATCCCTGTTTCAGAGGCTAATTGTTTTTGCACTATGCCATCTTCCCTCACATGATGTCATAATAGTTTATTATTAATTAATACTGATGATTGTAATGGTTCCTAATTTCTATAGTATCTTTTAATTTTTATACAAAGTACCCATTAGAAGAATCATGATAATCATGTATTATTAGGGTAAGAGTATATACGTATTTATTATCTCTAAGTACACTTGAATTAAAAATATTTATAGCTACTGAGGTGGATATTCCAGGAGAATAAAGATTTTGGCATCCTAACAGATTAATTTAGAAAAATATTAGCTAAATAATGTCATAATGGATTTACAAGTGCGGCTTCTTCTACATTTGTGTTAAGTGAGCAAATCATGCCTAAATTTTTCTATTATAAAAATATTTCCATTTTGAGAACTTTTTTCCTCAGGGCTTCATAACATATTTTGTACATGTTTTACAAAAGACGGTGCCATTGGGGTTATGCTTTTGACTGGTAAGGGTCCTGGATGAATATAAATTCCTTAGTAAACTGCATAGGATTTATGACCCTCTCAGAATATCCAGAAGCTCCTGGAGTGTTCTTTCAAATTGGGTATCACAGATCATGTAATAACAGAAATGAAAATATACCACTAACCCTGTATCTCTGAAGATAAATTAACTTAAAACACAACTGAAGTTTGAAAATTACTCTTTAATGAAAGATTTTGCAATGAAGGAAAATGGATCATGGACAATATTAGAACATTCAGATTTTATGAAGTAATTATCCCTTCTGGGAAGTGATTCAGCAGTAAAATAGGTATAAAAGCTCAAAATACTCAAAAGTATAAAAGGCAAATATTATTTTTTAATATTTTATAAAACTAATTTTGTAAATTGTTTTGTGTTTTAATACGGCTATACTTAGAAGCAAAATATTATATTTGAGGCATATTTTATTAGAATTATTATTATAATTCATAAAATCATTGATGGATCTACACCTAAGATAACACATGAGCTTTTAAATGTTTTCCCCCTAGCTATACAAGAAGTTGTGGGGACATTTTTTTATGCAAATATCTCTGGTCCAGAAAAGTTTCACACTTGCTTGAAATAAAAAAAAAAAAACTACACACTTTGTTTAGTCTAAATTCCCTTCCTTGAATCTTTATTTCTATTTCATGGTTTCAGATCAGTTATTCAATAAATAAATATTTTTTTCCTTTTTTTAATTTTTGGAGGGCAGTTGGGGTTAAGTGACTTGCCCAAGGTCACAGGACTAGTTTTTGTGTTAAGTGTCTGAGGCCAAATTTGAGCTCAGGTCCTCCTGACTCCACGGCCAGTGCTCTGTTCACTGTGCCACCTAGCCACCCCCAATAAATAAATATTTATCAAACATTTATATGCCAGGTAATATGCTAAGCTCTGGAGATAACAAATATATAAAAAGAAAGACAGTGCATTCCTTTAAGGCGCTTACACTCTAATTGGGGAGGCAATACATAAAAGTATGCTGTCAAGGGGAAGTATGGACTGAAAAGTACTCAATGTGGGGGAATGGTGGAGAAATTAGAAAAATCTCAAAGTAGTATATCCAGGTAAAAAAAGTGAGAGATGTTCTGAGCTAAGTTCTCTCATTCAATGGAGAGTTTGAACTTTATGACCCCCATCTTCTAATCAAAGAGGCAGAGAGTATTGGTGACCTGGAATGCCAGGGCTGTTGGGATCTTGAAGGATGATGAGGTTTTTCTAATAACGAGCTTCCTGAGGCATAGTGGAAAACTCAGAAAATTCCCAAAGTAGAGCACTCAGGTGAGAAATCAGATGTTCTGAGCTGTGAACACCTGAATTTAAATTTAAAAAGCATTTATTATATTCCTCTATATTCCAGGGATATAAAGGAGGTGGAAGAGGAAACAATGCCTGCCTTCAAGGGGCTTTCATTCTATGCTCTGCACACAACACTAAGATCCTTTCATCCATCCATCAATCAATCAAACAATAGGCATCATCACCAGTGGTTCCCTTTTACCTTGAGTATAAAATATAAAATCTTCTCTTTGGCAATTAAAACCCATTTAAACCATGTATTTGGTATTTAAAACTCATTTAAATCTTTATAACCTTTCAGTAGCCTTACACTCCTCTTCACATACTGTATGATCCAGTTACATGAGCCTTTCTTTTGTTCCTTGCACATGACACTTGATGCCTTTTCAATGACTTCCTGAACTCCTACCAAGTGAAAGGGGGTCATAATGGACACTGTAATAGTACCTAGAATTAAAAGACCCAATATGACAACAGTAGTAGTTGAGATGTATGTCTAGGACTGCTCAGAGTTAGATGGAGGATGATGGTTGATTTGAGTCTGTTTATGTGTGTGTTTGTGTGTATGTGTGCGTGTATGTGTTTGTGTGTATCCCTGTAGTTAGTCCTTAGTATTTGTACTCCACTTGCTCAATGTGTTCTTGATAAATTGAGGAGAGGCATTAACTGATGGCTGCATTAAATAACCCTTAAATCCGGATACTTTTGGATAAACATTCTGTCATCCTCATTTCTGGTGATTTTATAGAATTACAGAATCTTGTGATAGGAATGAGCCTCAGAGATTGTCAAGTCCAACTATGACCTGAAGATTTAACCCCAAATGTACTATTGTCTGAGTGGCTTTGGCAAACCCAAATTCCTTAGGTTTAATTTATTTTTCTCATCCGCAAAATAAATGGCTTAGAGAAGATCATCTTTAAGGTCACTTTAAATTCTATATCTTGTTATTCTATAATAAATGGCTGCCTGTGATCTCCAGAGAGGTAAGGGGAAAAGAACAATAATTTATTCTGGTACACTATGTGTAACTAAACACTTTATAAACATTATCTCATATTATAAATAATTTATTATTTGTTGAAGGTGTACACTACATTTCTGGAAAACTTTAATTGCTAGCATAGTTTTCCAAAATTTGCCTTTTTGAAGCTCTTACATAATGATCTTATTTCTGCATTCCAGGCCCAAGCAGAATACAATTATCCCCTCTTTCATATAACATTTATTTTATTTAATTTTTAAAATTTTATTTCATTGCTCTCCCAAAATGGTTGGATCAGGTCACAGTTCTGTCAAAAATGACTGTGTCCAAATTTTTCTACATCCTCTCCAACATTTGTCACTTTCTCCTTCAATCATATTGGCCAATCTGATAGGTAGAAAATGATATTTCAAAGTTCTTTTAATTTGCATGTCTAATCAATAATGATTTAGAGCATTTTATATGACTACAAATTATTTTGATTTCTTCATTGGAAAATTGCCTGTTCATATCTTTGACCATTTATCAATTGGGGAATGACATGTGTTCTTAATAGATTTGACAAAGTTCTTTATATATATATGTGAGATATGAGACCTTTATCTGACAAACTGTCTATAAAATCCCCTCCCCACAATTTTCTGTATGCCTTCTGTTCTTGGTTACATTTGTCTTATTTGTACAAACTCTTTTTAATTTACTCAAAAATATCCATTTTATACCTCTCTCTGTTCTCCATCTCTTGTTTATTCATAAATTATTCTCCTATCTATAAGTATGATAAGTAATATGTTCCATGTTCTTCTAATTTTCTTGTAAGGTCTTTATATCTAGGTCATGCAACCATTTTTACCTTATCTTGGTAAATGGTGTAAGATATTGGTCTATGCCCAGTTTCTGCCATATTGCTTTCCAGCTTTCCCAACAATTATTATTATTTTTTACCAAATAATGAATTATTATCCCCAAATCTTAAGTCTTTACACTTGCCAAATATAAGGTTATGATGTTTATTTGCTGCTGTAAATTGTACATATACTCTCTTCCACTGATCTGCCTTTCTATTTCTTAGCCAGTACCAGGTAGTTTTGATCACTACTTTCTTATAATATAGTTTAAGATTTGGAACTGCTTACCTTCCTTCCTTTACATTTTTTTCATCAGTTCCTTTAATATTCTTGACTTTCTGTTCTTCCAAGTGAATTTTATTATTTTTTCTTCTAATTCAGTATAGCTATTTGTTGGTAATTTAATTGGGATGGCATTGAATACATAAATTAGTTGAGATGAAATTGTCATTTTTGTTATATTGGTCCTGCCTACCCATGAACAATTAATAGTTCTTCAATTATTTAAATCTGATTTCATTTGTATAAAAAGTTTTTTTTTAATATAATTTTGTTTATATAGTTCCTGGGATTGTTTTGGCAAGTATACTCCCAGGTATTTTATACGATCTAGAGTTATTTTAAATGGGATATCTCTTATGATCTTTTCTAGCAGAGTTTTGTTTGTGACATATTGGAATGCTGATATTTATACAGATTTACTTTACATCCTGTTGCTTTACTAAAATTATTAATTGTCTCAATAAGCTTTTTAGTTGAGTCATTGGGGTTTTTCAAGTATATCATATCATCTGCAGAAATAGATATTTATTTCCTTTTCTGATTACTTCTATTGCTTTTCCTTCTCTTATTGCTATTACTAGGATTTCTTTTTTTTTTTTTTTGGAGGGCAGTTGGGGTTAAGTGACTTGCCCGAGGTCACATGGCTAGTTTTTTGTGTTAAGTATCTGAGGCCGGATTTGAACTCAGGTACTCCTGATTCCAGGGCCGGTGCTGTATTCACTGCGCCACCTACCCACCCCTTATTGCTAGGATTTCTAATACAATGTTGAAAAATATTGATGATAGCATCATCCTTGTTTCACACTTGATCTTATTGGGAAGGCTTCTAGCTCATCCCCATTATAAAAGCTTGCTTGTTGTTTTAGAGAAATGCTTTTTTATAAATTTAAGTAAAAATCCATTTGTATCTACATTTTAAGTGTTTTTATTAGAAATGCATATTGCACCTTATCAAAAGCTTTTTTGCATATATTGATATAATAATTAAACATACAATATTTTAAATATTTAATCACCACCATTATATGCCTATCGAGTCATCTTTCCTCCAGACTAAACATCCACTCTTCCTTCAACTGATTCTCCACTAAACCTTTGGTCACACTTCCTGGAGCACAATTTGGCTTGACAACATCCTTCCTGAACTGTGGCACCCAGATGCAAATATACACACACATATATTAGATGTAGCTTGAGCCAGGCATCAACACCATTGAACAGCCACCTTTTACATTCTACACATTCCATTTTCTGACAGAAACTGAAACATTAATTGATTGATGATCACATCATGTGTTGGGTTCAGCTGGACTTTGCAATTCATTAACCCCATAGGTTTTAGTTATGTGAATACCAGGTCTTCCTCATGCTATAATCACATCAATACATTTTAAAAGAAAAATCCAGGAAGAGAGGTTCATGTTTATCCCTATTAAACTTCATCTAATCTGAAATCAGTCCATCTTGTTGAGATTTTTTTGATCCAGTATATCATCACTTTTTGTATTATCAGCCCTTCTAGCTCTGTGTGATATACAAATGTGAAAATATGAACTATCTCATACTTTTGGAAGAGCTATTTTTTATTGTGAGATAGTTAAATGTACCTTTTTTTGTCTTGGAAGAGAGTCAACTACCTTGATAATGGGAACAACAACTATATATATACATATATACATATATATATATAGGTATTTTATTCTTTTTTGTCTCATTATGCTTCCCTTTTAAAAAGCCTATCTATCTACTAAAAAGGCAAATAGGTGGTACAGTGGCTAGAGCACTAGGCTTGGAATTAGAAAGACTTATCTTCCTGAATTCAAATACAACCTCAGACATTTATTGTCTGTGTGACTCTGAGCAAGGCACTTAACCCTGTCTGCCTCAGTTCCTCATCTGTAATATGAGCTGGAGAAGGAAATGGTAAATGAGTCTAATATCTCTGCCACCCCCCCAAAAAAAAACCAAAATAGGGTCACAAAGAATCAGATATAACTGAAACAACTCAAGAACACAACAAAAAGCTGCTAAAAGTTACTTAATCAACATTGAGGGCCTGTGTTTATCCTTTTCGTATCATTTATTTCTGTTTACTTATTTCCTTTATCTCTTATTTGAAAAAAGTTCCTACACTTATAGTGCAGACTCTCTAGTCCCATGAATTTGACCCACAGAATATTTAGGAGAAACAACTAAAAATGAAAAAAAGAATTATCTTGACATTAGCAACTATCATTTGAAATTGACAGAAATTAACTGGTGAAATAAAGAAATTTTGATACTATCACTTGACAGCTGTCTCAGGCTCCTATTAGTGGAGGCAGGGTTTTCTCTCTTTCCATATAGAACCATAACTTCTTTGTTTTATGATGAAGTGACTTTGCATGTATTACACTTGAATTGTCACTCTGGAGAACTGGATTTCAATTGCAATATAATATTGAAATATGCACGTGCACATGTATCTGTATATACACACATATATGGGCATATACACACAAGTATGCACATGTACTTAATTATATACATGCATGTATAGATATGTGTGTATACATACACAGAGAAAATCCTCCAATTGCAAAGAAGTGGCATTCCAAATGTCTGTCTATAAGGAGGCTATTTAAAACTCAGCATACATTTTTCTTATAGAAATAATGAAAAAATCCATTGGTTGCATTTTGCAATTAGTCTTCAAATACTTATTTAACATCACTAAAATTACAATATTTCAGCATCTTGTTATTTTTTTACAGGAAAAAACATTATGATTTTGAATTTAAAATATCAGAGGTCCAGGACAGTATTATAGAATTACAGAATGAGAACTAGACTAAAATTCAGAGCAGTTTCTTTCCAACTCCACCACTTTGGTGGAATCTTTGAGCCAATGATTTTAGCTTCTCCAAGCTTCAGTGTTCTCATATATAAAGTGAAGGACTAAGACCAAGGGCTCTTAACTTGGTCCATGAACATGTTCTTTTTTTAATACTTTATTTCAATATAACTCATTTCCTTCATTATATCCTGTTGCTATGCATTATTTTTCCTACTTTTCCCAGTTCCCCCAACCATGGCTGGTTACTTAAAGAAAGAGTGGTAGTCTCTTATTGCTGTCCATTAAGAAGCCAACAATACGCACACACACACACACACACACACACACACACACACACACACCACAATAACACTAGTGAAGTAAGAAAAGGAGAGGTGGAGAGGAACTATAAGAATCAGTTTTTAAGTCAAAATATTAACTGTAGGTACTTTGTTTTTTAGACCTCTTTCTAATGACTAATGGATGGCATACTGTTGGAAGAACTGAACCACGTCAATATTGATATTCTAGTGATAAACGAAACAAGAAGACAACAGAAAATTGAAATTCAAAGGAAGCTGAGGTAGCTGGGTGGTGCAGTAGATAGAGTGCTGAGTCTAGAGTCAGGAAGACCTAAGTTCAAATCTAGCCTCAAATACTTACTAGCTGCATCACCCTGGACAAATCGCTTAACTACCACCTGCTTCCATGTCCTTAATTGTAAAATGGAGATAAAAACAGCATTGGCCTCACAAGGTTGCTGTGAACATTGAATAGGATCATATAGGTAAAGCGCTTAGTACAGTATAGTATCAAACACATAGCAGGTCCTTAACAAATGATTATTCCTTTCCCTCCCACTTGTCCCACTGGTAGTTCTTGGAGAAGCAAATGAAGGAGCTATCAGAATCAGCTTCATAGTGTGCTGAAAAGTCATTTTATGAAACATTAGCTCATCTTGCAATGTTCACAATGAGCAGAAACAAAAAGACCAAGATGAAGATAATTGCATTTTGCCTGTAAACATCTGGGTAGACTTTATATACGTAGAAATATTTTCTGAAAAACTTTAGCACTTTGCCTCACCAAGTCAAAATATACTTTGTGACTTATAGGACTGTAGATCTAGTCAGATAGAACTTCAGTGGCCAAATGGTTCAGTGGTCACCAAATGCTTAAAATCATGTACCCTAATCAGTAAAATTTTTCATCACAGCCCTAATATGTGCATATTTATTTATTTTTAAATTATATATATCTTGTACTGACAATTAAAGTTATTAAAACTATAAATTTATTATTAAGAAAACAAAATGTTTTATGTGATACATTTTATTCTAAGTTCCAATTATTTTAATCAATTATAAATAATTATATTGATAAATTATAAAATAAATTATGCAGCTAACACTGAAAAGCAAAGGGAGAGAATTAAAAATGGGCAAGGGAAAGGAATAGTAAGGTAACAATCCAGAGGAAAAGTTACATGTAAACATGGAGCTATCATGCACTGATTTTCTGCCATACTTTATATAACACATATGCATCAGTAGCATGTTAGCATGGTGATATTTATAGATAAACAAGGGAGAAAACCATTTATTAAATGCCTACTATGTGCTAGGACTATGCTAATTGCTTTGTAATTACTTCATTTGATCCACACAATAACCCTGGCAGGTAAGTGTCATTATTATTCCCATTTCATAGTTGAGGAAACTGAGTCAGACAGAGTAAATAACTTGCCCAGGACCACACAGCTAGTAAGTATCCGGGGAGATGGATTTGAATTTAGGCTTTCCTGATGCCAGGTCCAGTGCTCTATCCATTGTGCTATCTAAAGAGACAACATATATTCATATACATATGCTACATGTTAGAATTTTATTTCAAACTGGAGTTAAAGCATATTACTAATCTGGGGATAATTTTTGTATGTAGCAGATTAAATCTGCTTTAAACACATAACTCTGTATCCATAAGAAAGATACAAAGTCTGAAAGTCCTCTCTGGCCTTTAATGTTCAGAAGCTAAGCTTGTGCCTTTTGCTTTTGCCATTAGACCCTCCCAACAACCCATTGAAGTAGGTGCTATTATTTTCCCCCATTTTACAAAAGAGGGAAATGAGACTGTGTAAAGTTAAGTGGCATTCCCAGGGTCACACTGCTAGTGTCTGAAACAGGATTCAAATTATGTTCTTACTGACTCCAACTACACTATTTTCTATATCACCTATGATGGGGGAAAAAAGTAAAAGTAGCTAAAAGTTAAAAAACAAAACAACCACCCTTGAAATTATTTCCAGAACACAAAGAAAAGTTGAACATTCCCAGCTATTTCCCAGTTCATCCTGATTTTATTGGAGGTGAAACCTCAGTTTAGATGTGTTGTTTCTGGCCAAAGTCATTCTTAGGGCCATAAAATCACCATTGTGGGGTTGTGAAAATATTACAGGAAAAAGAATAACAGTATTTTTGTTTCTAGAAACATTTTATTTCTGAGGATCAAATGTAATCCTAGATCATTAGTCATTTTAAGAGGGCTTGAGTTGATCAGTGAATGAAATTCTTGGGCCAAGCAGCTTCAAATGTTTTGCATGGGTTGAAATAAATGTTTTTAAAATAAGGCAATAAAAATACACATTTAGAATGACTCCTCGTCCAAACTAAGTGTTTTAGGAAGCTGGTTATGGGATGTACTCTATGACTGTTTTATTTTTCAGAGAAACTTGAAAGAAAGGGAGAAAGATCTGATAAATACTGTTTAAATCATTTATTATGGCAAAACTTGTTGGGAAATTAGGTATTTCTGATTTTATGAAACTCATTCATTGGATATCTGCAAATATTGCTGAATAATTTTTTTGATCCTTTCTCCTTTAGAGTGTTATTCCAGGATGATCATGATCATTTGGTGAGAAGCAACAGAGTCAAAGCAAGTGAGTCAGTGGCAGATTTGTTTCCTAGTAAAGTCAGGAAGACCTGAGTGTGAATCCTGCCTCTCACATTTATTATCTGTGTGACTGTATGGAAGTTATTTCCATCCATCAATCAATCAATAGATAAACATTTGTTAAGCATCTACTATGTGTCAGGTAATATCTTAAGGTCTCTCAGTCCCATCTGACAATATTAATAATAGTACCTACTTTGTAGGGTTACTTGAGGTACAAATGAGATAACATGAAAAGCACTTTGTAAATTCATATGAATATTGGCTATTATTAACAAAAAGTACTATTTTGATCTTGCCAGGAAGATTTCTATACTTAGAGAAAACTCGAAGAAAAATTCATTAATTCAGTAATATAGAAGAAATGACTGCTAATATTTACCATCTTCAGTTGGATAAAATTGGTTTTCTAACATTATAAACCAATGTCAGACAAGATTGGATTTTCTCCACTGGGGAAAAAAAAAACTTACCCAGACTTCACATTAATCCTCATTTCATTCCATTTTCCATCTTGACATATAAAGACTTATACATGCATGAAGAGATAAGGATAGAATTAAAGAATTTTTCATGTAGAACAAGTCAAATTTCATTAATTATAAAGAGAAGAAACTAGATTTGTGATTTCTTTGATACAGAGAACTCCTGGATAAGAAAACTTCCTCTACCAATAGAGGTTGATATGTTTTTGCAATTTGTAGTCTTAGGGAGTTGCCCAGGGCATTGAGATGCATTTCACTTGTCCAGGGTCACACAGCCAATATGTATTAGGCAGGAATTGCACTCACATTTTCCTGGTTCTGAGGTCTATCCTTTCCCTTTATTCTCTTACCCACTGTTCCGTAGAACACAAAATGAATGTTTAAACATAATCATTATGATATAGAGCTCAGTGTACATTCTATAGTTGCTTAAACAGACATCATCATCCCCTAGTTAATTTTTTGAGAAAACTGTCAGGTGCCAGCACGAGGACTCAAAAATGGGGTTAACTTTAATTCTTCCTTTATCCTCATCTCTTTTATCTAATCAGTGACAAAATCCAGTTAATTCCACCACCACAGTGTCTCTTGAATGTAATTTCTTATAGTCAACACCCTAGTAAAAGAATGGGCTTTATTATAATCTGCCTGGACTCTTACAATTTCCCCACAGAGCGGTGCCTTGCTTTCCAGCTTTATAGTTCATAACACTTTCTCTCATCTATATTCCACGCACCTTTATATGTAGAAATCTTTGCTCACATGCTCTCTGTGCTTGGAATACTTACTCTCCCCAGCCTTGCTCAAAACTCATGTAGTTTTAAAGATCTACTTTAAAGATCTACTCAAATGCCACTTTTTCTCTGAAGCTTGCTCTGACCTCTTGAGCCTTTCTAGGGGGCCATCTCTAGTTGTCCTGATCTATATCTTTCCACTGGACCCAGATGATTCTGGAGAAGAAAGTGAGGCTGGTGACCGCACAGTCCTGCCTCACTTAAATCCAACTGACTTGGAAGTCAGGGTCTCATCTTCCTGATGTCATGGTCTTTTTCAAGAATGAAGGGCAAACAACAAACAAACAATCCTCTCTATCAGGCCTCACATAGCACTTCATTGTGTAACTTTCAGATGTATTTTTCATGTAATATTGTTTATTGTATAGTCTATCATAATTATCTTTATTTCTATGTTATCACAATCTTGACTATAAACTCTATTACATTATGGATTATGTCTTGTCTAAACTTTCTATCTTGCCCCTTCCCTATTACTTAGCACATTGCTGTGCACACAGCACATACTTAATAAATATTTTTGAATGAATGAATCAAGAAAATTGACAAGCAGCTTCTGATAAATCCTAAATTCATCCATCCATACATTTTTAGTTAGGAGGAGAAGGAAAAAGGGCAAAATTGACCAAGAAATAACTTAGCAAGTACTTATTAAAGAAGTATTTGTTAAGCACCTATTTTGTTCCAGGCACTATGCAAGAGCTACAGATACAAGAACACATCTTGGAAAATCTTTACTCACTCTCATTCTAATGAGGGAGACGACAGTTTCTTTATGTCTGTATGTGTGTATAAACACACACATCTATATTGCACCAAGTTAATAAATACAAATATATACTAAATCATTAAATACAAAGTAATCTTGGAGGGAAGGTACTAGCAGTTAGGGGTATCAGGAAAGGCTTTATATATTTGTTACCTGAACTGTATCTTACAAGGAAAGAGGCACACTAGGGGGGGTGGAAATAGAGAGCCCATTCTAGGCATAATAAGCATGTTGCACCCGCTTCTTAATCCCCCTCAAGAAATAACCTTAAAATTGAGTTTAGTTTTTAGTTCTTTCTGAGAAAGAACAATAAGCTGAATATGTTTAAATGTCTTAGTTATATTTGTAACAAAAACTGTATAGTTATAACTGCAATTTGTAGGTAATTGTTAATTTGACTTACTGAACAAATCAAAAGAATAAAAACCTGTTTCTGGCCCTCAAGAAATTTACAACATTATTAGAGATTAGACTTGCACATGAAATTGAAGAAATAAATGTTAAATTTTGTGGCACATGTTGTAACATGCCAAAGGAGACAGAAAATATAGACTTTGGGTTTGACTGATGATTTAATTCAGATTCCATAAGGAGGAAGGGTCTGAAAAATGGCAGGTGGTTTTTGTATAGGCCAAAAGGAGAAGTAAAAGGTTTTATAGTTATTCCTGTTTAATCTTGCCTTGCTAGGTTCAGGACACCATTTTAACCTGGCAGAATCTTTCTTTGTCCTGATACTGTTTTCTGGCATAGTACTTTTCCCTCCCAGATTTGTTACATTTCTAATTTTGATAAGCTTGCCTTTTCTGCCTTTATCTAAGTCACTGATAACAATATTGAATATGGAGGAAGGAGGGCCAGAAGCCCATGGCACATCAGTAGACACTCACCTCCAGGCTGGCATCAATCTATTAGTCAATGATCTTTAGGTATGGTTATATAACCAGTTCCAAGGTGGGCTGGACAACCATCCATCCTACTTTTCTTCTCTCTTTTCAACAAGGATATTGTGGGACTCTGTCAAATTTTTTCTGATATCTTTATTCTTATTTCTCTAGTACTTTACTGATCTAGAAATCGCTAAAAAAGAAAATGAGCTTAGTCTGGAATGGCTTGTTTTTCTTGAGCCTTTTCTGGACTCCAAAACTTGTGACTTCCCTTCCTAAGGATTCACAAATCAGAATATAATAATCTACCTTATAATTATGATCTTTTTGGTCCCCCCCCACATTATTTCCTCATTTTATTGAGAAGTCTAGGCCTATCTGTTCCACAAACACACAAAAGATAAATCAAACACTCAGATGTTAGCAGCTGGTCTACAAGCATCATATCCAATGATGCCGCCTTTGCCTATCTAAGTCTCATCAACATGCACACCTCAGTGAACACCAAACAATTTAGCACAGCTTTCTTAATTGTGAATCGATGGTTTGTGGAATCCTCTGTGTTCATTTTTAAAATAACCAGAGTAATCAACAATCTAATTCAGTTCTGTTCCAATAATCCAATGTGACATCAGTGTGACAGTGAAGTCTTAAAGATTATACTAGTGGGGTCTAAATTCAAGTCCTAGCTAATCTTAATCCCCCTTAATTCCAGTGTCTTCTCTTTTGATTGTTTCCATTTTTCCTCTTTGTAGCTTGCTTTTATAATAGTTGTTTGCATGTTGTCTCTCCTTAGATTGTGAGGTCCTGGAGGGCAGGTACTGTCTTTCCTCTGAATAATCAAACTTACTATAATGAAAAAACTGGTCAAATGTTGAATGTCCACTTTGGTCTTTCAAGGAGAGGCAGTGGGAAAACTTTTTAAAGAAATTAGCAGATGAAAGCAATACTTAGTAATCAAAATGATTCGCTTAAAAATTATAAGTATATCATTTCCATTCTATCCAAAATGGACCACTGTGGTCCATTGGACCATTTATATGTATTTCTATCCATATTTTATTTATTATAGCTATATCTTTATACATATAAATGTCTATACATTATCTTTATTTCCTATCTATTTAAAGAGAGTACTATACATGAGGTTATAATACAATTTATATTCCATGAGATTCATGCATAATGAAATAAATGAACACTTTTGCTTTTTAAATTTTAGTTGTAATTTATCGAGAAATCCTTATTTGGTTAGTTCTCAATATCACAATGTTCAAGCATCCTTCATCTACACCATAAATAAATAGCTATTATTCAATTTCTAGATAAGTCTAGATATAAGGATCAGATAATTTTACTTAAAATTATTAGAATGTTCATATATATATATCATATAGATATAACAAAGGAAACATACTTGTCACACATGCATATATTGTACATATATGTATATACATATACCCATAAATGCATACATGTGTGTATATACACACATGTATACTCAAGTATAGCTTTGACTCTGTCAATTAAGAAACTTAGTAGCTTTGTATTGACTACAGGCTAAAACCCACCCTAGCCTGGCACATCTGAGAAGCCTCTACAGTCTGGTCCCAACTTTCAGGATATATTTTACATTACTTAAAAGTGGTGTAGTGGAAAGAGAGCTAGATTTTAAGTCAGAAGACTTGGGTTTGTCTCTCTTTACTGCTTAATGTCTTTGTCAATGATCTTCTCTGTGCCCTGGTTTCCTCATTTGTAAAATGAGGGTACTGAGCTAGATGGCCTTTATAGTCCATTCCAGGTCCAGATCTATGGTCCTATGTGTTTATGATCATGAATTCAAAGCTCCTCAAATTCAACATACTCAAGATGAATTCTTTAAACTTCAATATGATAGTTATTATCCATACAATATTGAGTAAGAGATGATACTCAACTGAAGGCTTTACTTGTCTTATACTTATATGTGTATATGTGTATGTGACTTATACGTCATGGAATACAATTTCCTCTTTCACAAATGAAGAAACTGAGGTTTCAAGAGGTGAAGGGATTTGTTCAAGTATCACAGCCAATAAGTGCTGGGAGGAGGAATCAACCTTAGGTTGGCTCGTCTCCAAATCCAGAACTCTCTTGACTGCACTGATTCTCTTGTTGTCACTTCATTATGATGTGAACTCCTTGAAAACAAGGATCATTTTCAATTTTTCTCTCTGTTCCCAGTGCTTGGGGGAAGGTCAAAATTTCATCAATCCTTCTTTGATTTCCTGATTGTGATTATTTTTCATTGTTAAGGAAAGCAGTAAGGGGTGCCATTGATAGAATGCTCAACCTGGAGTCAGAAAGAACTGAATTTAAATCCTGCTCAGACACTTACTAGTTGTGTGATCCTACCAAGTCATTTAACATTGCACAGACTTTCCTGTTCTGTGAAATGAGTATAATAATAGCTCCAATCTCCCAGAGTTGTCTTGAGAACAAAATAAAATAATATTTGTAAAGCACTTTCCAAACTTAAAGATATAAACGTACATCTTTATATGTAGTTTTATATTTATTTCTATCCATATTTTATTTCTATAGTTGCATCTTTATACATATAAATGTCTGTACATTATCTCTATTTCCTATCTGTTTATAGAGAGTACTATACATAAATGCTATTAGGAGTACAAACACTCACGTGTTGCTGCATTACACAATAAAATTTTTTATTTGACGAAATTGGTTGAACAATTGTCTCCATGAATGTAATAACCAAAGAAAGATTAAATTAATTAATAATTTCCCCTCAAAGATAACTTAAGTATCACACATATATGCTAATTTACTTGGAATGTGGGGGTCTTCATGTTTATGAATATGAATAAGCATAGATAATTACTACCTATACTTTTAAGTATTGTTCTTTTGACAAGCCAGGAACATATAAAAATGACATTTCAAAATTTCTACTGGTGTAGATGGCTATAGAAAGCTAATGTCTATTCTGTACTTGTCTTTTTATGAGCATTTATAATAGTCACATTCTCCCTTAGTGTTTAATTATTCTCTAGTAGTAATTTAGGGATGCAGTGAGGCATTGACTCTTTCAAGTAATCATGGTACCATATAACCAGTGGTGAATTGGCAAACTTTAACCTTTTAGGGTGGAGGTATATACACAATATATTTTTAAGTTTAATCTGCATTATTACAATTTCCTTTATCACTTTTTAAAGGCTAAACAACCATGAAACAATAAATCCAGCTCTGATTTGTACCATTTTCCAGTTTCTGAGGTGTAAATCCTCACCCTGAAAATTTAACAATTGACTCTCATTTTCTCTTGCTTACAGTATAATAAAAATAATGCTAGTTCACATTTATGTAATGCTCAAAAATTTATAAAAAAAATACAGTCTTCCAACCCTGAAACAGGCATTATAAATATTATTAGTATACTTTCTAGTTGAGCAAACTGAGGCTCAGGGAGATTAATTGACTTTCGCTCATAGTCATACAGCTGAGAAGCATCAGAGCCAACTTAGATCTTTTAATTATAAGACCTCTCTACTCTCCACTCTCACCGAAGGAAACTACATCAGAGATGAACTAAATGATCAACTACAGAAGTCTGAAAGAATTAATAAATCTCCCCCTCCCTTCCTCCACTTACTGTTAAAAAAGTGATTTAGTAAGGAGAAAAATTAGGAACAGATCATTCATTGCTAATCTTTCCACTGTCAGGTTTTGATTATAACTATAGTATTATTATTATAGACATTAAAGTAAGGATAAATGATCCAATACAAATTATATATTAAAAGGGAAAAACACTAGCAATTTCTGTTTTAATCTGAAGCTATATAAAAGATTGAATGCAATCTTTTAGACTCACAGAGATAATATTCTTGACTTTCTAACTCATAATTTATGGTCAGACACATAGTAGTACTTTTGTTATAATAATAATAAGAAAGACAGCAAATCAGTAGAAAAATTATTTATGAAAATAATGTTATTTCTTCAAACTTCTTAATAATTATTCAAGTCAATAAAAATAAAATTGCACGTTTTTAACCTGACCCTAATTTTCATGCACACCATTTCCAGTTTCTGCTGCATCATTTAACTAGAATTCCAAAGTAAATTATCTCAACCCTTCAATACACTAACAACCTGTCAAACAGTTATTGTAAAATCAATTTATGTCTGTATTATGTGACTTGTTTTTGTAGAAAGTTTTATGATTTACATTCTTTTCTTTGTGTTAAATCGCTCACAAATCTCACTTTTTAGGACAGTAGTAATGAAGCATATGAAATTTTTCTTGCAGCAACAATTTTTTTTTCTATTTTAATGCATTATTGGGAAAGGCTTTGAACCCATCAGCATTCTGACAAGATAAATCCTTTTATAAATAAAGGAATGAAACCTGTCAAGTCTTTTTTTTTTGGATTCACAAAAACTGGGGAAAAAAATTGGGGCAGATAATTACATGGAAAAATTTCCTCCTACATCATTCCTGAGTTTTCTAAAAAGATGACAGAATTCTATAGGTTAAGAATATTATCTTTCCATATTTTAGCTCATTTTGTCTAATTTGTAAAATATTTGAATAAACATGCTTAAAATAAGAGATAAATATTACCTTGACATCCATAATTATGGACAATACATATATAATATAATATATACATTTGTGTGTACATATGTATAACTTTAATTTCCTTAAAGTGCAATGGAAAGACACATGATGGGCAAGAATAGGCAATATCATATCAGCAGGGAAGAAATGAGATGAAGTTTTATAAGGAATGTCATCAGAGAAATGAATGACCAAGAAATGAAGTGAGCCCATCACATAGGTAAAGTGAAAGACTCCTACATCTATGTGTGCATATTAAATCATCACCCTCTGAGGGATATATAGTAGGAAATGGAAAAGAGGCACTCGGAATAAAAACGGTGTGGATGGGTTGCAATCTATGCCCTTGAAGGCATTTCACACATTGACAGATTATACAGATCTCAAGTGCTGAATTTTCCTTCCTCTGCCTATCCCATTTTATCTCCATGTTACCTAACAATTGATTCTCTCTTCTCTCATTTATTAGGATAAAGGCTCAAGGCACAAGGATTGCCAAAGCACAGGTTTAAGAACAAATGGAAAGTGTGAATATGTAGGAATATCTATAATTATATCTATGCAACACATATACAACATGATGTGTCACATATGTAAAATATGGTATTTATATATTCATATATGTTGTTCAGTCATTTCAGTTGTATCTGACTTTTGTGATCATTTGGGGTTTTCTTGGCAGATACTGGAGTGGTTTGCCTTTTCCTTCTCTAGCTCATTTTACAGATGAGGAAACTGAGGCAAATAAGGTTAAGTGGCTTGCCTAAGATCATGTAGCTAGTAAATGTCTGAAACCAGATTTGAACTCATGAAGATGAGTCTTTCTGAAACCACAGTGTCATCTGTGGTTTCTACAAAAAAAAGTACCTGCCTTCTATCTATTAGGACACCTAGCCGCTCATATATTCACACACACACACACACACACACACACACACATCTATATATCAATCTGCATACTGAGTTCATCACCTCTCTCTCTGAAGGTAGGTATCATAGACAGCTTTTTAGAATCCAGGTCCATCTTCACACAGTGATCATCAGAATAGAATTTTAGTGGACAACTTGACATATTAGCAATAGAATATCCGAATGGCCTGTTCAGATCTTTCCATAATTCTCAATGAAATTTCCTAAACCCACGAACACTGGGGATCTCCTTTTGCTTTCACTAAGCAGTGTGGCAGTAACGCAATGCTTTAAGTTGATATTCTTAGGGACAAAGAAGCAAGAAAAAGACATGAGGTTCAGATAGAAGTAATGGTATAAATTCTGCACCATTAAAAATGCTGTCTGCCACTGAGCAAAACTCAGGAAGCTGGTTGTTCTGTGATTTAGAATGTAGAATATTAGAGCTAGAGGAGAACATTGAGATTTCTAATACAAGGATTTACAATCTTTTTTATGTATTGTGTACTCATTCATAAGTCTGGCAGAGCCAATGGACCCCTTCTTAGAATAATGTTTTTAAAAGCATAAATAAAATATATAGAATAATGAAGGAAATCAGTGACAGTTATCCTTTTTACCTCACAGGGTTAGGGTCACAGCACCCCCATGATCTAGAAAATCTGCAAAGATTTTTTTGGCCCTCCCTTCATACAAGAGAAGTATGAAATATTATGGTATTAAAAGATAAAACATGTTAATATTATACAACACTACACATGTATTTTATGCATTTCTGAGTTTCTAAACTTTTTTGTGTGATGTTTGCTGGCTTTTGTGTGTCATCTGTGGTTTCCACAAAACTCGCCCAAAATTCCCATTTAATATTATGCTGATCCACAATATATCAACATCGTGATAGGGAAAATCATAATGTGGAAAGGATAACTGTATGTGGAAATATTTTTTTTTCAATTCAAGTTCATGTACTCTCTGAAACCAATTTGCAGATTTCTTGTAGGTTCCTGGATCCCCTGGTAAGAATGCTTGATTTAGCCTAAGTCCATTATTTAATAGTTGGTGAAAATGAGGCCCAGAAGACCCACATGTACAAAAATTTATATAGCAGTTCTTTTTGTGGTGGAAAAGAATTAGAAATCGAGGGGATGCCCATTAATTGGGGAATAGCTGAACAAGTTGGGGTAAATGAATGTAATGGAATACTACTGTGCTATAATAAATGATGAGCAGGTGGACTTCAGAAAAACCTGGAAAGACTTATATGAACTGATGCTGAGTGAAATAAGAAGCACTAGAACATTATATTCAGTAAGAATCACATTTTGCTATAACTGACTTTGATAGACAGTTCTTCTCATCAGTACAAGGATCTAAGATAACTCCAAAAGACTCACAATGGAAAATGCTATCCATATCCAGAGAAAGAACTCTGGAGTCTGAATGCAGATGGAAGCATACTACTTGCTCTCTTTTTCTTTTGTTTTTTATTTCATTTCTTCTTTCTTGTGGTACCTCCCATTATTTTATATCTTTACATCATGACTTCTTTACATCATGACTAATGTGAAAATATGTTTAATATGCATATATAAGTAGAGCCTAGATTGTACATGGTTGGGAGGTGGGGGTGGGCGAGGAAAGAGGTGGAGAAAAATTTGAAACTCAAAATCTTACAGATGTGAATGATGAAAACTTAAAATAAATTAATTATAAAAAGAGAAAAGAAAATGAGACCCAGAGAGGAGAAGGGGCTTACTTGAATTCTTAAAATCATACAAGTAGTAACTAGTAGAGTGGGGTTTGGATCAAGATCTTATGCCCAAAAGTCTAATGATCTTCTCAACATGTTATTTTGCCCTTTGTGTGTCCTTAATGTCCCTTTTAACTTGTTTCACCACATAACAGTTGTGTGTGTGTGTGTGTGTGTGTGTGTGTTGGGGCATAAGGCATACTGTATCATTTGTCATGGCCTTGCCATGGAGAAGATGGGTCTTTGCTTTAGGTCATCTTAACTTCAGGAGGTCTTTTGCTTTTGTTCTAAGGTCCACATTTCCTCCCTAGACAAATTCTACCCCATGCCTGATCTCCTGCTTCTTCTCACTCCTCATTCACATGAAATGTCACTCATGAAAAAAAGATCACTAATCATGGGTCTGGTTTATTTCATCTTTCAAGGATGATTCTAAAACTTAGTCAAGGTGGGCTAAATCTACTACAATACACTCTAATAACTAGTTTTCCAAATACTGACTAGGTTCAGAAGCAATGATTTTGTCTTTCCTTAATAATAGGCCAGTACAAATGAAATAAAAAATACTATAATACCAAAGTTTAAGACTAATATTACTGACTCTCCATTTGACATAAAATAGGCTCCCCAAATCTCTGCTCTTAGGGATGACAAGTGCTCTATATTTGCTGCTACATATCAGGTGGAAAGGGAGAAGGTTGAAACATTCCTGTTTGTTGTCTATTATTAGCAATGGAATCTAATTCAGCATTTACTTCCAGGAGACTACATTTTCCATCTTGTTAATGCTTCTCAACCTGTTCCCAAAAACAAATGCAAGAATTGAGGTTAAATGATTTTCCGTATGCTACCCCATGAGCCAATGGCCCACAAAGAAATGTTCAGCCTTTCATAGTTGCCTTAATTGTGTCACTTCCCAACTATAGAAAGGTGCAATCTATAGCTATGTTACTACTTATCAGTACTGATAACTTTCCCTTTTGTAAATCACAAATCTGCAAGTGACAATATGAATTTTTTAGGTCTCCACTGCTTCCTTTACACCTATGAAGATAATGGGACTTTCTTCTAAAAAGAAGTATAAAAAACAATAAAATGAAATGATGTTTTGCCACAATATTTTTTATATCAAGACATTACCTGGCATTCCCATCATTTCATTTTCAAGAGGTTATTTACTCATGAAGCTTATAAATTTCCAAGATGTGTCGATGCTAAGTTGTAGCTCATAAATTGTAGCTAATGACAGCTTAAATGAGCAGTTTCTTTCATACAGTAATCTCAGAGTGAATTACAAATGCCAGGTTAGAGTAAGAAAATGCATTCTAAGAGTTCATTTTCCCAAAGAACATCATACTGACTCTCTTCAAGGTCCAATCTGTGAACTACTTCTCGACTGGGGCACTACGTGGTATTTGATTTAATGTACCCATAAAAAATATTCCTCTTTCTATGGATTGAAGAGAAACACCTTACATGAAAAAAATAGCATGTCTTTCAAGACATTTTTATTTCTTTATTTTTTCTTTTCTTTCTTTATAACTAGATAATCAATAGCACTAAATATTCAGTGTCTTGTTCCTTAAGAATTTTTTTGTACTTAGTTGTAAATAGCTAAGCTCATTTAAAAGTATTACTTTTTCTTTCCTCTCCAGAGATTTCTTTCACTGTCATTCTCCTTGTCTGGCCTCACAAATTTAAAATAATTCTTCATTTCTG
>CM053593.1:237527939-237539025 GCA_028646575.1 Pseudocheirus occidentalis | reverse complement strand
TAATACCTATGAGAGAGATCATTCTCCATTTGTGTATTCCAATAAAAATTAAAAAGTTTAGATTTTTTATTAATATAAATATTTTTAATAAAATAATCATGGACATGAGAATATTGGACTAATGAATGCTATTGAGATATGACAAATTATTCTAAAGGAAAACCATTTTAAAATGTATTTTCTATTTGCTAAATAGAATATATAGTACATATATTATAAAATACACATTATGTATAATATGTATTTTTTTCGTATCTTATGTCACTCTGTAACTTTTGTTCCTTCAAGTCAGAACTGTGATTTCATTAGTAAAGAGGAAACTCACTCTACCAATGCAGGTAGGTACTTTCTCTGTAACTCATAGAGTATTAGAGAGTTCTAGTTAGGGGGATGGTGACAAGAGGTTAATTGAATTATCCAGGGTCACACAACCAGGATGTGTCAGAGGTGGACCGAGAGCCAAAATTTGTCTGACTCTGAGACCAGCTATCTATTCATTACAACATAGATCCTCTTTGTGCGAAAAGAATATATTTTTTCCCTCTAAACCAGAAATGTCTGATTTTTGGTCATCAACGATATTTACTGAGTAGTTAACTCCATGTAAAGTATTTACATTTGTTCTTTGGGCTAAGATAAATCATGAAAAATTTAATCCCTGGAAGAGAACTCTTGAGGAAAATTTACATGCTTAAGAGTAGAACTCAGTGACAAAAAGCCACTTGAGAAATACATATCACTTTAGAATAAAGTAGCCAAATGGTCTGTGATGGGTACGAATGAGCACTGCACTACATTTTTGGTTGCTCTGCATGTGTCTTACTAAAGGAACACATTCCTTCTTGAATATAAAACTTTTGCAAAAAAAAGTCCTATAACTAGTCAGTACTGGAGAAACAGTGTGCTATCATGAATGAACTTCTAGAGTTGGGGAAAATCCTGAGTTTGAATTTCACCTCTGGTTCTAGTTATGTGACCATGAACAAAGCCAGTTAATCTCTCCGAGCCTCAAGTGAGTCTCTAAGACTTATCTACTAAATGATAGGAAGTTACATCTCAGTCTTTCCAGTAAGGATTTTTGACCAGGATAATAAAATATTTGGACTACTGAAATATCTTCTTGGTTCTTTTAGCAGTTGAGAAATCAGAGGAACATATTAGTTAGTGAATAAATGTGTGGATTATTAGAACAGTTTAACATATTTCTTAATGAAGTGGAAAATTATTCATGGAATGCCAACATGAAATGTAAACATATATCTTGAAACTTAAAACAATTTTTTTAACATTTGTTTTTAAAACTTTGATTTCCAGGTTCTTTCCCTTCTTCCCTCCTCACCCACCCCCACTGGGAAGATAAGCGATTCAATATAGGTTGCGCATGTGTAGTTTTGCAAAATGTTTCCATAGTAGTTATGTTGTGAAAGACTAACTATATTTCCTTCCATCCAATCCTGCCCCTCCCACTTATTCTGTTTTCCTTGACCCTGTCCCTTATCAAAAGTGTTTGCTTCTAACTACCCTCTCCCCCAATCTGCCCTCTCTTCTATCATCCCCCCTCTTATTCCCTTCCCAACTACTTTCCTATAGGGTAAGATACTAAATTGAGTGTGTATGTTGTTCCCTCCTTAAACCAAATCCAATGAGAGTAAGGTTGACCCATTCCCTTTCACCTTCCTGCTTTTCCCCTCGATTGTAACAGTTTTCTCTTGCCTCTTTTATATGAGATAACTTATGCTATTCTGTCTCTCACTTTCTCTTTCTCCCAATATATTCTTCTCTCACCTCTTAATTTTATTTTTTAGGTATCCCTTCATATTCAACTCATCCTGTGCCCTCTGTCTATGTATATATATATATACACACATGTATATACACTCACATATATTTATGCACACATACACCTTCCTAGACAAACATATATATGTATGCACACATACACATCCATATATATTCCTTTCAACTATCCTCATACTGAGAAAAAGTCTCATGACTTACAATGATCATTTTTCCATGTAGGAATGTAAATAGTTTAATAAGTTCCCTATGATTTTTTTCCTCTTTACCTTCTCATCCTTCTTTTGCTTCTTGTATTTGAAAGTCAAACTTTCTATTCATTTCTGGTTTTTCCATAAAGAATGCTTGAAAGTCCTCTATTTCATTAAATGACTATTTTCCCCTGAAGCTTTATACTCAGTTTTTCTGGGTAGGTGATTCTTGGTTTTAAGACTAGCTCTTTTGATCTCTGGAATATCATATTCCAAGTCCTTCAGTCTCTTAGAAGCTGCTAGATCTTGTGTTATCCTAATTGTGTTTCCACAATACTTAAATGCTTCTTTCTCTAGTTTATCATCATTTGTCAGAACTCTCCACTCTGACCTGTCCATCTTAGGCAACCCTGCATGACATAGCTCATAGTTTCAGCTTGCAATATTTTCTCCTTGACTTGGGAAGTCTGGAATTTGGCTATGATATTCCTAGGAGCTTTGTTTCTGGAATATTTTTCAAGAGGTGATTGGTGAATTCTTCCAATTTCTATTTGGCCCTCTGGTTCTAGAATATCAAGGCAATTTCCCTTAATAATTTCTTGAAGGATAATTTCTAGGCTCTTTTTTTATCATGGCTTTCAGGCAGTCCAATAATTTTTAAATTATCTTTCCTGGATCTATTTTCCAGGTCAGTGATTTTTTCCAATGAGACATTTCACATTGCCTTCTATTTTTCATTTATTTGGATCTGTTTTATAGTATGTTGATTTCTTATAAAGGCATTAGCTTCCACTTGCTCCAATCTAATTTTGAAGGAATTATTCTCTTCAGGGAGTTTTTGAAATTCTTTTTCCATCTGACCAGTTCTGATTTTTAAGGCATTCTTCTCCTCATTGGCTTTTTGGATCTCTTTTGCCACTTAAGTTAGGCTGCTGACTTGCTTTTCATGATTTTCTTGCATCATTCTCATTTATCTCCAATTTTTCTTCTAATTCTATTATTTGATTGTCAAAATCCTTCTTGAGCTCCTCCATGGCCTACAACCAGTTCATATTTTTCTTGGAAGCTTTTGATGAAGAAGTTTTGACTTTATTGTTTTCTTCTGGTTCCATGTATTAATCCTTGTTGTCCTAAAAACAATTCTATAGTCTGATTATGTTTTCTCTGTTTGTTCACCTGGCCAGCCAATTACTTGGCTTTTGAGTTCTTTACCACAATAGAACTCTGCTTCTAGAACAGAGAGAGCTGTATCCCAAAATTCTGGGGTTTCCCCAGTTGTTGTCAGAACTGTTTTCAGAGGTCTGAGGAGGGCACCCTCTCTACAGCCAACACCAGCTGTATCACATTGGCGTTCCTCACTCCAGGAACAACACCCAAGACTGTGACCCAGATCCAAGCAGGTCAAAGCAAGAGCAACTCTGAATGGTTGCTTGGTCCCCTTATGATCAACAGGCCAGGAGCTCTGGAGGCAGCTACAGGTCAGCAGTTGCAGCTGCTGTGGCCTCAGTCACTTCTCACCCTGGGGGGAGGGGCCAGACCATACCCTTCTATCAATTGGTTCCAACAGAGTTCCCCACTGACCTTTTACTTTCTCTTTGATGTTTATGGATTTATAAGTCTGGAAACTGCCACAGCTGCTGATGATTCACTCTACTGAAGTCTGCTCTGGCAGTCTGGACTGCTGGTTGGCGGCCTCCTAGAGTCTTGGCTAGAGTGGCTAATGCATGACTGCACTCAGCTCCCAGTGTGGTGTGATAGACCCTTCCTGTTGGCCTGCCAGTCTGACTTCAGCAGGATATTTGTTTCTCTCTGTCACTTTGTGGGTTCAGTAGCTCTAAAATTTGTTTAGAGTAATTCTTTTACAGGTATTGGAGGTGTTTGGAATGGGGGCTCAAGCAAGTTCCTGCTTTTACGCTGCCATCTTATCTCTGCCCCCCTTGAAATTTTTATATGAGCCTATGGTTGTGACCTAGGTTCACACAGGGGTCTTCCAAACTAAAGGTTTTTTTTTTATTATAGCTATTCTGTCATTCTTCATATTTTTTTATTTATTTTGAAAAGTAATTATCTTTTAAGTAATTTTAACATTATTCTTTTACTACATATGTAAAAAAATACCTAGAACATTAATCCAGTTGTAAGAGTTGTTTGGCAAGTAAGTCAGATGATCTCTAACAAGGGCACTTCCTGAGTTCTTTTGGTCTTTTTGTTGTGCTAATTAATTTACATTGGTCGAAAAAAAATTTCCATCCTGATAAGTTGTTGCTATCTATCTATCTGTCTACCTACCTACCTGCCTACCTACCTACCTATCTCTTAACAGACTTTTAAGAGTTTGGGACCTCTTATTTTCAAGCAAAAGAGAGAAATTATAAATAGAAGCAAAAAAATCCACAAACAAGTAATTTAAAGTCGATCATCCACTGATCAGCAAATCACTACACAAGAAAGGATATCAATAAAACAATAAGGCAGCCACTAAAAACTTATTTTACTTGCAAATATCATAATTTCAGGTAATCAGAGTTATTACTACTACCACTAGCTAACATATATATAGCGATTTAAAGTTTGCAAAGAACTTTAAATATATCAACTCATTTGATCCTGACAACAACTCTGTGACTTAGTTACTATATTATTATCCCTATTTTGCAGATTAAGAATCTGAGTTTTAGAAAGCCTAAATTACTAGCCCAGGGTCATAAATAGTAAGCGTTTGAGGTAGTATTTGAATTCAGGTCTTCCAGACTCCAAGTCCAGTATGCTATCTACTTCACCACCTAGCTGCCATTATTTAATCTACTATAGCACCTTCTATTACTTCTAAAAATTATAAGTTGATTGTATTATTTTCCAAAACATCTAGAACTTTTAAAAAAATTGGTTAGTCATTGCATATATATTATTCATACACTGATTTCAACTTTAAAATCTCATTGATAAAGAATATCTCTTAGAATAAGCCTTTGTAAGAGTTCTGGTGAAGAGAACCACATCTGATCCTCTTCTAGAAAAAGCAAAACAGTCAAATATCATCAATTCCACATAATGCCTTCTTTTGGTTTGTTGTAGTTTAAGTGTTTTTCAGTCATATCCAAATCTTCATGATCCCATTTGGGTTTCTAGGATAAGATTCTGGAATCATTTGCCCTTTCCTTCTCCAGTTCATTTTACAGATGAGGAAACTGAGGTAAACAGGATGAAGCGATTTCCCCAGGTATTCCTGATTCCTGGTCTGGCACGCTAAAGTAACACAATGTTTTCTTGTCATTCAGGGGGAAATTAAAGCAAATTCAGTAAGTGTGGTTGAATAAACCTCAAAGTGCTATAACATTCAGATCTAGTTTTGAGAATCATGCAAAAGTTCTGGTTTTCATCTAAACCATATAAATTCTTTAATTTTGGAATGATCGGGCAATCTTGTAACAAATAGTTTCCCTATAGGATTTTTAGCATGTTCACCATAAGGTCTGGCCAAATATAATAGCTAAGTTTATAGTAGCATTTCAGCACTTCTGAGTTTCAATCTTAGGAAACACTGGCTATGAAAAGCATATTTAATATTTTCAAATATTTATAAAAATTGAACTTTGATCCCCAAATAGTTTTTATAGATGATTTCCATATGTATATTTTAAAAACTTGAATCTGTCTAGAATCTACATTTTAAAGGCAGGAAAGTTTTTTTTTTTAATGTATATTCTTTTGTATGGTAACCAAGCAGAGAGAAATGCAGACTATTTTGGAAAGAATAGGAGCCCTTGCTTAAATTTGAATGTTTTTAGGGATTCAGGGCACTCACATGGCATAGATAATAGTAAACAAGAACAGTAGGGAATATGATTTATCAGATATTCTAATTATTCTACAGGGCTGAATAGTTGAAAAGACTCACTTAGCTAGCATACTAAGCCATGTGTGATCATAAATAGAGTGCTGTGACCTCAGCTCAAAATCTACTAACACTTATTAGGTGTGAGACCTTGGGTAAGTCACTTTAACCTCGTTTCCTCATCTGTGAAATGAAGCGGTTGAAATTATGATACTATAACTCTAAATTTATGATAATATAAAATAAAACAAAGTATTTGATTGAAATTTTAAAACATTTCCTGTCCTGTTTAAAACATAGCTATTTACTATAGCATTTCAAGAACATAATATTTTATACCTTGCATAAAAGGAATTTTTAAATTTCCTCATCTGTTCAACAAATGAGTCCTTTTTATCAACCTATTTTGCCTTTAATGGTTTTTTTTTTAAATCTAGCAATATGCCCATATCTATGTGTACATACATCTTGAATCTACAATCCACACTGATAGAATCTCATACTTGGATCAAAATTTTAATTTTGGTTGGAGCAGCTCTCTGAAATCTGAACACTTGCTTACCTTGAGACACAGTTTGTATGTTTACTGATGACTGAGCCAAATCTCTTTTAAAAAGATTAACGTTATAAGAAATGGGGAGGATATGGACTTTATATTTACCTGGAGAGGCTTATACAAACTGATGCCAAGTAAGAAGAGCGAACCAGGAAAAATTTGTACACAATCACAGACATATCATACGTGTGACGACCAGCCTTGATAAACTGGACTCTTCTCAGCAATGTACAATTATAAGACAACTCTACAAGTCTCAGGAGGGAAGGAAATATCCACATTCAGAGAAAGATCTAGAAAGAACAGAGTTTAAATGGAGACTGAAGCAAACTACATGCTATCATTCTTTTCTATGTTTGGATTTGTTTCTTTTTTTCCTGTTGTTCACTCCATCAGTTACAACCCTTCTATACGACCAGACTAAAGTCCAATGTGAAAGTATTTGCAGATCCTATACTTGATTGCATGGGGAGGGGGAAGAGGGAGGAGAGAAAATTTGAAACTCAAGGGATTCTGGAACTGAATCTTGTAAACTAAAAGTAAAAAAAACAAATTGATTAAAAAAAGAATAGTGTAACACTGCATGTAATAATTTTGTCTACAAGTTTAACCAATGCAAATTAATAGCCACAACGAGGAGACCAAGAGAGCTCAGAAAGTGCCCTAGTTAGAGAACATCTGACTTATTTGCTAAACAACTCTTAAAAATGGGTTAATATTCTAAATATCATGAAAAAAGATAATAAACAGTTGTGAGAAATGCCATATCATTAAACTGAGAGTGACCAGAGAGAAAGGAAGTTTGGTTAGACACCAAAAAAACAAAGTTATTCCAAGGTCAATTAACAATGTGAATGGGAGGATTATTAAACCAAAAAAGAATGCAAAAAAATTGCAGAAAAATCCCAACCAAACCAAAACAAAAACACTGGCCTGGAAAGCACTCAGCATCATCAAAGTAGACCACTACAAGAGAATATCTTGAGGGATCTGTCCAATAGAGCAAAGCCATAATAAGGAATTCTGGTGCTTGGAAGTAAAGCCCAAAGAATCTGGAGAGATCGGGTATTCAGTCCTGGTAAGGGATCAGGGAAATGCTGAATGGCTCATGAGTTTAAGGGAAGATCTCAGAATCCCCCCTCTAGGGCCTTCCAGCTTTCATCATCAGTACCTATAGGTAGCTTACAGCTGAGCCATTCATGGTTAGAAGCAGTCCCACCAGGAGACATGTCCCTTCCCTAGTGCTTGATTTGTGCATTCCACAGCACAGCCCACAATCTTCAACCTCCCAAGGAAGCAGGGGGTAGAGAAATCATAATAGTAATTTCTCTTGACTTTGGAATGCAGCAGAAACAAGGGGAGACGTGTGAAAGTCAAGGTGGCAAAGTGGGGGACAACTACTATGACTGGTTGGCTAGTGATGCAGAGGTGGCTTTGAGATTGGGGCAGCTAGGAGGATGGAGTACCTGAGGCTGTCTGTCCTTTCATCTTCCCAGTTCCAGATTCTGTTAAGTCCCACCCCCATTCCTTGAGATGATAGCTCCTTTTGTTGAACTGTCTTGAGAGGTTCCAATAATGAGAAGACTTAAAAATTATTCTGTAAATTTTCCCTTCAGCCTTCCTTGGATTTTGGAATTAGGCAGCTGGATAGGCTGGTTTTTATTGCAGAAGCCAGTACTTTGCCTAGGGCTTGCTAGGACCTAAGGCAAAAGGTACCTTATAATCATAATGTTTTTTTGTTTGTTTGTTTGTTTGCAGTTTAACTACCACCTTGCAAACAGCTGCTAAGTAAATAAACCTATCCACTCTTGAGGGAAAGCTTTAGGGAAGTTACCTCCAATGAATTATTTATTTTAGTAGGGGTTTTATGCAGCCTTTTATCTCAAAAAAATTTTTGCTGAGAGATCTCTGTGTAAATAGGAATGATTTTGAAATGGGTTATTAGAAAAGAGGAGCTGGAGAAAAAATGCCTTTTCAAGGTATTCAAAGCAAAAGTTAGGGCCAAGCAGAGGGAAGGCCCTGACCACATTAAATGAAGTGTTTGGTAGCCAAAATATCAATAGTGGTCTGGCTGTAAGTCTCATGGCAGTAGATGGATTGTGGCTGCAGCACGGGAGAAGCAAGGACCTCAATCTCTACATCTGGGAGAAAATCGCAACTTTTTTCCTTCCCCAGTTACAATGGGCCCATCAGGAAAGGAGATGTACTAGATATTACTTTAGAAAATTTTTGAACATTATTCAATTGAGTCAATAATTGGGATTATTAGCTTTATTTATATAGTTTGGGATCATTCAAAAATTAAGAGGCAAAGCAAAGGTCAGAATCACAGTATTTGATTAGAATAGTATTTTTACAGATGCAAAGAGAGGATTTTTATCCCAGCTCAAAAATTCTATCAGGTCTCCGAGGTAATATAGAATTTTGCATTTAAACATGAGTTCTTAAAAAAAGAAATTGATCCATTACAAATGTTTTACCCTCCACCCTCCCCAAACTAAAATATTCCATTTGCACTTTTACCATTCAGTTTCATATTTGCATAGCCTAAACAAACATCAAAATTATGGATGGTTTTCTGAATTACTTTGCTAAATTTTCAAGAATGCAAGCATTAAATTAAGAATCCCTAGACCTTTGGCCAGAATTTAACAAATTATCCCTCTAGGAGATATATATATATATATATATATATATATATATATATCAAAATATAATTTATGAATCTTCTCGGAACAATTGTTTTCAATAACTAATGTGCTCTGTTTAGACCAGTTCTGTGTCCCACGTTCCCTCCCATCCAGCTACTAGTTTTACAGACCAAACAACTTTAAGAGAAAAATATTAAAGGCCTCCAACAGGCCTCCATTTTAAAGCTTCATCTTGGTACAAGGAGACTGTGGGATTATGAAGGCTATATCAATGCAGTGTAAACTGCCAGATCCTACAAAGCTGGAAAGGCTTCAAGTCCAGGCCTGAAAATAGAATGTATATCTGTCATCCTAAATCCAGGGGGAGAGCGGCTCAACAGAAGTTAGCCAATAGGTGATGAATATTTTGGGGGTGGATCTGGGCCACAATAACCATTTCCTATGGCATGGAGAAATTGTGCCCTGGATTAATGAAGGCAATAACCAAACTAATAAGATCACAGATTATTCTATCACAGATCTAGAGCTGGCCATCTATTCTAACCCTGTTATTTTACAGATTAGGAAACAGATGATAGGAAAGTTAAGTGACTTAATCAATACCTTGTTGCTCAGTCACTTCAGTTCTGTCTGACTCTTCATGACCCCATTTTGGGTTTTCTTGACAAAAATACTGGAGCAGTTTGTCATTTCCTTCTCCAGCTCATGTTACAGATGAGGAATCTGAGGCAGAGTGAAGTGACTTGCCCAGGGTGATCCAGCTAGTAAGTGTCTGAGGACAGATTTGAACTCAGGGAGATGAGTCTTCCTCACTTCAGGCCTGACACTATCCACAACACCATCTCATTTTACAGATTATGATACTGAAGCCAGGAAATTTAAGTGACATGCTCAGTCACAGAAGGGTGGGCGTGGGGAACATCAGAAAAGGGATTTGAACTCAGACCTTCTGAATGCCAAGCCAAATCTCTTTTCATAAAAGTACTGTCTAAAAAGCATCAGAACTGATCCACAATTATCCAAGGAAATGAAATGTAACTTAAAGACAATAGAGGGAACATAAGAACAGCTCTACGGGGGAACAAATACCAGGTTCTCAACAAAGTTCCTCTGTGATTAATAGTAGTAGTGTTAATTCTGCACTTTTAGCCTGGGCAAAATAGGGTAGTCTTTAAGTAAACAAACAAATAAGTGAATAAGTGGATTAATAGAAGAGTAAAATAAATAAGTCAATGAATGGACTAAGAAATAAAGAATAAAAGGCTGAGAGGTAGCATGGCTGGGGGGTTGAGTCCAGTTTCTAGCACAGCCAGGTCAGGTCACTCTAGGCAAGTCGCTTAACATTTCAATGCCCCCAGGCAATCCACTAAAACTAAACTGCAGAGAGCAGGGATGTAGTGTGGAAGTTCTTAACCAGTTTTGCAAATCATGCAAACCTTTGGCAGTTCAGTAAAGCTTTTTTTTTAGAATAATGTTTTAAATGCATGAAGTAAAATTAATAAGAATATAAAAGAAACCAATTATATTGAAATATGGTTATCAAAATATTACTTTTCTGAAAGTTCAAAAACCTCAAGTTAAAAACCTTTGGTATAGAGGGAGTTATCTCACTGGTTGTTGCAGTCTACACCAATGAAATGAAAAGTCTATACTGAGTGGGAAAAAAAAATATTCCAAATTGCGTTATCCTAAAGGGGAGTTTGTTGGTAATTGTTTCTTTGGAAGCTCTGCAATTCTTAGTTTCTTTCCCCCCCCCTCTTCCTCTTTCTCTTCCTCCCTCCTCTCTCTGTCTCTGTCTCTGTCTCTGTCTCTGTCTCTGTCTCTGTCTCAAGAAAATGCCAACTCAGTTCTCAGCTTCCAGATGCTGGGAGAGAAACTAACTCTTTCTCTCTCTCTCTCTCTCTCTCTCTCTCTCTCTCTCTCTCTCTCTCTCTCTCTCTCTCTCTCTCTCTCTCTCTCTCTCTCTCTCTCTCTCTCTCTCTCTCTCTCTCTCTCTCTCTCTCTCTCTCTCTCTCTCTCTCTCTCTCTCTCTCTCTCTCTCTCTCTCTCTCTCTCT
>CM053593.1:237509200-237520086 GCA_028646575.1 Pseudocheirus occidentalis | reverse complement strand
CAAACAGGGAAGACTGATTATGCTGATGATTATGCTAACTCAGGAAAGAGAGAAAAGAATAAGTGTGGGGAGCAGTCACCAAGTAGTCCATTCTACCCAGAGCATGTGCTCTCTCCTCATCTTTGCCTTTAAGAATCTTGACTGTAGGGGCAGCTAGATGGTGCAGTGAATAGAGCATCAGCTCTGAAGTTAGGAAGACCTGAGTTCAAATTCAGCCTCAGACACTTGACACTTAACTGGCTGTGTGACCTTGGGCAAGTCACTTAACCTCAATTGCTTTGTCCTCCCCCTCCAAAAAAAAAAATAGAATCTTCACTGTCTTCAGGGTTCCATTGGAGTGCTACTTCTTCCATGGAACCTTCCCTGGTCCCTTGGCTAAAAATGTTGCTCTCCTGAAATATTTCTAGAGCACTTTGTCATATCTCTCTACCCATAACTTCTTTTTATTTATTTGTTTGTTTTCACATTTATTCATTTATTTCTGAGCTTAAAAAATAAAACAAGCATTTCCATTAACATAGTACAGTAGGGGGGAAAAGGGTGATTTCACATGAAACTGCAAATCTATCATATATAACTTGCTATTCTTTTAAAATAAAGTTATCGTATAAATTTCTTTTTTTTCTTTCCTCCTCCCTACCCTAGAGATGGCTACCATTAGGCATATGTGTGTATATGTGTATATAAATGTGTGTGTATATCTATGTGTGTATGTGCATATTTATACATATATGCATATGTAAATTTAGTGGCTATGTATGAAGGTGTAATACAGTTTTATGCATTATGATATTTAAATGTGTAGTACATAAAACATATTATATAGCATAACATATTAATTTTAAACTATCAAAAGAGTGATTATGTCAGTCACTTTTCAAACCAAACTAAGTGCCGTTTTACTCCCAGCAATTCAAGGAAATGAGGTTAGACTAGATCATCTCAGTTGTTCCTCCGAGCCCTCAGACCCTGTGATCCTACCTGCCAACAGGCAACTTGAAGCAAAGAACTAGGAAAGTACTTAGAGCAGTGGTTCTCAACCTTCCTAATGCCACGACCCTTTAATACTTGTATGTGGGTGTATCTGCATGTGGGCAGACCCGCCTGGAGACAGATAGAGACGCCGTGTCTCGGTTCCTAAGACCATCAGAAATATGTTTTCCAATGGTCTTAGGCAACCCCTGTAAAGGGTCGTTTGATGCCCCAAAAAGGTCATGACCTGCAGGTTGAGAACCACTGACTTAGAGGCTTTGTGGCTCAATCGTTACGGAACCTTCATTGCTATGAGATGGAAAGGCCATTAAGTAGGTAGAGCACCTAGGTAACCCAGTGGATAGAGTGCTTGACCTGGAATCAGGAAGACTCATCTTCCTGAGTTCACTTCTAACCTCAGACACTCATTAGCTTTGTTACCCTGACAGCCCTGAGTTACTTAAACTTGTTTGCCTCAGTTTCCTCACCAGTAAAATGAACTGCAGAAGGAAATGGCAAGCCACTCCAGTATTTCTGCCAAGAAAATCCCAAATAGGGTCATGAGAGTCAGACATCACTGAAATAACTGAACTGCAATGAACACTGTAATTACATTTGTAAGGTCGTTTATTCAATAAAAATAATCAAACCACAGTTAACTTTTTGTTAAAGCTAACTGCTACAGAGAGTTATTCTTTCCAATGGTCATTTGCTTTAATATTTACTAATATATATTTCCCATGAGGAATCCTTTTCTGGCAGATAACAAGCTAGAGCATACTATTCATGGTCTACTTTGAACTTTAATTTAATCATATGTGTTAAAAATGAAAAGAATGAATACTATTCAATCAATGAAGATTCTCAAGGGTCATGGCACTTTTATACAAGCTCTGGCAATGATGGACTCTATAGTTCAAGTATTAATGTAATTAAGCTTGGATTCTTATCACTGAGTCGGCTATGTGGTGATGCTTTTATTTGGAGGGTCATAACTCTAGGAGAGAATCTACTAAATTATTCAAAGGTAGTGGTCTCTCTCAGTGGAGGGAAGACTGACCCTAATTAGATTATAGATGCTTGAGGAATTGAAGTATTTAAGATTACCATCCCAATAATGTCTATTAAAATGTAATTGTAACAATTATGAAATGTTTTTTCAGCTTAATGAAATATAAATGTAGCTGACAAAAAAGTTAAGAAGTCCATATGTAGCCTGAAAATCTAAAGTTTTTTTTCTGTTTCATTTTATAATATAAAAACTCTACAGATCTGGAAAGTGTTATTAAGCTTTATTTCTTATTGTAATTTTGTAATGCAGTCTTTCTACAATGGGGTCTTCAGGTTTCATATAATAAGATCATATTTGATGCTAAAGTAGTTTAAAGATATTCTTCTGATACTTATACTAATAAATCCCTATAAACATTATACAAAGTGACCCTCCACTATAGTAAGTAACCCATGCCATAATAAATTATTTAGAATAAGGCTATAGTACATTTGCAGTCCAGGAGGGAAACTTGCTTGGCAAGTCATGGAAAACAATTGCATTTAAATTTTCCTTCCCTTCTTTTTTTGTGACTCTTTTATAAAAATGTACGTATAGTAATCAAGAATCACTCCTCTTATAGCATATTACCAATTTCAAGAATATAAGTTATTTTCTTAATGAGGCTTTGCAAAGAGACTAGCTTTTGTTAGACCATGTGTCCCAGTTTTTGTTGTTGTTGGGAAAATTTGGTCCTTTTAAAGGTAAAATGCATGCTGTGTTCCCTTTCTTAGACTGATTCTTTGTGAAAGTAGACATCCCCAAATAAAAACAATTATTCAACTATCCAGATTTCTCCAAATATATGGATATTTGGTATCAGATTATTTGATCTTCAGTTTTCCAATATTTTCTGACTTTTGACCTTTGCATCTATCTATTCCTTTTCAGTGTAAGGGGGTCAATATGATGCCATAGAAAGAATATTGAACTAGGAGTCTCAAGATTTGGATGTCTAATCCTGGATAAACCTCACATTATGTGACTTTGATAGATACATTTACATTCCATACAATTACATTACTTTATAGGTATAAAAAGAAAATAATTAAGCCATTCTCACATGCCCATTATGGGAATTAAATGAGATAATGTATTTTAAAAATTTTGTAGACATTAAAAATGCTACACCCATGCCAGTGATGATTGTTATTAGATTCATTTGATACTGGTGAATGTATACATGAATATATGCTAAATTTCAATATTTCAAAGATTTGTGATTTCTTCTATGTGACCACTTCCTCCATTAATGCAGCCCTAAGCTTTTATAAGTGGTTTTCTTGAGTTGCTGTGATTAATTTGTTATTATGCAGTCAACTTAGTGGTGAAATTTTGGGGACCTGATGTAGGCTGGTAGTTTGATGATAATCATATAACCCATTTCTAGAACCATTCTGTAAACGTTTTATAGGTTGGTTTGCACTTATCAGAGCTTAGCTCTGGTGATGGGGCCTTTGAAAATCAGGAGTCACTCTCAAATCCTAATGAGGTATTGGAGTTCAACCCTGTATATCTTATAAATTATAGGACACGTGCACACACACACGTTTATGTGTATATGCGTGTACTTGTGTGCATATGTATTCATGGTTACTATATACAAATGAAATATATTTATGTTTACACATATGCTTACATGTCTATTATATTTATATGTAGTCATTACTATATAATATACTATAGTATATAGTCATATACTATAATAAATCACCATCATCTTCCTCACTTGAAGAAATCTATGTCTGTGGTGGTTTTTATAAGACAAAACACAATGCATCGACACCATATGTTTTGTACCAAAGTTCAGTAAAATTTTATGGTGACAAGAAAAATTCAATAACCTTAGAAATTATATTAAGCATATGATTTACCTATGCAGGTTGCAAAAGCCATTGAATTTTGTATACCTTTGGCCAAATTTTCACATTTTCTTTTGTTCTTTATCCAAAAATGTTTGATTTGGTGTGTAACACATTCATATTGAACTTCCCACAGCCTTCTATTGCTGTTGTTTAATCAGTGTGTATTGGACAGGGGCAGGATTACTAATGGAAAATAATGAGAAAGAGAAAATAATGAGACTTTAGACAAGATAAGCAATGTGCTGAGATAATCTGACATGCAATTTGCACTTCCAGGTTTCATGGCAGCTTCTTGGAAACTAGAAGAAGCAGTTTTAATTACTTTGCTTTTTTGTCTTGAATTTTTACCTCACCTTCAAGGAATTCCTTTTTATTTTGATTTACCATGAAGTGAGGTACCATCATGCCCTTCATTTAGGAGGGGGAAACAAAGTCTGAGAGTCTCAAAAATTGAATTAAAGATTATTCTATGATGCAAGTAATTTTTTGTTTGAATAATTATATATCATAGTTTCCTTTAAGTGAGGCAATCATTTAATGTATCTAAAATATTCCATTTATAAAGTTCACTTTTCAAACAATACCACCTTCATCTCATTATACTATATTTTGTAGGGCTATATGATAAACAATGACAGACATTTAAATAGGAGTTATCCCTGAAATGTCTTAATGCAGTTTTAAGCTTTAAGAGAATTATAAGAATAATAACATTCTTTAAATTCAGTCTCACTGTTAAGCTTGAATAGCTTAACACTGCAGTAAGACCTTTGCAAAACCCTATATAATTGATATACTAACTGCACTTACATATTTCATTGTAACTAGTTCATGATAAGGTTATCGTGCATATTTTCAATGCATGGTATTTGAAACCACATCATGATTTCATTCTCAATTTTCAGGTCTTGTAATATTTATCAGTATTCTGTTGGAGTAATTTTCTATATAAATTTGCTCTGTGATACTGAAACCTAATAAAATTGTATTTCCTACTAAAATGATACAAGTCTAATTTTTGAAGTTTTAACTGCACAAGAACTAACTTAGCAATTAATTTCTATTAGACTCATATTTCGAAGATCACAGATCTTATAGTTGTATTAAAAGATGATTTCTTTTATGGTAAAAATAAAATAAAAATTCTATTCTGAGTGTCTTTTGGCCTTGTAATACCCTGGGCTTTATCAAATAATTATAGTTAAGATTATGGTCAAGTATGGAGATGAGTTCATTGGATGAGTAAATGGTGATGATACAATATTTCTTCATACCATACTTAAGACTGGTTGAACCTGCCACTACCAACTTCTTATAATGTGAGAATCCAGGGGTCCAAATTCTCTGTTCATGCCCTGAACTTAGACCTCTAGATTTTAGGGTCTTTTGTGAGAAAAAAAGGCACAAAGACAAAGAAAGAATAAAAGAAATAATAGGAGTTGTGAGGAAGGAATATTTGATGCAAAGAAGGTAGGTGGATGATGTATAAGAGAATGAGAGAATTTTTTAAAACATTTTTGTAGATGAGTTAACTCACTGCAGTTGCATCTCATTAATAGTTTTATCTAATTTTCTTAGTCATGGATGTCGCTTGTCAAATTTTAGAAAAAGAGCTCTTGATAAGATGAAATGTCTTATAAAAGATGTGTCCATTCATGCCTGTAAGTACAGTCCAATGGGTGGATTTTATTTTTACAATAATGATTTGATTATCTTTGGTTTATTTTAAAACAAAATCTGAAAAGCACCACTAGTATGTTTTAGTTGACATTTACATGGTGATTATTACAGGAAAGGCTAAGCAATTCATAGAAGCAAAAGGAAGGACAGATTCATGTAATTTTTAAAAATGGAAAGAGACTGTAGTTTTAGAAAATCTTATCTTCAATGTGGTAATCAAATGCAAATAATGGAAGGGGTCTATTATAGGAGGGGGCATGTTAATTCTATCTACCAGTGCAGATCACAACCTTCTCATAACTTAGTACATATTCCCTAGGGAGCTGCCTCAGACACCTAGAGATTAAATGACTGGGCCAGGATCATACAGGTAGCTAGTAAGGGGTATACTAAGACATTGGGGACACCCTGTAAAAGGTGAAATATTTGAACTCATGTCCTCCTGATTTTCTAAAATCCAGCACTCAGTTTGTTCTACTACACTCTCTCCTTCTTACTTAGAGCAACATAGTGATAACTCATTTGTAAAGAAATGCTTCTATGACTTAGAAAATTTGTGACTTACAAAATGTTGCATCTACATTATCTTTGAAAGTTGCTTGGTTTAATAGAGAGACCACTGTACTTGAACGAAGGGACAAATTTACTTCATATATATATATATATATATATACTAGTATACTATATATACTGTTTACTAGATAATATGCATCTGTAGAAAATCCTTATCCCCTCTGATGCTCTCTTTTCAAATCTCTACAATGTAGATAAATAATGCGTTCAGCTTCCTGTCCCCCATGCCTTCTGCTTAATATCTAGTCAAGCACCACAGTATTCCATCACATTCAAATGCTATAACTTGCTCAATCATTCCCCAATTGATAGGTACCTGCTCAGTTTCTAATTCTTTGCTCCACCTCCCACCCCCAAAAATGCTCCTATAGGTGTTTTTTTATACATTTGAATTCTTTTGTAAAAACCTCTTTGGAGTATAGACTAATAATGGTATTACTGGGTCAAAGCACTTCCACAATTTGATAGTTTGGGTGACATAGTTCCAAATTGCTGTCCAGAATTCTGCACCTGTTCATAGCTCCACAGTAGTGCACAAATGTGTTTTCCCCACAACTCTAATTATTACCAGTTTAGAGCATTTTATGTGGTTATTGGTAGCTTGAATATCTTCTTCCAAAAACTGCCTGCTTATCTCCTTAGACCACTTATAGATTGGATATTAACTCTTTATTTTTGGAGCTCAAGAGAAGGCAACATTCACATTAATGGTTAGAAATTATTTTAGCTTCAATATTTCTCCTAACAGATATATTGTAAATAACTATTTATGTAATTGTTTTATAGCTTATTATAGAACCAAAACTTGTGTAGCCAGTAAACTTGGTTAAGCTTAGGCAATTGGGGATATAGGTATGTATGTCTATGTGTAAAGGAGATGAGCAAAAATGTTATGAAAAATAGTTTTTCTAGTTTCATGAATAATATGAATAATGTTAAATATGAATGAATATTATATATAAATAATATGAATACATAAAATTTAATGTACTTGGTGGTAACTTAGAGCTTATTGATATTAATGAGCAAGATGTTGCAGTTTTAGTCATTAATGAAGAAACAGCAGAAAATAACCCTTCATTGCATTAGAACTCAGGAAGAAAAAATGAATGGGAAAAATGAACATATTACAGTTAAAGAGAGGGGTAAAGAACCACCTGTTCTACATATAAAGTAGTTGAACCTAAAACCCTGCTTCTATTTTATAGGACTGTTGTAAGGAAAGAACTTCTTAAATGTAAAACAAAACATGAATATAAGCTATCATTTTATTCCCTGCCATTATTGTGAGTTAGGAAGGAGTATTATCATGTTGCAAAGATTTTTTCCCTAGATAAGTGAACTGATGCTCAGAGAGGTTAATTGATTTGCTTAAGGTCTTGCAACTAATTAGTGACAAAACTGAGACAAACCCAAGTATTCTGATTCCAAATTTAGGTTTCTTTTCACTCTATCACTGAAGCCTCCAAACTTGAGCTGACTTTTTCCCCAAATTTGTCTTCAGTTTAACCTCCAAATGTATATTTGTGTAGTATAACAAGTGAATGCACTGACTAGCATGCTACTGATGAGTAAAGAGCAAAAAGGGGAAGTAATGTCACTTTACAATTTGGAACCATATCCTAATATATGGTCTTTCTTGACTCATTCCAAGTGTGTGAATGAATAATACCAAAAAGATACACCAGAGCCTATTATATAGATATATAAATATATAGCTATAGAGTGATCCTATTTTGGACTCTGTCCAAAGGAATTTATTAGTGAAACTATCAAAAGATCCTCCCTCATTACAAGTTGGCCTCAGTTTCAGTTAGCAAAGTTCCAACCAGGACCAGAATTTAGGGGGAAGGGATGGAGTGAGGAGTCTACACTTGCAATTTCATTGTTGCATGGAACTCTTGCCACAGAATCACTACTGATGAAGATTGGCAACCCATCTTTAAATAAATCAATGAACCAATCTATAAATACTTAATGCATGCCATACACTGTGGTATATGCTATATGTTTGGGATAAAAGCAATGAAATTGAAACTGTCCCTGCCCTCAAGGATCTTACATTCTATCAGGGAAGACAAATGTATGTGAATATGTGTAATATGAAAAATAAATACAAGGTAAAAAATTTTGAGTGGATGATACAAGCAGCTAAATACTTCAGGGAAATCATGCAGAATGTGTCCATTGAGCAAAGTTGAGTGAAATTAAGTATTAGAAGAAGTGGCTATGAAGTGAGAGTGAATTCCAGGAATGAGGGACAGCCAGTGCAAAGGTAAGAAGACAGGGGATGGAGTTTCATGAGGAAAGACCAGCAAGAAGGCTAGTTTGTCTGGGTTATAAGTATGGGAAAGAATATGATATATAACTGGAAAGGTAGGTTGGGAGTAAGATGTGAAGGGCTTTAAAAGTAAACCAGAGGAATCTTTGGAAGTTAGGCATTGGAGTTGAGCAGAAAAATGAGTCCAGTCTCTGAAGAAAATAAAACCATTTTGATAACTATGTAGAATGAGACAGAAGACCTATTGGGAACCAATTAGGCTGCAATAGTCTAGGTGAGAGGTGATGTGGCCCTGAGTGAGAGAGAAGAGGACAGATGAAGAGAATTTATAAGTGACAAAATTTGGGAACTGATTAAACATATGGAGTAAGAAGTCAGAGATGGCTCTTGGGTCATGAACTTGGGTAACTGGAAAGACGATGTCTTCAAAAAAAATAGATAAGTTCAGAAGAGAGATAGGTTTGTGGGGAAATGATAAGGAGTTCAATTTTAGGCTTGTTAAGTTTGAGATGCTTATAGGACATCCAGTTTGAAATGTCCACCAGGCAATTAAAGATGCATGTGTGGAACTGAAGAGAGAAACTAGGAAGACATAAAGTGACAATTAGCCTCATGTAGTCTTAGTAGCCTTGATCCCATGAGAAGTTAAGTAACTTATTTATGATCACAGGACTATTGTGTCAAAGGCAGAACTTGAACCAAGGTCTTTCCCAGGATCATTCTCCATTCACTATGCCAATGGTCTCCAAAATGGAGTCCAAAGCAGGGTGAATCAGCTGGAATAAGATAAAATGGATTACACTCCCATTCTCCTCACAGTGGCCAATTACACAGCTTATGTGCATCTCAACCTCATTTGTCCTTCATTCATTAAAGCCCAACACTCCTACCTTCAACCTGTTTCCTTTGGCTGTTGAAAACTTCCAAGTTCTCTCCTGACTTAGCAGGAGCACTTCAGGACATTTATAGCCCAACTTTTTACTCTGTCCCCAAACCACTAGCTGTGTAGGTGTCATTGGGAAAATTACCAATGCAATATTCCTCACATCACTTCTTGACTGTAGGAAGTGTCCCCCCTTTGGCTTTTAAAGCCCTTCCATGGTTCTGTGCTCTAGGGCAGTAAGAACTCCTATCACTCCTTTTCATTTTCATCAGGACAGAATGAGTCACTCAAGATTATCAGACATGACTAGTTTGCAACCTGCATCATGGATCTTATTATATTAACCCCCAAACCCAGTCTTCTTCCAAGCTTCCTATTGCTGTCAACATTGCCTCCATCTTTCCAGTCACCAAGATTTGCAATTTCAATATTATCCTTGACTCCTCACTTTCCCTCATCCAACATAACAATTGCCAGATTCTATCATTTCTACTTCCATAACACCTACCACATCTTTCCATTTTCCCCTATACTTTCCTACACAGCCACTATACTAATTCAGATCCTCATCACCTCTCACATGGGCTATAATAATAACCTCTTACTTGATCTCCCAGTATCAAGTGTTTCTTGAGAAAATGCATCCAAATGCAAATCTAACCACATTAGTCCCATACTCAGTAAATGCCAGTGACTTCCTAAGATAAAACTTTATTTTATCTTTATCTCACTCATAATCATTTTTGTTTTTATGTAACTTGATGTATGTAGTTAAGGAATGTAATATTAAAATAAATATACATGGATTGAGGATTCATGCTCATAATTCTTTTCATTGGTATCCAGGATCAAAAAAGCTTGGAGGTCACTGAACTATACAACAGTGTCTCTTAAAAAATTAGACAGAGGCCTCAAATTACACCAAATCATTAATATTTCAAACCCATTTCCATTTAAAATCTAGTACCTTTTTAGAGCGTGAGGAAGAAAGAGCTACATGTTGGTGATATAAGCATCATGTATCAAATGATTACATCAAACTTTAACCTGATAACAAAAAGGATGGGACTGAAAACCATCAAAGTATTATCATTTAGACATTCAGGAAGTAATTCAAAGGCCAAATTTTATTGTTGTTTGAATCCTTTCTCTTATTAGCTGAGTAAAGCATTTCTTAGCACTTTCTTTTCCTGTCCTTTATAGATAGATAATTCAGGCCAAAAAACATACTGAGAATTTTGAATTATTAATTTGGCTCTTTGTATAATCAAGTCAATTAAATAACTGCTAAATTTACCTTCTCTGTGTTATATTGGTATCATAGTTGTAATATAAAGTACAACTTATGTGGGTAATTTCAACTAACAGTTTTGAACTTCAACCTTATCACTCCTAAAGCCCAAGGGTTCTTAATTGAATCCTTGAGATAATTCTTCCTTTGATTTTCTTAAATCATTTTTCTTAATGACGATAAAGTTGCAATGAATTTTATTCCATTGGATATAAACTTATTAATGCAAATTTGTATAACCAAATAACAAACATATAATCAGAATCAGAAAATAATTAAGTGACTGTTGT